>JAGFPH010000141.1:158152-168976 GCA_018207615.1 Philaenus spumarius
ATTAAGGTTTTCCACAGTTTCAGAGTACAATGTTATCGAGCTTAATTGTAATTCGTTTCGTATTTGTATAGTTCCAGTATATATAAACTGCAATAAGTGGACTAATGATTTTGATAAACTGTATTATATGTTGGCACAGAATGAAAATGAAAAGTTCATATTGGTGGGTGACTTTAATGGTAGAGTGGGTACGAAGCAAGTAATCCCAGACGACCTATTGGATAGTTCACATCAGCTACTGAGAGGACATAGAAGTTCAAGGGATACTAAGCTCAACTCTAATGGAGTTAAACTGTTATCGGCATTTGAAGATTTTAACCTGGTTATTCTTAATGGTCGCCTGTTTGGAGATGAAAAGGGAGAGTTTACATTCCTTGGTGGACAGGGCTCTTCGGTAATAGATTTGTGTGCAGTTTCTTTGGAGTTATTGAAGGACATTGAGTTCTTCCAGGTGTGCAGACAACTTCTATCTGATCATATGCCTATAAATGTAAAAATCACACTAGGAAAGAAGGTCGTAGACCACGAGGATAGTATTCAAATTTTTCCGAAACTTAATTGGAGTATTCAAAGTGCGAAGGAATGGGAGAGCAAAATAAATATAGAAATGAAGGAGAGAATATGGACAGGGCACCCTGAAGAGGATAGTGATTCTATAACTGAGATAGTTCGGAAATGTGCTAAGAGAAGAGGAGTGTGTACAACAAGATGCTTTAAACAAGTCTGGTTTGATGTAGAATGTTATAGAGCGCGAGATAGAGTATTCAAGCTTTTGAACTTGTATAGGAGTACTAACGCAGTTGCAATCAAACAACAATACATATATTGGAATAGAGTTTATAAAAGAATGTGAGCAGAAAAGAAAAAGGAATATTTTCATAGTTGCGTAGTAAAACTAGATGAAGTGCAGGACGCCGGTCAGTTCTGGAAGATGGTACGTATTTTGAAAAAGAAATCCTTTATGACGAACAACAGTATTACAGCTGCAGAGTGGGTAAACCATTTTAGAAGTCTCCTAAACCCAAGAATTAATACTTGCAATGTTGTCTGGGCTGAACCTTTTATACAGGATGAATTTTTGGACGCTCCTTTCCAAATGGCGGAATTGTTTGCAGTTGTTAGGAAGATCAAGGACAATAAAGCACCTGGGGATGACAGGATACCCAACGAATTTTTTAAATATGCCCCACATTCAATGTTGCAAAAGATGGTGGAGGTTTATAACGCAATTTTTGAAACTAATGCTGTGCCTGAAAGTTTTAAGAGATCAATTGTCTTCCCTATTCATAAAAAGGGCGATACGAGTGACGCTTCCAATCACAGAGGATTGTCATTTAATAACGTGATTGGCAAAATATTTGCTAGCCTACTTCTAAAAAGATTGACTCATTGGGCAGACAAACGAGGTATAATAAAGGAATTTTTTTATAGGCGTAACGCTCTCAACAAAATTATCTCTGGAGGAGCATTTTAGGAACAAATCATCAGCAGCTAAATTTTCGCTCAATTCTTTCAATAATATAATTTTAAACAAGAACATATCGTTTGAGAAGAAAATGGTAATTTTTAATTCTGTCCTCAGGTCAATAATAAGTTACGGTGCCCAGGTGTGGGGATATAAATCATATGACTCAGTGAAAGTGACACAGCGTTTTTTTATAAAGAAAATGTTTAAATTGCCGGCAAATGCACCTAATTATGCCTTGTTTCTAGAAACTGAAATATATCCGATTTTTGTGTACACAGTTAAACTGCATTTGTTGTACATGAAGAAATGTTTTAAGCTGCCCTCAACTCGTTACCCAAATCTCCTACTAAAGCAGGTACTGGCCAAAAAAGTATATTTGTATAATGAGTGGCAAGTTTTATGTGAACTGTATGATATTCCCAATAATTATGTGTTTCCGAATTTTATGATTGAGGAAGTTATAACAAAAATTAAAACCAAAATAAAGTCAAATTATGAAGCATTGTTACACAACAGTGGAAGATCGTTAATATATAAACAGCTGAATTCTAATACAGATTATTTAAGTAGCAAAAGTAAATTTAATCTAATTATTTGGTTTCTGAAAGCCAGGGCGGAATTATTAAATTTAAATAAATATTCCTACACGGCAACATCTAAAATGTGCTCCTTGTGTAATACCAATGAAGAGGAAGACATTCGACATTTTCTTGCTGTGTGTCCCATACTGAAGGAGTGTAGAAGACAAATTTTCGCAAAGGATGTGTTATCAGCACAAGAATTAATAGAACACTTGAATGGAAGATATTGGTGTAAAATAAGTCACTTTTGCAGTAAAGCCTGGACGTATAGGACTAGTTTAATCAAGGAGTTTAATTTTTAATTTTTAATTTATTCATTAATTTATTATTATTATTATTTCTATACATATATATTTATTTATATATATTGACTAGAAAGTGTGGTTCAGTTGGAAAATTAATCAATTTACTCTCTTTGATCTCAGTCTCTTTTGATTTTGTTTTTGTACGACCAACTAATTTGGATTGGCAACCCCTCTGACGGTTTTCCGACCAAGAGTATTGTCTGAAGTTTTGAGGAAATTGTAATAGTTTTGTATATTAGTTCAATAAAGACCTATTATTATTATTATTATTATATATATATATATAGTAGAAGTCAAAGTTGGTTTGTCAATAAAGTTTTAGTGCTTTTTACTGTTTTATTTTCAGACATGACTAGTCAGTTGGAATTTATTTTAATTATTACAATGCGGTAAAGTTTGGGAATGTACGGTCGCTTTGTGTCTTTCATTAATACTGTACCGGACACTTATACCAATCATCAGAATTAATTGTACAAATATTGTGTATTTTTAACTTGAATTTAAATTATTGATAAAATATTAAAAATATATATATTTTAAATAAAATATTACCTTTTTGAGTGCTTAAAACGGGTTAAACAAAATAACTAGTTACTTCACTTTAAAGATTTTTTATTATAGAGTGTGCTTTTGTCTACAAATAGAAGCGTTCGTTTTAGTCACGGTTGATGTAGATACTCAAGTCCTAATAAAAAATAGGAACGAAGTCGCATAGTTGCAAATTAAAATAATTACTGGCATGTTTATTTACAATAATTACCTGTAATTATTTACTGTAGCAACATCTTAGATTGTATTGGTTTAGTAACAAATCTGGTTCCAATATGTATATACATATTTATCCAAATTTGTTTACCAATCATTAAAATATTATCCTGAAAATAAAATAACTATATTGTATATAATCCATGTAGAAATGTCTTAATGTAAAATAAAATTTCTAACTTTTAAATTTCTACATATTAATATTTAGTAAGTCATTTCATGTGTGTCACAAAACGTTTCTACTGTATTTTACACTGTTTTAGCGAGGAATCTAAATCCTATTCATTTGCAAAAATGCCAAGAAAAATATGTTTTAAGCATTTTAAATAAAAGTCTTTAAATAAGACAGTATTAAATTTAATATATAATGTTTTGTATCACTGTTATAAAAAATAAAAAAATATTCTTCTATTTACAATTATTGACAAATTGCAGTTTAACGAAGAAATTTTTATTACAAACAGTTTTTATTACACTGTAAACAAAAATAATTTAATGTTTTAATGTTTAAAACTTCAAACAAATCTAAAACAGTGTTTGTATACATACAGATGATATATATTTCAATAAAATTTCATTTAATAATTCGAAATTATAATTAGAACACTTACCACCAATAATTCTTAAGTTACATTTCTGATATTTTAAAGCATATTGTCATTAAAGTACAGAGCGTAAGTGCTATATCGTCTTTGGTCCTATACTTTGTCCAACCAGCCAAGCGCTCTAAGTCATAAAATCTACCCTCGCTTCCACACGCGCAGACACACTCAGACGGCATACCTGCTTAATGGTTCTTCTATGAATCACCAACTAACCCTTGTGCTACAAAATCACATTTTTCTAACCGTTAACTTTACTTGATTTTTACTCTAATTACTGAACTCTAAATATTATTCCTCGCAAATTGAGTCCAAACATGGTACAATTGTGACAACTCAAAGCGGTTTTACGGTCAGTAGGTTACAAAATCATAAATTTCACTACTTAAAAATTGTTATTTAGGCCTATATTTTATTTTGAGAATTAGCACGATCACAATAATATACTAACTGCAGTAATTCTAGAAATGATTTCAAACCTATGCAAAAAACAAGGAAACTAAAAAATCTTAATAAATATAACAGTGAACGTATACTAAGAGTAGAATAAAAATAATTACAAATTCATTTTGCAATGTACTGTACAATAAATCAATAAAATAATATTATAAAACTAACACAAGCATATTTCTCAACAACTTCCCCCCTGACAAAAAATATATTATAACTGAAAATTTTTAGAAAATGCATAAAATATTTACTTAAAAAATTCAACAATTATTTATTTGCAACGCAGATACACATATATTGTTCAAACTTGGACAGTACTGAACTGATTTTGAACAAACGAAGCCTCAAACTTCACGTTAGAAAAGACTGCTGACCCCGAATCTGATATTTTTCAAACTTGGGAAGTAATAATACGATTTTTATCAAACTTAGCATAAATTCTTCCGAAGTTAAATCCTATGACTTATAAAAAACTGCATGGAAACATACAGACAGAGAGAGGTTTTATTTTTTACAGTATAGAGATAGTAAAGATAAGTGAAGCCTGTTGATTGATTATACTGTACAACGTAATAATATATTCTCTTCTACGAGTGCATTTTAGTCTTGAAAATGATACATTCCGTTATTATGTTTAGGCCTACAATATTACTTTGTATTTAGAATTTGTATTTATTTTTGTAATGTTTTAAAATCATTCTTCTTAAGGGGGTTCGGTACAGCCTATCCTTTCAATGTTAATTTGTGAAACTTTATGTACCTTTTTCACAGGAACCTCTAGACCTATCATGATTAAACTTTTGGACAATATTATATGGACGTTTATTAACATTAATAGTTCTAACAAATTTTAAATATGTATTTAAAATATTTTTTTTAATAATTAAAAATAGTAATTTTTTAACAAAACAAATATTGTTGTTTACAAAAATTATACATATATATTTTTAAATATCTTGTGCTTAAAATAAGTCTACTGGTGTAAAGTATAACTGTATTTTTTTTTAAATCTAAATCTGATGAGTGGTTCCTGAGAAAAAGGTACATATGTGGGAAAAAGATAAATTTCGGGAAATCACAGATAAAGACCATGCATAAGTGAGTCCACTAACTTGTAACATAATGGCAGATTAAGAAAAAAACAGAAACAGTTTATTTTTGCCGATTTTTGACACCTAACTCCCCTTAAATACAATTTTCAATCTGTTTTATCCGAAAACCATGTTTTTTTCAACTTTAGGTACATTTTTCAAAAATTAAAGTGAAAAAAAAATTAAATATGTACATTAATTTTACAAAATTAAATAAAAATAGTTCCAGAACATCGGATTTTAATAATTTTTGCATGAAACTTTTCAGAAAATATCCTAGATTAATAAAATATGAAAAACAAAAATTGTTAATTTTTCATATTTTGCCTTACTGAATCCCCTTAAACATAAACATGTTAAACATTTTATAGAGCTTACAAAAACGATCTATAGGGTTCATGCTTGTAAGCAAAGCCTATTGGCATAAGCCAATAAAGCCGAAAAGGGCATAGGAGAAAAAACAACCATCTGTCATAAATCAGTTTTGATTCCTTGCTTGAGACTACATTTAATGCGATTGAAAATATAGGATGTATAATATCTATCTAACCTTAAATTTATTTAAGATATTACAATAATCAATATAATTGGAATCATTAATGGCAGTATACAATACTTTCTATTAGAAAACTGATTGTAAAATTAGCTTCACTTACCGGTACCGTCTATACCAAAATTATTCTAAACATTGACTGGTAGGGATAAGTTCAATGTTTTGATCACTGATGGGGTCACACCAGATCAGGAACTATGGTTAGACGCAGGTGAGTAGTGGGACCAATTTCCTGAGTACACTATGATTACACTGTGACATCTTCGATCGATCAAGAGATTGCAACGAGCTTGGACCGCTTGTCATGCCTAGCCGAAACATATTATATTTCAAAACAATTAAATTACCTTTCTTATTTTACATTCGCATTCAAATCAATGTCGAGACTGCTGAAAAATTTCAGATAATTTTGAAGTAGTAATTTTCTACTGTTTTATTAAGAACAAATATTGTTGCCTTTAAATATTCACTTGCCATTGTTGGACAACATTTTGACAAAGTGAATATGTCATCGCGTGGTGATCAATACCGGAATACTCGCGTAGCGAGTTATGTATGTAATGTGGACAATTTCAAAGGTTTCAATTGTCTGACGATGAAACATACGGATTCTAAATGCGTCATAATAACGTAAATAAGAAAGATGTCATACGACAGTGATATGAGGTACCTTATATTATAATAAAAGGGACGTATTTATATGTGTTGTAAGTTAGTTTATAAAGATATTTGTTTTGCAATTTATTTATAAATTGATTAACAACTAATTATGATAACAAAGTTATTGAGACCTGACGGCAAAGGTTAAAAAAATAAGTAACATGATTCTATCTGAATTAATTTGTAAAATTGCCTAAAGCAGTTAAGTTTAGAAATCAAATTGTATTTTTAAAGTTATACTTTAACGAACATTATTAATTTTCTAAGTTCTTGGTGTTCGGACATTACTATTTTCTATACGTTGAATACAGCCGACGCTACGTTTCGGGCCTTTTACAGTTGTCCATTTTCAAGGCTTAACAAATTCCAAGTGAAGAGTGAAGCGAAACTTAGTCGAGTGACCCAGGACTGTATACATCTTCTAGGAACACCAACTGTCACAACAAACTTTTTGGAATCGATATCTCTTAAGAATACAGGTAGTCATCAGGATGTCTGACAAATTCATAAACAGGACACTCCCAGGAGTATTTAACTTTAGGCCTAGGCTGTCGCGTGATACAAGAAATGTGTACACTTAGTAATTATTCAAACATTAGTGATACACCATTTATCTAAAAACCTTCTTATTACTGTAAAATGGGTGCTTGTTTAGTATGTATACAATGAACACAATTATTACGCTACAAGTTTATAAACAATCATATTTGCCTCAATATACAACATTTAATTTACTAACATAAGTTATAAAATAATGTTTAATATAAATAGCTGCCAAACATTTCTTACTGCAATTACATTACAGATACCAATAACATTTATAGATTGCTTCCAATTCAATTTCATGTAATAAAAATACATTTCAAACTAATCCTATATTGAAGATGAGACATCTGTTAAGAACAAATACATTCAAAACAAGACTTAGTATGTACGCTAACGTTTAGGTGATGTCTCGTGTTTCATCAAAGAGCACTTTGTATTTAAAGCTACGTTTTGAGCCTAGAGAAAATTTACTGTGCTTACTCATTCATCTTCAACGCCTCCTAAGCATAGCCAATCAAAAAGCGCATACACAATGCTGTTACGTCATCTGTGTATTATCTTTAAATTCAGTGGCGGTCCCACCCTTAATTTGGGGGGGGGGGGGTCACCGTCGTGTGTTTTATTTTTTATCTCGTAGGTTGGGGAGATTTATAGCTAGTGCAAATTTATTTATAGTATCTAATTACAGGTCAACGAATTCCTAACCTAAAATCTAAACTTTAGCTTTAAGCGACATCTAAATACTTGTCAAGTTTTTAATTGACCCATTTCAGGTATAAATTAATAGAAACTGAAACAATATACATTTTATCAATGGTTTAATATGTAATAGGAAATACTATACATATGAATTACAAGACAAATTCCAACCTCGTCTTTGAGCTCTTAGCAAACCTGTTAATCACGGCATTCACATCCACATCTATGTGTCTCTATGAATATTTAATAGAGCTAGACCCACAAGTCGTTCCTCTCCCAAATTGTATTCGATTTGCGAATATAATTATAGCTCCCCAAAATTATAGAATAATTATTTATTTATGAAAACTTATTTAGTACAAAAAGGCTTATTAAAAACAGTAATTATTTAAGATTTTGGGGGGGGGTCATGACCCCCTTGACCACCCCTCTGGGACCGCGCTTGTTTCAATTACATGTGTATTATCGTAGATAAAAAATATTCTTCTACACAGATGATTTTGTACTGAAATAATACAGATGCAATAACGACACTTTTTACTTTCCTTACCCTATACTAGGTAAGGTAAGTATTGCGATCGACCCAAAAATTCGATGTCGAGTTTTCATAATATCTTTACGTTTCAAGGCCCCCTGAGTCCAAAAAATGCATTTTTGGCAATTGGTCTGTCTGTGTGTCGGGGTGTGTGTGTGTGTGTGTCCGGAGTGCACAGGGCAAACGGCTGGACGGATCGAACTGAAATTTACAGGATATCTTCAAACACGTAAACAATTAAACCCATGTAAATTTGAAGCAAATCGGAGGTGGTGTCTTACCGTGGGACCAGTTTTTAGCACATTTTTGGTATTTACTCCAAAACCCCTCTAACGATTTTGATTAAACTTTGCTAACATACTCTACTCAGACCCCCTTAACACGCTATGTACGCTATATACCCTTAAAAATTCGTTGAAAAAAGTTATTACAAAAACGCAAGTTATTTTGTTTGTATCTCCGAAATGGCTGGTCCTATCGACTTGAAAATGGTCTCATTCGATTCAGCGTCCAAACGAATGTCAAAAAAGATACCCCACTCAACTTTTTCCATTTTTTCAAAAATTGACCCCAAAAACGCCCTTTTTGGGGGCAAAAATGACTTTTTTTAAACTAGCCGTGTTTGGTATCGACCTTGACATTTTTGGGGGTGAGAAATCGATTGAGACCAAAATCAGGTCCGTGGGATTAACCGTTTTGAAGTTAGTACCGCTTTCTTCGAAACGGATACTCCTATTAACTCGAAAATGGTATCATCAATCTCTCGCTCGAAAAATTTGGTAATTGATACAGCATCTATTTTGGTAAGGAAAGTTGTGTGATGTGCACACCAGATGTTTTACCTACGTCATTATCAGAGGATTAGCGACGTTATCTTGGTTGTGACCGAGGTAGCGTGTGGTATAAAGGTTCCGTTTAGCTTGGCAGTGACCTCTCGATGACACCAGTATATGATGATATTGTTTTGTTAAATAAAATATTCAAGGAATTAAAACAATGATTTCTAAAAAATGATTCAGAATTTCTAAAAATAGTAAACAAATATTACAGTACACCAATAATTAGGTTAGGTTTTATTTTTGTCTTAAACTAATTTTAACTTATTGCTATGCTACTTATATATTATTATATTCTGTATATTTGTGCGAATATATATTTAATGCATATTTCATTTACACAATTATTGACATAATTGTATATCATAAAATTTAAAGCAACTGAAATTAAAGTAAAGTAAATTTAATGAGTTTAATTTTATCGTGTATGCAATTAGTAAGAGATTTGAAAATGCAGAATAAAGTAGGTAGCATTAACTAACCAAAATAATAGCATTTAAGTTACAAAGGCTTGCATTAATACTAGGTCACTTTTATAATTATTTGCAACTAACATCCTAATAACAGGCTTTGTTTTACACGAGAATTAACTGTTTGTTCTACTCTTGGTGAAAGTAGTTTGGGATTTTTAAAATGTTAAGTTATCTCTTTCTCTTATATTGATATGTAAATATTATGTTTACAGTTCGTTGTTCTTTTGAGCAATAATTAAGTCATTTACTTCAGTTTCAACAATAATAGTGTTATCACCCCTGCAAATTGTGCATTATTGTTTGTAAAATGAGTTGCGTGGGGTTTCTTTATTCTCACTGCCTAAAATACTTATACTCATATTACTTTATGTAGGTGTCTCTTTGCTATGGTAAACACATTTATACAATAAAACATAAAGGCAAACACTCAATAAAACTAACTCTGTGGTGCAACCTAGTTCTTAACTGTAGATGTTTTAGAGAAGATTATACTTTCATAAGGTTTGTGGGAGCATCATAAATCGACCAGGTTCTAGGAATGGTTTTAGATTACTGATTATTCCGTTACACGCTTTTAAACACATGTTTAATTTACTTCTGACTGAGATTATGTGTTTTTACATATTTTTCTGTATTATGAAATCAATTATAAATATGAGTTTTATTTCAAACTAACCCCAAACATATACTTATACATCATTAGGATTAATGAACATAACGGTCAGACAGTCGCCAAGTAACGTACAATCCGACAAGAACAAAGTGTGGTTGATTATATGCCCACACTCCCACTTACTTTGATGAGAACTTGTTTGTATGTTACTTAATTTTGTAAAATTTCTTGTATTGTTACTGCAATACAAGCCTACCCATGATTACAGGCAACTAAAAAACAACTGTTAAATTGAAGATGACAGACTGGATAAAAAATGCAAAACCTTTTGTAAATAACGCAGCATCTAATGTATCCAGTCTTATATTTCATACATCATTTATGTATTTTGGTTTAACCAGAAATAAAAAATAATAAAGGGTTAGGTACTTAATTTAATCTTAATAAATTGTAGTCCTTACTAAACCCAACTGAAGTTCATAAAAACTCCAAACTTAAAATCTGCATACCTCCCAAAGGTTAAGTCTGCTTGTGTTATGCATACCTACATAAATATAAGTAATTGTTAACCTTTTTTCTTTTTGTTTATAACTTACATTAAATTTTATTTAGTGACCTGTTATGAAATGTTCTACCTTTCCTTTACA
>JAGFPH010000141.1:168986-199546 GCA_018207615.1 Philaenus spumarius
TATGCAATTATTCTTTCCCTTATATTTAACAATAAAATCGTATCAACTAAATGTCTTTAGAGTCCCATACAAAATATTTAATTAATTTGAATTTACAAGTTATTTAGAATCAAAATTGTTAATTAAAACGATCAAAATATCACAGATGGTTTATTCCAAGCTCAAATTAAGGTTGTCTTCAAATGGAGTTAAATTATGGTTATATATTACTTTAAACTTTTATTGTATGGTGATTTTATAACATTATTTTTTTATCTTTTTATCTTTCACTGCATACTTAAAACTTCTTCTTTGTCCCTTTTTATAATTAATTGCTTGCTTTGATTTTATTAAAGTTTCACTTCTACTTTAAAAAAATTAAAGTATATGTATGGTTGCTAAATGCTTTGCTATAAGGCTGAATAAATAAAATGTTCAATCACCGAGTCCTACTATTGAAACACTGCCTACTATACAGTTTTTGAAGTATCTTGTTTGCCTCTGTCCTGAATTGTTTTATATTTTAAATATGTTAATAAGTAAATATTGTCCAGAATTTTGTAATATTAGGCATTTTATATTTATTTGATTATATATCTGCTATATCTGGAATTGTTTTACTAATAGTTTATTTAAAAAGTTAAATTTATATGACCATGTTCATGCATGACCTCTTCTTCATTTCTTCGCGCTCGGAACGGAACACAAAATTAATGGCGTTGCTAACGTTCGTTGTTTGTTCCGTCTCACAGTTAATTATTCCTAAGTTTAATTTATTTATCAAAAGCCGGGAACACTTCACTTCTACAGATACCAACATTCATTTCACATGTCACCAATTACCATTTCGTTGATTAAACAAATGATTCTTTTCGTTCTATACCATAACTAGTTAGGCCTACATTGTATGTGCGTCTTTTTTGTTTTAACAATAATAGTACTAAGCCTATTTCAAAACCAAACGTAAACTAGATTTCATTGTTTGTTTTTTATTATTTATATTGAAAAGTTTTGTTTAGCTTATTTAGTAATCACTATTAATATTTGTAATGACTAATAATAGCTCGTTTTAGTATTTTCTTATATTTATAACCAGATCATTGTCAAACCCAGGCCAGCACAATATTTGGTTAACCTCAAAATTTTACTATATAAGTCAACGTTTCAAATGAATGTATGTAGCTTCAAACTAATTTTAATACTATTCACACTCTTCAACTTCTAAAATCTTCTGTTTTTTATTGCAGTGCCATTTCTCAAATTCTAAAATAAAAAAACACTTTCTTCTTTTCTGTTTCGACACAATACACTCCTACACAAACTGCAATACTTCTTCTCAAGCTCCCTGTATTTATATTATCTTATCATTTACCAAACCATTAATACTCAGAGAACAAATTAATTTTATTTTCTAAAAATACCTCTTTCTTCAATTAGTGAATCATTGAATTATTAATACTAAGTATTCGAGATTACTAGAAAAATGTAATTATTCAATTCCATCCAAGATTAACTAACTACTATTTTTACATGATCCTTCTTATGAATGTGTGATCCTCTGACCTATGTGTTCTAGTCCTCCTGTTGATACACTTATGTCGCAAATAAAAATGTTTGGTTTACGATGTCAAGTCAGTCTATTTGCTTCAACCTAATCACAACATTATACAAGGCAAAACAACCAACTTGCAACATTGATATTTTATAATGTCGTAGATTGTATTCCTAGTTACTTAAATATCATTTATAAGTTATTCATAAAACGCTAAAAATGTAATTTCTTCAAAATAAAAAAAAAACAAACATCTAAGCTTTCCAAATTTGCATTTCTTTGTTTACACTTTTCTTGTGATGAATCTACCATTTTCTTTAAACTAATTTCACAAATCTTCAATTCATTTTGAGCTTTTTTTCTTTTATTATATTTGATATTGGCCATAACATTATACTGATTAAGCATTACGGATTTCATCTAACCAATATTGTTTTTATTTTTGACTTATTCTTACTTGAATCAACCCGCTTTGATGTGTAGTTTTCGTGACCAAAAACCACTGGATTAAAAATAAAATAGATTGAAATTTTAAAGTCCATTTCAAAAATTTATTTTTTGTATTTTTTACGTCAGGCAGCATAATGTTTTCTGGTCAATTATAACTTTTTTTATTATTTCCTTACAAGTATTGCATGAAAAAATACAAGTACTCATTTCAAGACAGCTGTAACATATATATTTTTTTTTGCTTTATGTAAAAAATCTAGAAAACACACAGGTTTTACACTTTCCATTCCCTCCCACCCCTAAACCTGGCGCTATTTCGGTGGAGACTTTTTACCACATTTAGAGCAAAGGGTCCATCAAACACATGTCTGATGAACTGAATTATCAAGACATACCACGCAATGCTAATTATACGGTAACTCGTAGAAACATTGTTAATTTAAACACGTTTTCAACCATACCTTAAAAAATACCTTACTTTACCCCCTCCATATCTCCAAAACTATCAAAAAAACGTAAAGAACCATTTTTGTGAATAATTTAATGTCCTTTAAAAAGTTATAGAACAAACCAAGCTCTAAAGTGAAGGGTTTACGAGATATTTGTAAAACTTCTAGAAAACACAAAGGTTTTACACCTTCCACCCCCTCCCACCCACAAACCCGACGCTACTTCGGTGGAGACTTTTTTGCCAAATTTAGAGAAAAGGGTAAACTTCCAACAATCAGACCTTTGTTTTTTGGATTCTCCAGTTTAGGTCTAATTTGACTGTACTAATTAATCAGTTCTTTAAAACAATTTCACTGCGGTAATTTTATGTGACAGTACATAAATATATTGGATTACTACTCCTGAGTCAGTTTTATAATTATTTTGAACTGTGTATAGCTTTTCAATTCTCGCTACCTTTACTGAGACCATATTTATATTTCAACAACATTTTCATAAATTCTTCCTATTCTGGACTGGACATACCATTTCACACACATGAATTAACGTCTTTGCTATTTTATGATTATATAAATGGCCTTTAATAATTATGTGTATCTTCCCTCATTATTTTATATAAACATATATTTACTCTTAATGGTTCCTCTACAGTTACTATATTTGATCCTAATTGTTCCTAACTGCATTTAAGTTATTATTTAAACACTATTTCATTATCCGATAAATCTACTTATCTACAAATGAGTTTTCCTTTTTCTTTACCTTAGTACTGACTCCTAAAATGTTAAAGTGAGGATAATTAAAATATTCGGGACTTTTGCGTTACAAGGCAACTTTTTCCTACAAAGACATTCTAAACAAAATGTGTTTGTTATGATGCATTTATTATGATGTTCAGAACAGGAATATAACAAAAACCTAACCTAACCTAACCTGATTAGCGACATGTTCTGCACTAAGTAGAACTTGATTGACAACTGGCTACACTATGCAGTCGCCCGCCACTCTGTACTATTGCCCTTCTGACTGCGCACGATGAAACAAGATTACTGATAAGAAAAGCACGTTTAGAATGTTGTTCAAGGCATGCTAATGTCAAACTGAAAACAAATTAGTCAATTTATCTTCGTAAGAAAAATTCGAGCTGTGTGAATAAAGTTCCATATATTCTAACACAATACTTATTCATAAATTCGAAAGTGTTTTTGAGATTTTCGTAATTTTTACTTATCGATTATCTAACTGTTTGACCAATACTTTATTACGTAATGGTCTCATTCAATAAGCATTACAAAATATGTTATATTTACGCATTTCTTTCCCAATTTAACTGAACAATTGGGTAACTTGTAACCTTTATGAAATTTCTTCTTTATAGTTTTAAACCCCTTTCATAATACTTTTAAATTATGTTTTCCTTGTTTGAGATTTCATTTCAGGTTTTATGTGTATTTTTTACCTTCTATCATTGCCATATACCCAGTAATAATTTCCGTATTATTACTATTATCCCTTTTCCACAGTACTTACCCTTAGTTTTACATACATTATTTATTTCCCGTTCAAACGACTACAAAATATTTATTTTGTTTTACTCATTTCCTTTTCTCCGCTCAACATTTACAATCCCGATACTATATCCAAATATAATTCCGAAAGACTAACATTAATTCTAAATTCAACTTATTAATTTCATGATCTCCTACAGGCATTGTCCTAAACCAATCTTCTCTTATATTTCAATTTACTTCTACTAGTTCTTTTAATTTAGTATTAATTAAATCGGATCCCTCTTTTTTAGAGTAATATAATTATACATTTGAAATATGTTCTTAACATTTTAAACATACAATTAAAACCAACGAAATTTTCTTTCTAAAAATGCTATCTCTTTAAATAAATCCCTTTATGTATTTAATTAAATCTACATTTTAATTTTTGAAATAATACTTTCTAAAACCAATAAAATTCTATAAATAGTGTCACAATTATTCGGCAGAGCTACGTGACCGAAAGTTACATGAGTCTTGCAATAAATACTATCAGTATGTATTTATCATATAACAAAAGAATTTAATATTTTCACAGAACAGCTTTAAGATTTGCCCTGCGATAGTAAGTGCTACTAGATATATTTCAACTATTTAATGTACGTTGCGTGTTATAATTCCTGCCCTCTATTCTGTAAGCATATCGCTTAAACGGAAAATTTTACTAATATAAAATGTATTTAAATTAAACATTACATTTTCATTCTTTCAATTATTCGTTTATTTTATGTCAATACTTTACTCCTTTTATTAAACATCAAAATCTGTAGTTATTTATTCCTGAACCATTTAAATTCTAAATACATATATTTAAAAAGCAAATTGCAATTCATATTCGAATTATACACGTGAGCAATAAAATAAATTGGCAATTCTTGCAATGGATGCCTTGCTATGGCGATTGATCCCACACGAAGTCGTACAATGTCGTTTGCCGGAGTGATTTCATTCAGTTCTTGGATAAGTGTCGGGATTTGCCAGGATGGTCCAAAACTGCTCGCAATATGAATCTCTCCAATTAGGTGGTCAAGTCAGTGGAATTAAATAAACGTATATTTTGTGCTAATTCATTTATCAATCACAAAACATACAACAACACTCTGCTGGTCAGAACTTATCTCTATAATAATGGTTGGGTTAAAGATAACCCCCTCCTGCCCAGAGGTTTGAAGTCTGACTTGGGTATCAAGGTTACAACATATTCAAACTCATTCTATCAGCCAGGTGGTTCTCCCTTTAATTATTTAAATCCTGACTTCAGCATATTGTTTGTGTACACGCAATATAGCGCGTTCACACGAGTATTTATTTACGTGGTGGAGGGCACTTACCACAGTGGCCTAGAATGAACCAGAGGTCATCGCCTTCTGCTCGCTTCCTCTCCAATAACCCATTGAAACCATGCGAACAGACTGTTGTATACTTTGTATACTATAATATTTACACTGGAATATCGATTGATTGGGAGAACATTTTTTAATTTTTGTATAGAAGAGGGACAATTTTCAAGTTATAAAGTATTACCAAAATGAGATAAAGCAGTACTTCAAACTGGTCAAATAAATCTAGTTAAAAGTAAAGTTGGCATAATTTTAATAATGATAGGAGTTTGAACTATGATATAGTAAGCACTTTTCGTTGTTTGTGTGCTATTACCAAACGTAGTAAAACTGTTGTTTGTATAGAATAATTAACTGATTCTAATTGTTCCAAGAGCTATACATTAAATATGAAAGTTGTTTTACAACGTTGTTGCTTTTTATTTTCTCGCTATAGGTACATTACTAAGAGATAAACTTTTTTAAATGTCTCTTCCCTTATCGTGTTACTCGTTTCTTCTACATGCTCAGACACAAATGTCTCCAGAGATAAGAAAACATTAACTTAATCAAAGCAGGAAGGATTCCCACAGGACTAAGTCTTCCAAAGGACGATGTAACTAAAGGAATTACTCGACCTCACTTGGAAACTCTATATTATATATTGCACTATCCTGCTAAGAGTTCAGACGTTTACTGGCACTAAGCCCTTTCAAAATAATTTGTATGAAGTATAATTGTATTATCTTATGATTATGAATTATAATCATAATAAATTTATTGTTACCTTTTATTTGGTACGTCACTAATCCATTGTTGGTAAAATGATTACATAGGTTTCAGGCTGCGTGAGCCCATCATCAGATCATTAAGGTTATATTCGTTCCATTAGGATTTCGTTATGGTTTAAGAAGCACTGTTATTACATTTCACGAACATTACAAACACTTACACAAACACACATTATATACATTGACTATACAGTTAAAAGTTAGACACGTGAATTATTAGTTAGTACGCACTTGACGGCGAACGGTTCGCGACTGGCTAGTTAATGTCAAATTGATATCGTTATCTAACCTTGAGTCGCAGGTTCCTTTATTTGCATTTTGATTACGCTGTCATATAAGGTATTGGAGGAGTACGAAATTTGTTCATTTAATATGTTTTTAGGTTCTTGTTTGAACGCTTTATAAATCTCGAACTCCTCCAAGGCGCTCATGTAACGTCTCTTACTACATGTGTGTAAGATTTCCATATTATTGTCTATGTTGGAGTAATTATGGCAGTTATCAATGAGGTGTTCAGCGTATCTCGATTTCTTAGGTTTTCCTTTGGTGGTTGGTAAATGCTCCTTGAATCGTTTTTTGAAAGGGCGCCCTGTTTGGCCGATGTAGAAGCTTGGGCAATCATCGCAAGTAATTTTGTATATGCCAGTTTTATCTTTTTTGTCCCTTAAGTTTCGGTTTGGAGGTTTAAGTTTCGACTCAAGTTTGTTGCCAGTCCTAAATGTAACCTTGATGTTACTTTTCCCCATTTCATTTTTTAGCGTGTAATTCAATTTGTTGCCAAATTCACAAGATATGTACTTAGTTTTCCGTTGTTCATTTGTTAACTTTGGGGTCTTGTTCTTGTGTCTTTTAATGAGTTTGTCGACGATTGAGCTTTTATAACCGTTAGCGACAGCTATGTGTTTAATTATATTAACTTCTTGGTAATATTCTTCTGGTTGCATTGGCACAGTTAAGAGGCGGTGTATAAAGCTGTTATATGCTGCCATTTTTTGAGAATATGGATGATGTGAAGATGCATGTATTGTCTGGTCGGTGGATGTAGGTTTCCTATATATACCGAAAGAAAGATGGTTGTCGCATTTTTTAATTGTTAAGTACAGGTAGTTGAGTGTGTTTACTGTTTCCATTTCCAGTATGAATGTTAAATTAGGGTGTATACCATTTATATAGTTTTTGAGGAATTGCAATTGTCTAGAAGTGCCGTTGAACAAAATGATGATGTCATCTACATACCGGTAGTAAAAAGTTATTCTGTTTCTAAGGTGGTTTGACTCAGAAAATATGTGTTGGTTTTCGATATAATTGAGAAAGATTTCAGACAAGATACTCGACAAGGGAGAGCCCATTGCTAGGCCTTCGTTTTGTGAGAAGTATTCGTTATTGAAGCTAAAGTAATTTCCGTTCGCCGTCAAGTGCGTACTAACTAATAATTCACGTGTCTAACTTTTAACTGTATAGTCAATGTATATAATGTGTGTTTGTGTAAGTGTTTGTAATGTTCGTGAAATGTAATAACAGTGCTTCTTAAACCATAACGAAATCCTAATGGAACGAATATAACCTTAATGATCTGATGATGGGCTCACGCAGCCTGAAACCTAGGTAATCATTTTACCAACAATGGATTAGTGACGTACCAAATAAAAGGTAACAATAAATTTATAATAAATTCTACTAATCCGTAGGCTAAAATGCCAAAAATGGCAAAATTGAAATTATAATCAATTAATACGCTTAAAAATACAAACTGTAAGAGTAATCATAAACATCGGTTCTCGCAAAGTTTATAATTATTCTAAGACTAGTTTTTATATGAAATACAAGACGGAAACATTACACAAATTTTAAATAAATAATAGTTTAAAAAACTAAAAAATACGCTTTAAAAGCAAATCGAACTAAAAATTTGAACATAATTGTAAAAAGCGTCGAGTGCTTTTCATCAAATGTTACAAATATTTCATTGGTAGATATTTATAAAAGTAGAGTTATTATAAAAATATAGTATAATGCACCCCCACGCTTTTTTACAATTATTTTCAAATTTTTAGTTCGGTTTGCTTTTAAAGCGTATATTTTTTTAGTTTTTTAAACTAATATTTATTTTCTTATTTTTTATTCTGGGGATTAAGATCAGTGCTCACTTACTACACTCAACAAAATTAATGAGCTCCCGAAGTTTCTGCATTTCTCGTATATAAAGTTTTTAATGACAATCGAAAACGTGTTCTAGGCACCATGATCAGTGCTCACTTACTACACCCAACAAAATTAATATTGCATTGTCATCGGTCCTTGATAAGTGTGCATAGTTTCAAATCAATCAGACGTTTTGAAGGGGGTGAAAATCACGTCGTGTTCTGGGGACCATGATCAGTGCTCACTTACTACACCCAATAAAATTAATATTGCATTGTCATTGGTCCTTGATAAGTGTGCAAAGTTTCAAATCAATCCGACATTTTGAAGGCGGTGAAAATCACGTTCAAAGATTCCGTTACATAGATTCATACGGAGCTAATAAAAGTGTATTTTTACAAATGGCTTTTAAGTTCATAAAATTAGAAGATACATTTGATTTAAAATGAATTTAAAAAGGCTTCTTACAGTTAAAAAGTATATTTTTATATCTAGAATTGGATTTAATTAACTCTTTCAAATTCACGTAATGAGTAATATTCTAGTAAAATCAAGGTAAATACTTAAACGTCAAATACAATATACGTAATAAACGTGTCTGTGGTTTTGGCGTATTTTAATATTTTAATGAGACGAATCATAACTCTAATAACATCAGTTGCAGGTTTATAAGTGTTCACACGTGTTTCAAAATAATGCAAGTAGATTAAAATAGTGACAACATTAACAAGCTTGCGTTTGACAGAATGGCAATTTAAACTAAACGAACCAAAGGTACTTTCTAATATATTATGGATACAAATATGAACAGTCAATACTTATTGTTTTAATTTTATTTATTTTATAAAGGTGGTAATAATTAAATACTGTAAATTTGTAAAGCAGATGCCAAATACTTTCTATTTGATTGAAGTTATAAGCTGGTTCTTTCATTATATGTGTTGCACGTTAATTAAGTTTAGATAACTTAATAATTATCTACACTCAACAAATAAAACACATATAAAAAAGTCCTTTTATGAATACGAAATAAATTTAATTCTGAAAATGTCTAAATCTCATTTTTCCAGTGTTAGTAACTCAAATCCAAATGACGAAATAGATTAGACATAGTAGGCCTACTACTAGAGGGATTCACCTCCTGCTCACTTCATTCGCCTTTTCCCGTAGTGACACGCGGCGAAGCAAATGTAAACAGATTACTACATACTCTGCCATTTTCACGGAAACGACGATTGATTAGGACAGAGGCACAGGGTAGAGTGGTGGGGGTAGTGGTGACCTAAATCCTGACGCATGCGCAGTAGGGCCAGAAATGTTGCGCCAATTACAGGAATTTTGTATGTAATAGAGCGATTGCTCTGATTCCATATGATTGTTAAAGTTGTTTCGTATATATATTTACATATATATCCCATAAATTGATATGTTTTGAGAGGTATACAATTTAAATCATGTAATTCTATTTTTTTAAAGAACTTCTTATCACATAGCTTTTGGTTATTGCTAGTACATCTATATATATAAAATTCAATGTATGTCTGTTTGTCCTTTATGCGTTACCAAACCGTCCATCCGATTGCTTTAAAATTTTGCATAGTAACACAGGTTAACCCTGGGAAGGTTTTAGGCCATTTACCGAAGTCCTAGGACATTAGGGCTACCCCCAGTGGCCCTCAAAGTTTCAATGTTAATCTTATGGAAGGTTAATCTTAAGGAAGAAGAAGAAAGATTTCTTTTGATTTTATCAGGGGCACAAAATACAGCTGTTCGTATGAAAATCTTAAAACAGCTGATTTTGATCAACAACTGATTTGGATCAAAAACTGAATATAATTTTAGGTTAGGCCTACAATGAACTTTTTTTTTACAATGAACTAAAACACTTGGGCTAATTATTAGTATCAGGTTGATTTGTCTATCCGTGCAAAGCCGGGTCGGGCCAGCTAGTTTGTTAATAAAAAAGGATTTTTTTACTGAGAGGTGTCTATTAGGTAAATGAGTTTCATTTGTAGTTTTGTGGATTCAGTTTTGCTGCCTTCACAATTCCCTATTTATGCTATATGTAAATGTTGACAATATGCAATAATATATCATTTATATATTAAATTGTAATACATTTGTGTGTTTAATATGATGTTCTAAAAATAAACTATTTTAATTATTTATTACAAACATTTTATTATTATAATTATTTTAGAAAATAAAATAAACACGTCTCTATTTTGTATTCTATTTTGTATTTCAAGTACATCAGCTGATGCTAATGATTATATTTCGCTGTAATGTAATTGTCACTTTGTAGGACATATACTGTACAAATTTATATTAATGCGAACTGTTTACTAAACACAACATTAGGTTAATTATTCGAAAGCACAGAGCTTCCTTTTGTTCCTAATTAATTATACCCATGTTGCACCATTGACAGCAGTGCTTGTCGATATTTCAATAGCGCCTTCAACATTTATAATATGGTTTCACATTTCCTTAATGATCGATTTACATCTCATAACTACTATATTAACTAAATGTTTGAATAACCTTTTATTGATACATTTCTTATAATTTACCTCTTTTTTTGTTATAAACTTACTGCTAACACGTCAATATTCTTGTTTCATACTCTCATACATTTTACAAATACATCCGATTTTTGTTATACAAAGATCTCGTATTTTGTCCCATTCAGCAAATAATTAAAATGACTAATCATAATTTTAATTTCTAAGTTTAAAAAAAAATAAGTTGATATACGTAAAACATGTATTTAGTACAATATATACTGTAATCATATCATAAGTATACAGAAGCAAACATTTTTGCTATTTAGATATTTGTGTAAGAAACATTGCAGTTAAAGTTAACAGTCATGAAAAGCGAACAATTCTAGGTAAGTTAACAAAAAATAATTATATTGGGATTTCTGAATAAAAGTAAGTTATTTGATTTATTTTATACACTTTTATAATAGTGAATATACTCATTTCCTCTGTTTTGTTTATATTGTACTATTCACTACTACTTACTATTTCCAATGAGTTTGTTTTTATTTATTATTTATTATTATGATTAAAATAAATCTCCACTCACGTGATTTATTTTTCCACACAACTCAAGAAATACGTATAACTATGAATTATTTAGGCCTTTCTGATGATAATCAGAACCTTATTCGACCTACAACATTGATTGATTGGTCAACAACTTCATGTTCAGATTTAAGAAGTATGTATTACTAGTTGTATTAGCAATTACAAACCTTTCTTTATATTTCCAGGTAAATGTAATTCTCTTTTATCTGTTGACACCCACCGAAGATTTTACATCAGCTGAATTTTGGGTTTTAAATAACCTATAAATTTTTTACCAAATAAATAACCTAAATGTGTTTTATAACATCAAAACCTAAGACTAGTTTACATTAGAGTTAGATGTATATATATGAAATCTATATGGTATAATTTTCAGTCCACGTAATTGTAAAAGTTATAATAATAAAGTTAAAATAAATAAATAAATTATAAACTAAACTTTAAATTAAATATTAAACAGTTAATAAAACAAACACTGTTAGTTTTGTTTTCATAAATACAAACATAAGACAAGTTGTGTGCACTTTTATAGTAAATAAAACCGTGTAAAATTATTTTTCTGATATTTCCTATATATAATCATTTATCAGCACCATTTTTTTATGAATGGTGTCAAATAAATGTTGATAAAATGGTATAATGGGTTAAGTGAAAGAGAAGACCCACATTTTTTAACTTCTCAAAAGTAAAGATATTTTATTATTATTATTATTATGTATGTAACTGCGTCTAATCATAGTTAGTGATTCGGTTAGACTAAAGATTACCAACAAGTTAAGGTTTAAAATACATGGTTTGTCAAAGCTGATTTCAACGATATAATCCAAAACAAATCAGCTTTGGCAAACCCTGTAGGTCCAGCCTAAACCTTAACTTGTTTATCATCTTTAGTCTAACCATATCATAACTATAATTAGACGCAGTAACATACATCCTCTCTTCCACTTAATCTCGAATATTAAAATAAATAAACACATAAAAAAAACATTACAAACAATAATTAATAAACAAATAAAAATCTATTAAATAATAATCACTTCTAAAACGTAACATACACAACTGAAAAAACTAAATACTGTATATACACATTTATTTTCTAAGTAAAATATAACTAGAAATAAATCATATTATTTTACAGAAAGAAAATAATAAATATATATAAACAAACTAACACTCTCAAACACACAAACATTCAAGAACATTAAAAAAAACTGCAGAGTGCCCAACGCTCTCACAAAACCAACAAAACCAAAGCCAATTTCCATAGAATTAATTTCCTATATTTAATGGATGATTACGGTATGAAATCTACGTTTTGTAAGGCTAAAGTAACTATGTAAAAGAACTATTATACTTAAAAACAACTCAAGCTTGTTCACACTGAATGAAATACCTTTCTTTCCTTGTCCTTTTTTTAGAGCACAAATCTATGAACATTTACAAACCGATATCAAACATTTACGCAATTGTCAGCTTTCTTCTAAATTTTTCGTAAGACATTATAGTTTCGAGTTTATGTTAGTTATTACTAAGGTAGAAACAAATAAAATTAAATTAAAACGAAACCATTTAAAATT
Source organism: Philaenus spumarius (assembly GCA_018207615.1). Taxonomy (NCBI): domain Eukaryota; kingdom Metazoa; phylum Arthropoda; class Insecta; order Hemiptera; family Aphrophoridae; genus Philaenus; species Philaenus spumarius. The sequence continues at coordinate 181,892 of JAGFPH010000141.1, forward strand.
AATTAAATAACTTTACTCCTTTAATGGGTGTGAATTAAGACATAATACAGGCTTGAATCTTCAAAATAATATTCTGTAACATTTAATTTTAAAATTAATTAAAGTTTTTGTCAGTTTAATTTAGTAAAATAATATATTTTACATAGATTTAAGACAAATTATTTCCAATCATTATTATCAGACATTCAGGAACAATAAATATTGGTTATAGAAATGCGTTGTTACAATTGCCTAAAGCAATGTGAAGTAATGGTCTTTACATATTGATGTATTTTATTAACTTATCGCATATAGATAAACAATGCCTCTCAAACTGTATACTACTTACTGGTTTGACTTTAGTGTAAGTTTCCTTATATTCAACTCAATTCAAATCGGTTCAGTATTTCCAAAATTTGATTGCTACAGTAGTCAGAAAAATATAGAATTTTAAACAACTTAACTTTTCGCCTATAACTAATCGGTTCGGTTATTGCAACTTAATCACCTTCTTTAATTGGTGCACAAAATGTATTAAACATAATTTACAATAATAAAATAAACTATTTAAATATTTTTTTCAACCTTCTATACATTTTAAAAATAGCTTGGGTGATTTATATATGTGTGTGTGTATATAGAGAGAGAAGGAGAGCGAGAGGTGAGGGGTAGAGAGCGAGAGAGAAATATGAAAGCCAAAGCATAAACATATTGATCAATGTATTTATTTATTACAAAACATCTCTTTAATATTTACATATTTATTATATTAAAATAAAACGTAAAAGAAAAATAATTACGTTTTTATAACTGCCACTATAATATTAACAACCAATGATTATAATGAAATGTGAACTATTAAAATGAAAATGTTATTTCTTCAAATAAACTCATTCAAGAAGAACTTAAAAACAAGTTTTGTTGAAAGAAAATAAGGTTAAACTGTAATCAAGTATTTAAAGTATTAATTTAAGATCACTTTGTATTTAAATTAAGGTTTCAAATGAGAGTCTGAAGATATTTAGCTGTGTTAGTTAACACAAGGGATCTTCAGTGTCTAATGAGGACAGCCTATCAAGTGGCAAGGTTCATACATAACTATGCTGTTACGAAATTATGCTGTTTATCAGCTTCAATATTTAGGCATATGTACCACTTATCTCTATATATTATTTCACTGTACTAGCATTTTATGTATTTTTTTAGCATTTTTTATGTTTGAAGAGTATACTTTTACCAATTAAGGGTGCTAGATTGTTGGTTTTAAAATTTAAATATTGGGTTAAGTGTGGTAATTATTCGTAATAAAAACTTGTCTATGTGGGAAATGTTTTTAAACTAAATGTGTGAATTGTAACTAACAGAGCCTTATCAATATAAGAATACATTTTGCTTTGCCAGTAAAGTATTTATTTCAGATCACTTTGTATTTAAATCCAAGTTTCAAATGACAGACTAAAGACATTTTGCTGTGCTAGCTTACACAAGGGCTCTTCTGTGTCTAATGAGGACAGCCTATCAAGTGGCAAGGTTTCATACACAGACCGTTACGTCATCAGTCTTTAGTCTGCAATATTTACGCCTTATATGTCAATATAAACTAGTTTGACATGTCTGTACATTTAATAGATTTTTTATTTATGAAGCGTTTACTTTTATCAATTAAGAAACTAAATCATTTGATCATTGTTGATCATTTGTTGATCATTTGGGTTAACATTTAAATGTCGGTTAAGGATTTCAATATTCGTAAGCTTTCAGTAACAAAAACTAGTATGTGTAGGACATTTATTAAAATAAATGTGTGTATTGCAAGGACAGGGTTTTATAGAATAGGAATACATTGTTTTTGCCTGAATTGTGACTTTACTTCATGTGTTTGTTAGTCGTATTTACTTAACGTCTTCAAACATTTGTTATTTGATGACAGAGAGGAGATATATCTCTCTTTTTTGTCATTGCTTCACTTAAGTAGTTGAAAGGTTAACTATCTATTCGTGTCTCTTAGTCTAGTCTCTTAGTCAAGTAGTCTCTTATAGTTGACGTAAAATCACAACCACAATACGCTATAAAAAGCATTACTGCGACGGAAGTTCCAGAGTCTGTCAGCTAGGAAAGTTGTAAATTCGACCAATCGAAACGATCGTATACTTTATTTCTGAAAGCTGTAATTACATGGTCTAATTTTAACGTGTGTATAAGTAGCTATCTTCAATGCCTAAAATGTACATTAATACATTAGCAATTAATACACTTAGCCCAGTCAAATGTTACATCAGAACTTACATTAAATGGAGTATTAATAATTTTTCTAGAGGTGTTTCGGACCATTACTGGGACTACAAATTCAGATTTGCAACCCTCAAAAACCTGTGTTTACTGAATCGCGGTCAAAAAACCCGTCTTTTTAAATAATCTTATACACTATGTGTTTCTTGGAACTATTGTACTTAGCTTTTCAAAAGTAGTTTTAATTTGCTACAAAATGAGATCAACTTCGTTTTTGTAAGTTATATACAGCCGAGATACGGCTTTTCAAAGATTGACCTTTTTTAAAAAAAGTTTCGAGATGGATACCGGCAAAATTACACATCTTACAGAAAATTCAAGAGCATGGGAATTCAATTTGCTTTTATTTGAGCTAAACCTGGTCCTTAAATGCTGTTATTAGTTGAAACTTCAGTAATAACGTTTCCTTCACCTTAATTCATATGTTTTGCATATGTTGTTTGGAAATGTGCTATAACTAAGTTTAGAAAGTACCTAAGTACTTAATCTTCAATGTATTAAGTAGCTATCTTAATAAATTAACAATTAATACACTTTCCCAAATCATACTTAAATATTGTAGGCTTTCTTTAGTTGAATTACACCTGTAAACCAAGCGATTTTATATCTATTATTTACAGTATAGAAGACATACATCTTCGCATAGAATAACTTCGCATGTTTATAAGCACAAACTAGACTTTTAGTGAAGTCGGAACCAATAAAAATCTTTCAAAATTTGTTAAAACCCGAAATTTATAATTGTGTGCTTGTTGTTACCTACTTAAGTCTAATTCAGTTTAGTTTTCAGCATCGGTGAATATTTTAAAAGAGCTTGAAGAACTTTATTTGATGAGATGTCAAGTAGTTTTACACACATCTGAAATCTCTAAAAGCACTTTATTACTATGAATTAAATTTTAAATCAAATAGTTGAACGATTTCCTTTATAAGTGTTTAGATAAATTCCAAATACCAAATATTCTAGTTTGGTTTCATTTTCTAAAGTTTTACACGCAATTTTCCTTCACATTTACAAGTAAGAAGACTATCAGAAACTATGGCTACTGTCAGTCAGGCAATATTTCATTTAGAACAATATAGCTCATTAGCAACAAGCATGTATAAATTGTTCTGCATGGGTTCACTTAATAAAAATGAAATTTATACATCGTTTGAATATTGTGATAAAATGTCGACCAACCTCCCCAAAAGAATACGCCAGCAAAGCAAATTCATTTTTGGTGTTAAGTTTATTCTTATAAAAATCTATATATTTAAAGCCGTAAGAAAAAAAAACATTTGGACAGTTCGTCTGAGACTTCTACTGGGCCGATTTACATGCGGTTTTTACCAAAACAAACGTTTTCGGTCCTATATTAGCAGATTTTATTTGTATTTTGAAAATATTTACGTTAAGTGAGTCAAAAATGAAAAATAAACTTTTCTTATGGAAATTTAACATGGGAGAAAAAGTAAACTTTTTCAATCCTTTGGACAGTTTGTCTGATACTTTCACTGGACCGATTTACATTCAGTTTATACCAAATAAAAGCAAAACTTTTCTGTATTAACAGGTTTTATTTACTTTTACGTCATCTTAATTTCTTAAATTAAAAAAATCAACATTTTCAAACCTTTGCAATGATTTTATTTTACAGTTCTTCAATCAGCTGATTGTTAAGAAACAAGGTTTTTTGCCTAACAACAGGAGAAGAGCAAAAATGCTCATATATTATAACAGCTGATTTCACTCATCATCTGTATAAAACCTAGCATAGATTGTATTTTGGGGTTATGTTAACAATTACAATTCATCAATAATGTAATTCTTTTAATGAGTTCTAAAATTAAGGTAGGCTATAATACGTTATAAGATTTGCTTTGATGTTATAAAGTGAATATGAATACAACCTTTTATCAACAATGAATTTATTCATTTATACAAATTTATGGAAGATACGCATTCGTTTAACTTCGGTGATCAATATGAAATAAAAACCAATTAAAAGATAACATTTGTATCTTTATCTTGATATATAATTAAGGCCTACATAAATACAACATTTTACAAATAGGCCTACAGTTTTAAATTGCAATATTTTTCATGGTAGTCGGCAACTGTACTATTTATGCAAGGTAATGGTTTTTTCTCCTTTCTTTAATATCTGTATTGACATCCCAAAAAATTAGACTATGTGTATAAAATATTAGTTGAATTCACTGATTGTCGAAACCATTTTTTTCTTCTTTAACTTTGCTGCAAGAAAAATAATTGGAAGGAAATAACATTTTAAAAAGTACATTTTGTACATGTTTCGCACCATCATTCTGCCTACCTCTCCACTCACCACAAATTGAGCTGTATCCGCCGAATATCGACGGGCAACAACTATCTATATATTTTAAGTTAGTGTAGTCTCTAATAATTTTATTAACAGTTTATTTCAAATTTTAAATCAATTATTAGTATTTCTAATTTTTAGGTTAGGTTTTTATTAAAGTGTAGACCTGAGCCTTGCTGACTACACAGGGAGAGGGGGGGTTGGCGTGCGGAGCACACAGGGGTCTCCCCTAGTTTATTTTATACTTTGTTTGAAAATAGCTGTTTTTTTACACATAAGAATAACAGAAAACCAGTGCATATACGTCATAAGCAGGAGACTCGACCGAAGTGAGATTAATTGTGGGGTAGGTACGACATAATATCTTAAAATAAATAAATATCTTAGATATATCGTAAGCAATATAAAATAGTTAAATTTACTTCAAATAACGATTATAGACACTACATAATCAAATGTGAATTGAAAAAATAAAATATTACATTGCCTTGTAAAACCTCTAATAAATTGTAAAAATTATTGAATGTCAACAAAATTGGCAAAAATTAAATTGTTTAAGATGAAAGAAAAATGTTTCAACAAACTGGAATTTACAAGTTAAATGGTTCTGACTGCCCAAGTTGTACATTGGACAACAAGTTTTGTTCTGTACAAATACCAAAGCCTTCTCAAAGCACACAAAAAACCAACATACAATATAATCGTTGTTTCTTTTATATTATTTGTCAAACAGTAGTGATTTGTGTCTTTTACAAAAAGTGGCATTTTGTTTGAAATATTATTACGGATGAAATAGAAAGTATGTACAATTCAAACATAACTTTCTAAAATTTAAATTATAATACAAGCAATGAATAAGTAGTGTGAGAAATAACTAATAAAATTTCTTAAATTTGTATATTAGATGCACAATCTAATATTAACTAAAAACTCTAAATAAAATATTTAAATCAACCACTCTTAGCCACCTGTTGATGAAAGATGGTGATGTGTCACCAGTTCAGAGATTTATAAATACAATATTTATATTATTTACAAGCAGGGTTGTCTGCCCCCAAAACGATGATGTGATGTTTGTCCTCAATGTTACATTTTGGAGGGAAATCACGACTTAGTCAATATACTTATATTTTTAGTGTTGATCTTAATTAAAGGTTTGTCATTTATCAGTTTATAGTTTGTTGTTTTTAATTCCTGATGGTTGAAAATATAAAATAACGGTATTTTCAATATATTGTGAACGTTACGATTTATCGTGCGATGTTTGTTTACATTGGCTCACTAGTTCCACGGGGAATTCAATATCAATTATAGCTCAGGACATAATTGAATGTTTAATTAATTCAGCTAAATGTAATCACTAAATTGACTAGCCCTAATTCGAAAGATTATAACGTGCTACCGTGTGTTGAAAATTCTATTTTTACGGCAAATATATTAATGTCTTCCATAAAACATATGAACACACCTTCATGAACACATACAACCTTACATGTATAATTGTCTCTTCCTCTATTGCGGGGACAGTATTAAAGAAATAGTTATTTCCAGTAAACTATGTTTTCAAAGTAGAATGTACCTAAGTAAAGAAATTACAGGAGCTCTCTTGGAATCAGTGTTTGATTATCAATCACACAAAATTTATAAGAACTTTATATGTATGAAAAAAATAAAGTAATGTTTCACTATAGAGAAACAAGGGAGAGATTATTCGTAGTGTGTTAATATAAAATTAGTTTTTTGAAAGACTTCCTTCTGTGTCCAACTAATGTAAAGTGGAGTAATAATAAGAAAAGTCAACGTTAGGTGGATTTCGAACATATGGCAGCCTGAAATCATGACAATATGATATAAACATTAACAATAATAATTGTTTTAAATGTGGACAATGGTTAGTACAATAACAGATACCACCAACATCATTGATGCATTTAGCCTACTTTGTTTACTATGCCGAAACCTTTTTTAATTTTTAGCGTCAAAACTACATCTTAAATGAGGAACTACTGCACATATTTACAAAAAAACCTAGTTGAAACTGTGTTGAAAAACTAATATCACATTGCCACTGAAAATATATGTCAAAATGCTTTCTTTATTATATACTAGGTGAGACCCCTGCGTGCTCCGCATGCCAACCCCTTTGGAACCTTCTATACACATAATTATGTTATATTTTCTTTATAATAAAGGTTATTAATAACCTCAAAGCTAAGATGGTAAATGTCCCAATCAAATTATTTTAAATATTTTTATAAAAGCAGTTATAATAAAGGTTAAAAGAAAAAACAAGGATCAGGTATAAACTTTAATATAAACCGAGCCTAAAAGTTAGAAAGGAATACAATTGCTTCAAAGTTTAAAATCAGCTGTTAATGGAAATATTAGATCAAACAGATGATTACTGTAACCAAAGTAAACATATTTATTTATTATTTTTTAGTATGGCGCTCCCTTTGCCGCGCAATATTTATTATAGTTTGTGTTGTTTTTACGTATAACATCGCGTTTTCAAAAACACGTGTGTATTCAAATGTCACTTTGTGTCAAAATTTCAAAGCAACAGGTGAAAAACTTTCTGAGATTTAAAATCTGAACAAACGAACATTTACAGTTTTATTTATACAGACAACAACCTACCGAGTAAACATCACTATATTTTACAACTACACACAATAATTATCATTATTGATTTCTATTGTACCAATTAAGTATTATTTTGACACGATCATTGAGTTGCAACTCTCTACTCGTAATTTTTTGCAATGTAACCTTAAATGGTTTCGTGATTTTTGAGAACTTTGACAAGGTAATGAGATAAACCTTGGCTGTTGTAACATTTATTACTTGTTTTGAAAACTGTTTCAAATGTAAAGAGATAAACAACTATGAAAAGTAGTACCAAATTCCGTTTATAGATTCAACATACAATTTTATGATGTAATACATACAACGGAGCAACGTAAAATTACGTTTTATTTCAGATTTTAAAATCCTTAATTAAACTAGATTTATACAGCATGCATAACGATAGTTGTTATTGTCTAATACATTCTATGATTTGCCTATTGAAATAAACTAGCTAGAAAAGTTACAAACTCACAAAAATGTTAATGCATTAATACTTATTGTACAAAACTATGAAAGACAGAATCAAATTCAGATTATACATTCAACATACAATTTTATAATGTAATCCATACACATACAATAGAGTAGAAGTAAAATTACGTTTTGATTACAAATCTTAAAATTCTTAATTAATTCAGCTTTGTATTGCATGTGTTACTAAAATTCATTAACCCATTGTATGCTATTTGAAATCAAATAAACTAGCTAATAAAATTTTAAACTAAAATCTTAGTTTATCTGCATATTGTATAACAAAGCAAAATAAATACAAATTCACATATCTGTACTACACATATTTATTTAAAACGCTTTCTGTATTTTAGGTTATCGTTTTTTACATCTAGGAATGTATAATTCTATATAAACTACAACGATCGACTGTACTTTTTTGGAAGCGATTTTTTTAACTTTGACCTATTTTTTCTACAGCAACTCTGTTGCAGAATAAGTTGATATCACCTACTGGAAGTATTTGGCATCTCTCTTATGAGGCCTAGGTGAACCAACTGGTTGTCGAATATTCAGTTTTCTAAATATTCTGACTAAAAAAAGACTTTAACTTTATACTTCCAGTGAATTTAAATTTAATCAAGCTCAGCGAGAACACAGGCATTTAATTTCAATGATCGTTGATCTCTAAGAAGTAGTGAGTAAACTAACCTTATAAAATATTTGTGCTTGTGATATTTTTTATAATTTATCACAGTGATAATTCTTACCATACAATGCATAAAATAATGAGATATTCGAATAATAGGTAATTTTACCAAATAAAAGATTTTTATATTGAAAAATATAAATTAATAATTTATTTAACTTCTTCAAAAACATAAAATAAAATATTATCTGGTTGGAACCTTTCCAACAAGTACGTAATATCAATTATAATTATTGATTATAATACTTCTTAATATTCTAAGGCAAAATTCTTTATTTTAATTTAGTTTATTTTGATATTTCAATCAAACGTTTTTTAAGCAGTTATTTTTTTTATATTTTATTTTATTGAATTTAAATTTACTTTAAAAATTTATTAATTTACTTTATTTTATTTATCAATTTTAATTTAATCTAACATCCTAAATAACCCAGTATAATCAATAAATTTTATTAACTTAATTCATTCAAATTTTAACAGGGACTAACGTATTCACGCCCTTTACCGACCTTTTAACAACTGTCTTGCAGTCTCGACGCTAGTGATGACGTCAGCGATTGATTCCCGATGTCGGGTTATAGGTGAACTGCGTGTTGTTTCTGTTTTCGTGTTGTTGAAGGTGTTATCCTGTTGGGTAAACCTGTCGGATGCTGGATGTCTTCTTAAAGTTGATACTGGTGATGAGATGTGGTCTGAAGTCCTGGGTTCGGTCACAGAGGATATAAGTAATACCCAGAGTGTTCGAAGGATAGGAAGATGTGTTTCGGTATTTCGTTAATATTTTAGCTGGCCGCTGCAGAGCGCGACAAGCGATGTTAGCTAGCTAACGTTGCCTAGTCGTGCAGCCAACACCCGGCCCATTGTCCTTTTTGTCGCCGTAGTGTTTAGCGTGCGTGCATCAGCTGTCCATCTTCTCACTCTCTCTCACACACTGTTCAAAGCGGCAACGTCGCTAGCCGCTTGGCCACTAAGCTCTGTTCCGATGCTACACCAGCGCTTCAGTATAAGCGAAACACATTTCCCTATCCTTCGAACACTCTGGTATTACTTATATCCTCTGTGGTTCGGTATTCCCTCGAAGTTACGATCGCATGTCAGTGAAGTTTGTCTCTTGGTATCCTGGATTCCAGTCGTGAAGTTCGTTTGATTGCTTCATTCAGTAACTACCGTCTTGACTAGTAGTACTAATTCCTGTAGTTTTCTTCCAGAATTTGTAAAAAAAAACGGTCGACTTTGTTGCAACTAAGTTGCCACTGATTTACTGTAATTTTACGAAGTAATTATGCTGACATTCTAATCGTCCAGTAGTATTATCTCTGAGTCACACTTATACAATTATTTAAGTTTTACGAAGAAAATACTAAGTCATGTTACTTGACTTAAGTATTTTATAAAAAAACAAGCGTCAGAGTGACGTGACTACTGTCAACTCAAAAATCAAAGAAGTGCCCGGTTCTCCTGGGTTAGAGTATTTATAGTCCCGTTTGCAATTAGATTCGTTGCCAACTTTACTTTCCTTACACTGTTTTTTTCTTATTGAAAACCCCTTTTTTCCAGGATTTTTCACATCTAATTTTTATTCCTAATTATCCAGTAATTTTTTCTGTTATATCCCACTTTTTTTAAAAATAAATTCACATTTTTTATTGAATATAATTATTTCTGAAGTCGATATCTCTGTCTCCACGCTTCCTATTGGCTCGTGCAACCCGCTGATTCCTTATCTTGCTTTGACTAATTTCATCATTGTTCTTTCCTTTTCGCTTGTAACTTTTCGCAGATTCATCCGATTTTATCGGGCGTGAACTTTTTGGATTACGTTCGATGTCTTCTTTCTTCTCGAACTTGATTCGTGGTCGGGAGATGTCTGGTTCGCGATCGCGACTCGCGCGTGTTTTTCCCGTGACCACTCTCGGAAAAGTCTGTGTTTTTGTGTTCCACAAGTTATAGTTTATGTTTGTTCTGCTCACTAGTCGCAGTTTCATTTTAATCTGTTTAGTTATTCTTCTGGTTTTGGTGTTTGGGAGTTTAACGATTTTTCACTTGTTTGGGGTTGATGCATTTCCTGGAATTTATTTTATATCCTGGATTTTTATCACATATCTAATTATTTATTACCCTTTTTTTATTTTAATTACTGCTTACAAATTTTATTTAACTTTTCATTTCACCTTAAAGGTGTAAAATGTATCACCCTTTTGAATTAATTAAATTTTAACATTTTATTTTAATTTTCTTTACTAGTTTTCATTCTTTATCACTTCTTTAAGTTATACTTTTAAAAACTTTACTCCTTGTCTACTTTATTAAAGTACAAACTTTTTTATTTTCTCTACTTTCTACATTTTTCAAATTTCGTTATTTCACTACTCCACATTTATTTTATTCCTTCTCTTGTAAAGCCTAAAAAACCTTTTGTTTTCAGATTAGAGGAATTTTGAAATTTTCCCGAAACTTTACATGTTGATAACTGTAATATTACATCATTTTTTGATTAGATAACTTTACGGCATACACATACGTGGATAGCGTAACGCATTTCCCGAAAACACCCCATATGCAAACTATTCCCTGATTCTAGTTTCCCCTAGGAAATCATGATCTATTTTTCTAAGTTACTGTTCCTTTTCGAACAAGTCAGGGTTCAACAGTTCATCCTAGCAGATAACGCTGCTCTCGAATTAACTTGTCAAGCGTGCCCTACATACGATACCAATCAGCGGTAGGCCTAGATGAATCCAATTTTACAAAATTAATTATAAAACTGAGAATCCAGGATCCACAACGGATTTTTACCTTTGTAGAACATATTTTTGTTTATTACACTAACTACAATCAAAGCCACACTAATATTGTATTACAACACATACTGTACACATTGGAGTATACATTGTTTACAAAACACAACATTAAGCTAATTACTCCAAACACAAAGCTACCTTTTGTTACTAATAATTACGTTCCCTAATGTCTCATTCACTGCTGGGCTTATCAAGCTATTTGAATATTCATTTCAACATTATACATGATATTTGGATAATTATATTAGAATTTGAACTTGTTATTGTTTATTATAAATTTATTTTATTATTTTTGAAGCAATTGCAACAGTTTTGTAGGTAACTTTTTGTTGTTTAGTTTTTAATAACAATTGGATAAAAGTTATAACAATACGAAGCGTACCTTATTACAGCGGCACATCAATTTTAATATCTCGGAAAAATTCTTAATCAAACTATCCATATTTAAATTGTAAGGTATTTAAGACCATTTTTAAATCATCATAATGTCTTTTTTTTTCTTATCATTGTGGAGTCCAAATATATATATTACCGAATATCAGACATTTTCTTTTGGGTTTCTTTTCACCTAACCATTAAATTTATTTTACTACATTGACAACTCTGTTAGTTACTGTAAAATAAACCAAGTTGATTCATATATCAAAAGTATGTGTATTTGCGGGTGTAATGAATTTTTACAAATGCGTACGCGTATTTTCAATTAATACAACGTCACAAAATTGGGTGAATGGAGTATTTCAATTCAATAAGTATTTGCTGAAAAGTATTGAATTAGTTTTTAAATTATTAACAAATTAACTAGTGAAATTGTTTTTCAAAACTATACACCAACAAGAAATGTAGCCTATATACCAAAAGTCTAACAAAAATATGTTTTATAAAAGAATCCTTTGATTTAAACGTTATACAAAATAACTCAATAAATAAACAAATAAAATGTACTTAAAATGTGGCTTAGTGGTTTAGAATTTAAATCATGCCTTTTAAATTTGTTATTCAACACATAACTTGGAGACATATAGACTCAGACAATTGCATTGACGTCACTCAAACTGATAAGAACAAAGTGAGGTTGACGATATACCACACACTGTGGCCGAACCCACTCATATTGATGAAAACTTGTTTGTGTGTTTCGTAGTTTATTTTATATATTTTTTCCAAAGTTAGTTATTACTGTAAAAAATTTAAGACTCACAGATGCAGAATTAGAGAAGATTAATAGTCCCTAATCTCGGAGTAGTTTCTACTTTAAAAGCCCACCTTATTTTTATCTAAAAAATCACTGTAACGTGTATTTGTATCTATCATTGTAACATATTTTTAGATTTATAATTATTTTATTTAAAGAAACATATTATCACTTCATATTATCACTTTCACACAACAACCTTTCAATTAATCATTTAATACTTCAATTAATTTTTAAATATTTAATATTTAATATTAAGTATTTAAATATTAATATTAATATTAATATTAATTTTAATATTAATATATAATATTGATATTAATATTTAAATTTTTAATATTTAAAGAAACATAAATTGAAAGAGAAGTATAATAATTTTAAATAATAGTGCTGATTGTTTATACTTTTCTTATTGTAAAAGAGGCCACAGAAAAAACTCCGTATATATTACACAGAAAAATTGTTTTGGAAGTAGTGTCTCATCTTCTTCTTGAAATTGTGCTATCAATCTCACGATTTTTATAGTTATTTTGCAGCCATCAAATTCTAAGGACATCAATAGCTGTGTATAAAAATTAAACAAATTGTATTTTAAATACCGTACTAATTATTTTTCTTATTTAAAATTTAAATCTTTTAGTTACTTGTGACTCATGTTTATTAATTTATATTTGTAAAAAAAGAACAACCATTTGCATTTAAATGTTCACTTTTCATATTATCACTTTCACACAACAACCTTTCAATTAATCATTTAATACTTCAATTAATTTTTCATACAATTTATTCGGAAATAATGTATTTAATTCAAACCACAAAACGCTTCTATTCTTTATAAAATGAATTAAAAAAACTTCATAGTAGCCTACCCACTAATACAAATTTGAAATGCACTCAACTTTATGTTATTTAACAACTCAATTAATTGTAAAATCAAACTGAGACAGCATCTAACAGAAGGGGAATAATTTGTTTTTTTCGTTTGATTAAACTCTTCCAGTACAAAATAAATAACTGAGGAAACATGATTGAAGCAATAACAAAGGCTGAATTGTAATTGCAAATAACTTTACCAACATTCTTCGTTAATTAATAAAAAAACATTCACAGAAAAACTTAAACTATTTTAGTTTCCACTTAGTGGTTCAATAAGGATTAACGGTGAACGTTATGTATGTGTTTGAATTTATTTAACTATAAATTGTTTTATAAAAAGAAAAGAAACGCTAGTTAACTTAGCGGAAAATAATAATCAAATCAAAAATACAAAATTAAGCTAGTATGCATTTTAAATGTCAATTTAGGTATTTTAACTTGTGTAGATCGGTACTATCTGCGTAATCAAAGAATTATCAGCCATTATCGCCATTGGCACAACAGATTACTGTATCTGGATCTCCCATAAAGTGTATGTTGTCTATGTTATTTGCAGTAAACACTATCCAAAACATTTCCATCCAGCCATATTTGCCAAATCTACTCATAGTAGTCTTAAGGTTAATAGGTAACTTAATGAATACCACATAGTACTTTATATTTATCATGTATGACATTTTTGAATATCATATTAAAAGTTAATTGTTTTATCCCTCCTTTTGTCTAACTGTTCTTTCTATTTGTCTTACAATTATTCATTAAATTATGAAGAGCTCTTGATTTAATTATAATTGGTAATTGGTGTTTTATACGTTGTAGATCTTCACTTTTTGTATATTTCTTTTTATAAAGGATCAGAAATACAGTAAATACATTTCAGAACTATTACGGTTTAAACATCCAACACACCAACTATGATTACTTATAGTTTCCTCCAACCAGCAATACCCAAGTTTCCTTTCTTGTTTAGGTCCGTGTCAACCTGTAAATAGGGAAATAATAAAAATGTATCTATAACATTGGAAAACAGACTATAAATGTGTGTTTTTTTTTTTTACTCAGTTCACTGACAATGAAAGTTCATGTTCTGAGAAAATTCTTATTGCTTGGAGTGAAACATTTTCCGTACCACTTAATGAGAGCGTTTCATACTACTTTAGGAAAATGTTAGAAACGTTTTACCTTAGATTTGAGAAGAGTGTCAGTCTTCTAAATGATAATATATCAGACTGCTAATATACTGGACACATATACTGCTTTTGATTTATAAAAGAGTTTTAGTTATATTCTTCTATTTCAGACTTTACACAAATTCAGCTCCAGATGTGAGTTATGTCAAATTATTACAAAAATAATAATAAAATCCATTTCTGTAGTTTTACACGAGCAAAACTTATTCAACTTATTTCGATTACATATTCAATTGTAAATGGCAAATATTGCATTTTATATTAGCGACAGAAACATCGATTTAACTTTAGTAAAATTTGGAATTTTTTCTATTCAAATGAAAGAGATTTCAGATATAATATTTTTACATAGATTATCTAACTTGGAAGTAAACTTTACACTACAACACTTTATAATTTTGTTTTCTATATTCTATTAGAATATGTAAGCGTAATCGGATTATCAATTTCGAAGACAATTAGTATTACCTAACTTAAACCTGACTTTAAGACACCTATAATGCAAAAAAGGTCAAGGGAGTTAAAGCCGAAAAGAGAATATTGGACGAACTGTAGAAACCCCGTACCGAGAAAGATAAATTGAGGGTAGAACGAAATGCATAAAATAATGTAGAAGTAGTCAGAATTAAAGCTATTAAAATACGTCACCTATTTTAAACTCATAAAAATCGTAAAAGGATTTAAAATGCTTGAACAAAATTTTTATATTTTTAACGCCCTTTTTTAAATGCAGTATTTTTCTATTCATAAGGTATTCATAACTACAATAAAAATTAAGAGAAAAACTCTTAAAACTCCTTACTTTAAAAAAAAACTATATTAAATGTATAATACATTCGTATAGTTTAATACAATTAATTACTAATTGAATTTACACAACTTAATGTAATTTATAGCGAGAGAGAAAGTCAATTAATGTTGTTTTGTGTATATTGGCATGCTGAAGTGAAAGTATTGACCTTAAGCCCACAGATCGAAGAAGTCACAGAGTAAAAGTAGCATTTCAGAAAATTCATTTATATTATGCCTCACTCTTTGTCGAACCCATGAAGTGTGATGCACGAAATATGATATGTTGTTCTTGTATTGTGATAGAGAAAATCAATTTGTAAATATTTAGGCGTGGTTTTGGATGAAGGTTTGACTTGGAAAATCCATAAACTGCAAGGAAATCCAACTTAAATAATATTTTAAAATTACTCTCCAATTTTAAACAAATTCTTAATAGGCCTATTTTAAATAAAATATTGTTTTATGATAACATTCCATTAGAATACAGAATTTGTTTTTGGATAGGTGCAAGTCCTCGAAAAAGGGTTACAATAGTGGTTTTGCACAAAAAGGGAAGATTTCACCGTATTCTTTCGATAAATATCTATAGTTATATAGACGGAAACAAAAAAGTAAAAATATTATGAAAAATAATAATAATATACTTCTTAAATCTCTAAATGTATTTAAGGTTATGTTACCAAAAGTACAGTGTTTTATACTAACAGTAAACAATTCTAATTTGCATAACAGAGCTCATTATATGCTTGGACATTGCTACAAACTGTTCGCATCAAGATCTAAATTACAGTATTGGTTTATTCCAAATTTATCTCTTCTATCGCGTCAAGAACTTATAATTAAAGATGTCTAGGAAATATTAAAACCTGTAAACCATTTAACACAAATTTAATTTTTTTTTCAAACAAAATTAAGCACTTTTGGAGGTAGTATTATAAAATAGAGTACAAAATAAATGGAAAATAAGTGTAAGCGAGATTGTGATAAGGGTACATAAATTTAAATGTTATTGAATAGTGTTGTTTGTGTATTTGAATAATTTGTGAATTGAATACATAACAATACATGTGTGTACATGACAATGTGTAAGAAATTGTGTATATGAATATACAGTACTATGGTATGTGGGTGTTTGTATATATCGTATGTGTACAATTGCTTACTAAATAAAAATACTAATGCAGTGGTAATAAGATTGAATGTATGTTACTAAAATCTAACTTTACCTTTTCTTATCTATTTTTTAAGTTTTGTTGTTTATAGTTTAACCGATTATTTAGAAAATTATTTGGATTTATATAATTTATATTAATAGAAAACAATTATTAGAGTAATGAATTTTATACTTATATTGTAATGAATTGAACTTATACCAAAAATTCTTGTAACTTCAAAATTTAAACTAAATACAAATTTGTATATTTTACGTAACATTATTAGGTGTACTAATTACTAATGCAGTAAAAACACCAATTAACCACTCACGTAACAATGTGTAAATGTTTTGCATAGTTAAATAACCCAAAAGTTTCATCCAGCTAATCTGTTTGATCAAAGCAATAATGATGCATTTGTAGGCACATCATTATTGTCGTCTTCTTGACTCCAATAGTATTTAGTACCTTTAAAATAAATCTTTTCTTTATTTGCTTATGGTTTACATAGGTAATCAATAATTATAATTATTGTATGAGTATGAACACATATATTTTTTTCAATCACAGTAATTATAATTTTTATTGAATAAAACTTTTTGATTTATTTATTTTTTATTAACATGATATATCGTGTGAACATAAATGATATTATTTTATTCAAAATTATTTGTATAACCATACATTATAACACGATTGAGATCAATAATGTTTACACCAATCTCGCCTATTTCAAAATATAAACTACATTTATACAATTTGTTAATTAGTTACTTTGGATGTAAAACAATATGACTACTACCGTTCGTAATTGTATGCTTAATCAAATGTATCTGTTACAACATTCGCACCTCATTTACTTTAAATTGAAGTCCTGTGAACACAATCTGGTTCATTTTACATCATGTTGATGTATAATGAAAACATTTTTTCTTCCTTAATAATCCTGCATATTATTATTTTCATTTTACCCTACCTAATAACAACTAATGTGTTTTAACTGAGTTTGTTTTACCTCTTGCATTTATGTTATCCTATTAAGATTTGTTTTACTGAATATTATTTATTTACTTATAAATTTCATCCATTAGTTAAATATTTCGAAACAAGATCACAGTTATCTTCATGGGACAAAACTTTATCAAATATTCGCTGATTACTCAAAAAATACATAGGACCACATCATTTCCAAAACAAATTTAAAGAGCATCTACTCGCCATTTTATCCACACAATCTCCGAAAACTTGCTTCACAATATTAGCAT
>JAGFPH010000141.1:205461-236145 GCA_018207615.1 Philaenus spumarius
TTTGTTCGAAATCGATCGAATAGTTTTCTCTCTAGCTAATAATAACAATATTTATTAGTTAATTGCCTACTTTAATTAAAGTAGTACCTGGAGACCGAGCTAAATCTCGATTATAAGCAGGGCTATGATTTCAATAATAATTATTGGATTATTGAGTTTTGAGGTTAGGCCTATAACATTAAACAACTAAATAAAGGGTATATACAACATTAGGCTTACCTGTAATAAAAATACAGTTTAAAGGATTAACCACAATCTCAACGCTATGCCTCAGAAATAAGTCAGGCCTAAATTAAAGTATTATTTCAATATCGATTTATTCCTAGGGCCTAGTTCGCTCACGTCGATAACTACTATTATTGCAAATTTCAGTGAACATCGTTTAGGTTAGGCCTATAACATTAAACAACTAAATAAAGGGTATGTTTATTATGTATTCGTTGCCATGTTAACTATAAATAGATACAACATTAGGCTTACCTCTAATAAAATATACAGTTTAAAAGAAAGCAGATGATTATTGTAATGGCAGTGAAAACATTTGCATCAGCTGTGCTTTGTATTGTTTAAAATGGACAAATTTCACTTTTTAATTTAATAAAAAGACGTAGAAAACGAATTTTCCCAGACTGGTGACCATTTCCAATCGATTTCTCGTGGCCAAAAGCCTAATATAAAATCAAAAAATCAAAAATCCTTAGACGGAGATTCCAGATCCATTTAGCAGACAAACAATTATCTCTCGCTTTAGAAGATAAGATACAAATCTAGAGAGAAAACTATTCGATCGATTTCAACCAAATTTGCACCAGACATGTCCAGTACGCCTGTATAGATGCACGAAAAAGGTTTTTGAACAATTTTGAAAAACAACCCCCTTTTTGGTCAAAAAACCCCCAAAAAATCAGTTATTATTTTTTTATAAAAAAACGGCTCTAACGATTTTGATAAAATTTGGCTTATTTGTAGCCTTTAATGTGCCCTACCATATACAAAAACCCGCATTTTTCGAAAAATTCTCGTTTAGCTAATAATAATAATAATAACTGATTTTTGGGGGTTTTTTGGCCATAAAGGGGGTTGTTTTTCAAAATTTTTCAAAACCTTTTTACGTGCATCTATAAAGACCTAATTGACGTGTTTGGTGCAAATTTGTTCGAAATCGATCGAATAGTTTTCTCTCTAGCTAATAATAACACTATTTATTAGTTAATCGCCTACTTTAATTAAAGTATACAAAGCTAGAGAGAAAACTATTCGATCGATTTCAACCAAATTTGCACCAGACATGTCCAGTACGCCTGTATAGATGCACGAAAAAGGGTTTTGAACAATTTTGAAAAACAACCCCCTTTTTGGTCAAAAAACCCCCAAAAAATCAGTTATTATTTTTTTATTAAAAAACGGCTCTAACGATTTTGATAAAATTTGGTTTATTTGTAGCCTTTAATGTGCCCTACCATATACAGAAACCCGCATCTTTCTAAAAATTCTCGTTTAGCTAATAATAATAATAACTGTTTTTGGGGGATTTTTGGCCATAAAGCGGGTTGTTTAAAAAAAAAATTTCAAAACCATTTTACGTGCATCTATGAAGACCTAATTGACGTGTTTGGTGCAAATTTTTTCGAAATCGATCGAATAGTTTTCTCTCTAGATAATAATAATAATAATAATATTTATTAGTTAATCTCCAACTTTAATAAAACAACTCTCCTACCCCACCCTACAAGTCACAGTGAATCTGTTTAGTAATTTAAATGTATTTGTGAGAAAGTATGTGCCAGTTCCTGGTACCGTTTATTTAATTGTTATTTTTGCATTTCTGTTGCCATTTAGGTTAGCCTAGAGTCGAATAGTAAAGTTGCGCATGTTTAAAAATTGTTTATTATTTTTTTTTCAACAATTATACGTTTAAATGGTGAGTATATAAATATTATATTCCACATTTGTAGTTCTATCCCGATTAATCCTCATTCTATACAAAATAGTTTGTAAATGCGGGGATATAACAGAAAAGACCCCAAATTTGCACCAGTCGTGTCAATTAGGCCTGTATAGAAAAAAAAAAACACTTTTTTGGCCAATAAACTCCCAAAAAATCAGATATTATTTTTTATAAAAAAACGGATCTAACGATTTTGATAAAACTAGGCTTATTTGTAGCCCTTAATGTACCCTCCGATTTGCAAGAAACCACATCTTCTAAAAAATTCTCGTTTAGCTAATAATAATAATAATAACTGATTTTGGGGGTTTTTTGGCCGAAAAGGGTTTTTTGGTCAAAATCTTTTTAGTGCTATACAGGCCGTGTTTGACCTATACATTGACGGGTTTGGTGCAAATTTATTCGAAATCGATCGAATAGTTTTCTCTCTAGCTGATAATAATATTTATTAGTTAATCTCCTACTTTAATATCACCTCTCCTACCCCTCCTACATTTATGAAGTCACAGAGAATCTGTTTAATAATTTAAACATGTTTGTGAGAAAGTATGTGCCAATTTCTGGTACCGTTTATTTCTTGCGTTATAGTTTAGTTTATTGTTTGTTAATATTTGAGTTAGTAAAATTCGTACAACAATTCTTAAAATACGCCCGAAATAATTAAAATTTTGTATGAACAACTCTGTTACCTCCCTTATAGGAAGAATACTACATCCAGGCAAAAGACAAATTACTCTCTTCCCGATTGATGAAAAGCTGAGACACACGTGTTTTGTACACTATTTTATACCACAGAAAACCATTTTTATAAATACTAATATAAATCTGTCGTAAAGGCCCTTACTCTACCAAAGAAAGTAGCTTCTCTTGAACAAATACAATCGAACGGAAATTTAAATAAATACTAACAAAATGTATCAGCTGGCGATTCAATAATAAGTTTTCCAGTTGTCAATACTTGAACATTAATCAGCTGTTCGAAGCGTTAAGTAATCACAACTTACGAACTCATTTCATTTCTCCATTTTCACTAGGTAAATAAATGTTTTATTTATTTAACTCTAATAAATGCTCAGTAACATTTTCCCTTGTGTTTCATGGAAGTTTAAATATTAAACACAGATGTTTGAAAAACACACATCACTGTCGAACACTGAAGCCACTTTTAACCACAAAACTTGCAGCTAATCCCTACCTAGTTGAATGAATAGAAGGCAGTTGTGCATGACAATATCACCGGGGGATATAAGAGGGAACTTTATGAAAGGAAGCTAAGCTAACATCAGTTTTGTAACATTAATCACATCTTCTTTACGGCCGCGTCTGTCATTCTACTGTATCAGCCATTCAAAACAGGATCACTTTAATAACTTGCATTGTTTCTCTGTACACAAAACAAAGCACAAGTAATGAGTAATACTTTAATATACTCACTAGAAAGCTATTCATCTGTTTATTGAACGTTAACTTAATAAATATATTAAGAATTTACATTTATTTTTAGTAGTTTATACAAAATATTCAATGTTGTATAAATTTTTTAATTTACTTTTTAAAGCATATCACTTAGCTCTAAGAACATTAATTTGTTAAAATTGTATTTATACAAATTTCTTTTCACCCAGAAAAATCTGAATCAGGAACCAGAAATGTTTACTCTCATAGGTAAAAAAATAAAAGAAAAGATTCCCAAAATAACACAAATACAACTGTGGTGATTGAAATTTGACTAGATTATTTGATTGTCTTTTCAATACACATATCAACTAAAGCTTACATTAATCTCATAACACGTTCTACCTACCAGAGTTAGGAATACAAAATTTGGTTTTATAGAAGAGGACCTATTGAAGGTAAATTTTAAAAAGAACCCAGCACACATTAAGGCGCGGCTCGCTAAATTAAAAACTACGATATTGGATACCAATTTCAATGTTAAATAACCAAAACATACCTTCACTATTAAGCATATTTTTGCGTTGTTTTTGTTAAAAAACGAAAGATGTATATTTTTTCTTAAAGTAATATAGATTGCGGGTGTTGATTGCTAAGGTTTTTTTGCAATATCTCTTTTTGCAACTGAGTAAAAAATTAATAAAATTTACTATTTTTTACTATTTATATCATACGTTTATGAAAACAATAACACGGTTTTTGAAAATGTATTCGGCAATCAACATCCGCATATGACAGTACTTCAAAATTAAACCAAATTTTTAAATTTATTCCACGAATAAACGGAAAAAATGACTTATACTGTAGCATTGCTCTTATGGGAATCAGATTCAATATGGCGGGCAGGGAAGCGCCCCCTTAAAAGGGTTTTGGCGTCTGTCGCATTCTCTAATTAACCATACAGTTTTACGAACCCTTGGCATTTGGGAAAAGTATGTTTTTCAATAACAAACTAAAACTAACAAATAAATGTTAAATTACTTTGGGCTTTTTTACTGTTAGAGATGTTCATGTTTTTTATGTTTATAATATTTTAACATTGTTATTAATTTAAGAGTTTTTAGTTACATATTGTAAACTGAGTTTTTTTTTCTTGTTAACTAATGTTTCGGATTGCATTTTGTGTTTAGGCCCAGGATTCAATGTTAAGTTGGTTTTATTTATTTATTATTAAGTTTTTGAAGCAATAGGAGCACCGCGGCCAAAAATTTGCGGGCGGTGAATCTAATTTTACCGTAATTCATTTTCCCGCCACGCTCTGCTATATATAGTACACATGTGTATGTAACAGAGAATATAGTTTACTTGGTATACCTCTGAAATAGACATTGTGCTTCCTCTATTCGTAAGTTGTTTTAAAATAGTTTACTCGGTAATACCTCCGAAATGGGCATTGCGTGTCCTCATTTTGTAAGTTGTGTTAAAATAGTTTACTTGGTACTACCTATGAAATGGGCATTGTGCTTCCTCATTTTGTAAGTTGCGTTAAAATAGTTTACTTGTTAGTGTTAAAATAATCAAATTTCAAATTAAACCAATATGACCATAGTTCAATATTATAGTTTTCATTTCT
This sequence comes from Philaenus spumarius, assembly GCA_018207615.1. Classification (NCBI taxonomy): domain Eukaryota; kingdom Metazoa; phylum Arthropoda; class Insecta; order Hemiptera; family Aphrophoridae; genus Philaenus; species Philaenus spumarius. The sequence continues at coordinate 210,438 of JAGFPH010000141.1, forward strand.
GACGGCAGTCCCACGACCGCTTTCTTTTAACTGCAGGGGAGGGTAACTGAAGTAGTATTTTTCCACAAAATAACTGAAAATAAGTATAGTAACATATTAGATCCCAAATTAAAATTTAATACCCATAAATTATATCACCTACAACGTTCTATGACCTTAAATACAATTCAAAAACTTGTCTTCCAAAATGTATCGATTGTTTACTGCACATCCTTAATGCAGATGAATTACCTCCTTTTACAACAAAGGATAGATTGAGGACCAGCTAAACTAGTGGCCTTCAGAAATGATATGTACAATATGTTAATTATTGGCACTGATAGAGGAAAACAGCTTTTCATGGACTCCGTTAATCTGAAGTTAACTCTTGACACAATTTCTAAGAAAATATTGCTTGGTATGAGACATAACTAAGCAAATTGTAAGGAAATTAAGTGAATACATAAATAATTGATCATATAGTGAAAATAAAAAGTAAATCATTACAAATTCAAATTAAATCAATTATAATTATTATTTATACGCCCATATCTTGTAGCCACAATTAAATTACTATAACTTATATAAATATGTGCAAATTGCAACTAATGGTAGTCGTATACAAGTTCGTCTACAGAGTACTCCAAGAGGGAACAGTAAACATCTCATAGTACAACAACTAAGAGGCTCCACATGACAACCTACATGCAATCAATGTGCATGTAAGGTTAGGTTTCTGTCGCAAGGTATCAAGCTGTTATAGTTTGCCCAGTGTACATATTATGGTAATTTGGTGAGAGACGAATACCTTGTGTTTGAGGTTAAGCAAACTTCACTCTAGCGTGTAGTTAAACTGCAGCGTCAACCACATTATGTGTCAGTTTCGAATCACATCGTAGAAATCACACTACAATACCGTACGTATTGAATATCACACTGCAAACTGGAAAGCTATAATAAACAAGATTTTACTAACTTTAGAATTCTTATGTTACCACATAGATTATGTGTTACTGAAAATACGACGGTTCCAAGTTATGTTTCATTTCTTTACGTGTTGGAGTAACAAGCAAAGTAGGGATGAAAACGTCATGTATTGCAATTCCATCCATCAGCATTAAAATGACAAAATAACGTTGTTTATAGAGTTTATTTTCATTAACAAACTGAACAATCCAAGGTGTGAAAACAACCAACAACTAAAACAGCAACATGAAAGCTCAGAAATTTAAAGACTAAATATAATGTTTTGCTAAAACACGAAGTAGAATACTAGTACATGCAACATGTAAAGCATTCACGGTTTCAAAATGTGTAGATGAGAATTCAAAATAAATTGTCCATGAACAACACAAATTCTTAAATTCATGCTGTAGTTTTTTATAATGTTTTACCTTAAAGTTTTTATTTCCAGCTTTTCTCTCCGGTAACATGTCTGTTTCTGAATACGAAATACAGTAACAAATATATTGGTACTGTTTTACAATTACAATACTTTATATTAATAGCTAATTTTTTTAATATTGTATTTCTGCTATCCACGTTTACTTTACTTCAAGGAACAAAGTAACGTTTTTAGATACTAGATTAGTTGTAAACTCTTTACAAAAGATTAACTAGGGGCATATTGTTTCTTTTATTATTAAGGTATTGACGTTTTTAAATGGTATCAATTTACCTGTACATAATTATGAATGTACAAGATGACAGGCGATAGAACAATCCTATTTTTGATTTATTATAAGATGAAGTAAAAAACTAGATCACATGACTACAATACGATAACGTAAATTATATCTATATACGTTAAATTGCAATTTTTTTACTGAAATTATCAGTTTTGTAAAATTATAATACCAAAAAATAAATATTTATTTTAAATTAAGAACATCTCCTTTCAGAAAGCTCAGTACTAAGGGTTTTAAACAAGCTGTAGTAAAAACACTTTTAAAAGCTGCTTTGCATATTTTATTGGCAAATCTTCGTCAATTTGTTGAAGCTTGGATTCAATATTAACCATCTGCAAAACCCTGTGAATCTTTTAGGTTAAATAAAGAACAATTTTAAATATGTATATTATACAGGGCGTAAAATACCACCAGTTAGCTAACGAACGAATAACTATCAATATTTTCCAAACTCAACATTTTACCGAACATTGTTAATGATCTCCCATCTAAAGCAATATTCAGGTTACATTAAATCTATTTAATGTATAAAGTTTAGTATATGAAAATACAAAGTCAAAATTACGTAATTTTAGGGTCACGATCTTAAACGGGACGAAGTACGACAAACCCTTTATTTAAAAGCTTTAATTTAAAAAGGAATTTAACATTTTGTGAAATTCAACCCACTTTCAAATTTTAATTTCTTAAAAAAGACGCCTTCACTACCAGCACTATGTTTCTATGTAGGCCTACTCGGTTGGCGAACTTGCAACTTTCGAAAAAAAATATTTAGTTGCGAGATATTGGCGTATCAGTTGAAAACTAATTTCTAATCTCAATACTTTATTCGATATACGCATCACAAAGGTATGCTGTACACTTTGTATCTGGGGATTACATTAAAATAAGTTCGTTATAAAACTCAATACAAGAGTTTAAAGAATACTGACAATATAAACTGTTTGAATTTATATATATATATTGTTTATAATATATATTATTTATTTTTATTCTCGTGATATTAATTTTAAGTTTATTGCAATATTTCACTTTTTCGGTAGTGTTTACATTCTGCTTTATTTTGTTGAAAGTTATTTGGGCAGAAAAATAGGCGTGGCCATCTTCCTCTGTTTTTTTTATAAACTCAAAGAGTTTTTTTTTAAAATAATAGTTAAAACTGAAATATACTTTAGTAAAATCTGTTTTATACTCAGATTATTAAAATTCAACTACTATGCTTTACTACTGTTTAATCTGACAATTTAAACTAAAATATACTTTACTAAACCTGTTTTATACCTCCTATAATCTGATAACTAAAACTATAATATACTTTACTAAACCTGTTTTATACCTCCTATAATCTGATAATTAAAACTAAAATATACTTTAATAAACCTGTTTTATACCTCCTATAATCTGATAATTAAAACTAAAATATTCTTTACTAGACCTGCATTTGCCCACTAATCTAATAGTTAAAAGGTGCATTAAATGCTATGAATTCATCATTTACACTAAGTACAAATATTTATTTATTTTTTTAAGAAATTTTAGTCGTATTTCATTTATAGTAATACAGCCATTTAAAGATTAATGTCCCATATGACTTGGAGACATGATCGACGATGGAAGTAAGATACAGATACAGATGTATAACGACACATCTTAATCCGTGAAAAAAACTGAGATAAAAAGGCTATAGATCTTGTCTTTTCTGTACTAATCATCTGTCGTTTGTGGAGAGCTTTTTGCAAATTACTTCGCCATCTTGACTAAAAATAAATCAATCTACCGACGTATAAACAATTGTAAAACAATTTAATTACAATCTGGATGAAACAATGTCAAAATGGAAATACGTTTTTAGTGTATATTGCTGAATAGGATATATTATTGATATACACGTGGTTGTTTAGGTGGTTGTATACTTTTTAAAACCAAAACTAAGAACTAACTTTAATTGTGTGAATACATTCAAAACTAATTATTCTTGTTGGTGAACTTTGATTTATAATAAATCCAAAGATTGTTATAATAATATCAATTATGTGTATATTTTTTAGAGGCCAGATGTCATACTCTAAATGGATGTTTCGAACAATAACTTAAGGGCACATTTTAATTTTAAAGTTTATTATCTAAAAAAAGTTCTGAAAAATGAAATTGAAACCTTTTAATGAAAGTTTGTCTGTTACTACTAAAAAAGAGCGGCTTATAATTGAATGCTATTGTTGATTGACATAGTTCTCATGAATTGTCATTTAGATTACTTTTTAAAATGAGTCTTATTACGTAAAGTTTTTATGAAACAAAACATAAATAGAATCACCAAATTTCAAATTTGAAAAAAAGTAAACAACAGTAAAACATCGTACTCAACCTTCTCAAGACATAAATTAAGAAATTCTTTAAGAAAGCAATTTCACGGAGGTAAAGTGTAACAACAACAGAACCCATCTTAAAGCTTTGTCTTTTCTTCACTCATATTACAAAGAAATAAGAGTTAAATTTACGGTCGCGTTTATGTTATATTAGTTATTTACAAAGCTCATTGGATGTGCATTTAGTTTAACATTTGAGACAAGTTGTGGCAAATACTTATCCTATTACTTTAAATGAGCAATTCTTGTATCTATCTTTGTATCTGTCGCGGATCTCGAAAACGGCTCTAACGAATTCAAAGAAATTTTGTATTTATGTGTAGTTTTGATTTTTAAGTACACCCATATAGTTGTATTTCGTGTAAAAACGCAATTTTTTTAGAAAATCAAATTTAAAAGTTAAACAATTTTATCACAGGGTCTTATGGGTTGCTATGTTGGTTACAAAATAACAACGAAATAGTAAATAAAGCGATCAAAACAGCTGTTGATAAACAAGATAATTTATACATTTTTAGCACGTTGGAAATAGAGTGGAATAGAACTGAGATTGACTATTATCCAAAATCAGATGTTCATTGGATAGTTTTTAATTACTGTAAAATTTAGATAACTTATACTGTTTTAGCACGTTGGCATTAGAATAAATTGGGCCTGATTTAACAATTTATATTGTCAAAAAAAAAGGTAAACTTGGCACAGATGGATAAATTCTAATAGTCAATTTTGTAATATAGGCCTGGCTCATTTCTGAAACATAGTATTGAGGTTATGTTAATCCTGCGCATAATTTTTACTATAATTAGGCCTGGTTTCAAAACTTTAGTTGACAGAAGATAGTAGAACTAGGACTAAAATCGTAATGAAAGCCTCTCACGTTTCTAAAGCATGTATTTGAGGTTATAATTAATCTTGTAATTACTGTTAATATATTTAAGCCTGGTTTCATAATTTTACAAACCTATGTACCAACGAGCCAAAGATTAACGAGATTCTTTAGCGAATTTTCTAACTGCGAGCGAAGCGTCCAGGGGCAGAGCCCCTAGTCTATATTATATTAATTATTTATTAAACATTTTCATTTTCTGGAAATGTAATTAAGTTTGTATATAATCCATACAAATGGTCTAATATATTAATTAATATAATTATTAATATATGGTTTAATATATGCATTAGAAATATCTAATGCAGTAATAATAATTACATTTTATGTATAAAACACTTGAAAAATAATTATATTAAATACAGAATAATTGGAAAATGTTTCTCGTTATAAATGAATATATTGCAATAATTAAATTACTTTAGAATAATACCTAGTTAAAAAACTTTATGACTTAAGATAATTAAAAAGTAATATTGGCTTAGAGCATTGATGAGGGCAATGAGGTGATTGGTTGAATTTATTTTGACAAATCTACCACATTGAACGAGTTACTGCCCAGAACAAAAAAAGTAGGTTAGGTTAAAAATTATTAGTTTCTTTGTCTACTCATGAGACTGAGGAGCGCATGTCAATAAATCTATAAAATTTAGAATTTATATATTTCCTGAAATGAAAATAAAATAACAAAATACGAAAATAAGTATAACTTTTTCTTATTGATAGTGAAAGCGGTTGAGTTTTGAATTTGAAAACTTATAAGTGTGTGCATCCTTGAGTCACGTGATTCAGCCTCAATGAATGAAGCGACCAATAGCACTCTATGTAATACGACAGTCCTAACACCGCATAGGCTGACGTCAAAGATTATTTGTAATACTTATTTAGTACAGTCTATCCAAAAAAGGAAATCAATTAGTAAGAGTTACAAACGTCATTTCCTGTTGTCTCTGACGTCAGAACAGCACGGGCCAAATATATTCTGTCCCAATCCGCGAATAACGCAGGGTTACTAGATAATATGTTGTACGGTGAAAGAGGTTTGCGGGCCATTTTAAACACGTTTTAGTTCAGTCATTATTTTTATAGTATTTTGTAATTTCAATATTTATTTAATTATTGGTTTCCAGACTACTCCTTTTTGAGGAATTGCGGATCAGAATGAATTGTAAAAGAATTTTAGAGTTAGAAAATGCTTGAGTTTAAACAAAATCTTTTCAAAATTGTTTCTCCTCAATACAATCAATCAAATCATGACCGTTAAAACCTCTCAACAAAAGAAATATGTAACAATATCAATTTATCAAAATCTTATGGTAATCCGACTACTTATGAAAAAATATACATTTTTTAGTGTGATTTTACCAATACAGAAAAATATAATTTATTTTGAATGGTTTCTTAGATCCTTTATGTGGTTCAAAGATTTTACAAATTATTTACCCTTCTAAATATACTTACAATACAACATAAACTCACTGGAAATAGCTTAATTTCTTTCGCAGAATGTTTCACACTTTCAAACAGTTAAGTTTTCGGATTGCATAAGTTTAAAAATGGCTGCAAAATTTACTTTATTTTTACAATGAACACGTAGAACCCAAGCAATACAATCTTAAAGCCACCATAATAGGACCATTGTATTTGAATAAACAATTCATGGTCTATGATAGGACTAAGTCTGAAACGAAGTTCGATCCATCAAGTATCAAACGAAAGATTCGTTTTGCAATAAATTGTCATCATTTCGTCGTAGAACGTTTTAAAAGTCTAAGTAGTGTTCACTTATGACTCTTCCAATTAAAATATAATTACATTTGGAGTTTGTACTAGTAACATTTACTGGTTTTAGGCTGAACAATTTTAAAAATTACTCTAATTTATCTTCATTTGGTTCTTTCAAACATTCGTTTCACTGAATGGGTAACTAATTTAGAATCTGTATTGTCATAAATTTATATATTTTATAATCACGCATATACTCAGATCTGTCTTGCATTATAACGCTTACATGCATAAAATACAATTTTTTAGTATACCACTAAACTCATTATAACAGACTTTTCAAGTTTTAATGTTTAATATTTATCTCAAATATACCAACCAATGCTGAACTTATGTAAAAATGATATTGAGTCGATACACTCCTTGTAATAATTGAGCTGTGATGTAAATATTTACCACAATTTATTTGAGCGTTCTGTGCTTTAGTGGTATGTCTCTTATGATTTCCTGTCTATTCTTAGAGATAAAGATAAAATATTGTATATAAATTAAATGTTTCATAATGTAATACAGCTGATGTTCTACATGAATAGAAGCAATATACCCATTATGTGAGAATGAAGTATATGGATTCGGAGGAGAAAGTTACATTCTACATTTTTAAACATTCTTTCCTGATTATCCTTTAGAAGAAAATTAGTTTTTTTTTAATTAGCACGTTTTTGAAGATTAATAGCATTTAAAATATACGCAACATCGTTACAATAAAAGATATACAAAGAACATAGTTTCCATTGTATAATATAGCAATGTGAACTACGTTACAGTTTACTACATACTTAACTAAATAACTTATGTACTTAATACCTACTAAGAATTACTAAATTTGTAGTTCATTAATTAACTACAACGAGTAAATTGAATATTGATTTTAGTTCTCGCACCTTTTTCTTATGGACATATTAAACACTTTGCAGATTTACCTTCATCAATGTTACAAAAATGAGTCTTTAATATAAAGTGTCTTAGAAAATCATAAATAAAACAAAATTACCTTCTTTCTTATTTTCTTAGTTCAATTATTATAGTTCTTATTTTGCTCATAAAAAAGCGATATAATTTATTTTATGTTTTCAGTTAACATGCGTTTTAAAAATTGTAGAAATCCCATATTTGCTATGTAAAATATATCCAACACCACTGACTTAACAAATTATTTACATGAGACAAAAATGTACCTGTTTTTATGGAAAACAAATATTTGTCCGAAGGACAAAGGATTTTCAGATAATTAACAAAACAATAAGAATGTAACAAACGATGATTTGAGCAAATATAGTTACAATTTGTTAGTTTAATAAGGAACCACCACTTACTAGTAAATTTTTTTATACTATTTATTTAGTTATACCTCGGTTAGTTCTTTAAACAAAAATAGCAAGCTCAAAATAATAAAGTATCGCTAAACTATCAAATTCACACTATTGTTGAATAAGTTAACAATTTCTTTGCATTTGTATAGCTTTGAATCAACACCCATAAATTGCAAATTCTTCTTCAGAGCAAACATTTTCTTACAAAAACTGTATAAATTACTTCTCATTAGAGTTTTCCCTTCCAAACAACCAGTCTACATAATCAAGGCGCAGCTGAAGGGGCTCTACAATTAAGCTTAGCTAAACTCTGTTTTCAGTTCTGTTCAGATGTTCTTATGTAATTACGTTTTGACCTGAATAATTATTATGCCATACTTACCAATCAAAGTTTATATTCCATTGTGCTTTTTAATCAAATACAAAAAGCCAATCCAAATAAATTAATAGAAAGCAAATTATAGTAAACATTTATTTCTTGAATGAACTTTGTGCACAAATTTTATTATAGTTCAATGTTCTCATTTGTATTTAATTTTATCTGAGCATGCTTTAAAATTAACCTAAATTCGTGTCATATAAATAATAGTAAATGTTTTCAGAAACCAAAGTAAACAAAGTCAGGGTGGTACTCCGTTTAATTAAACCATTGTAATTTACTACAAAGGTATTTAGGACAACAAACATCACTCACGGATAAAAATATCTGTCCACAAAATGAGCATAGTGCTTTAGGTTACAAGCGAAATTTGAATTAAGTTTGATGACTTTTAGTTCACAATTCATATTGATTAATTGTGCAGAAATCAATTAAATTTGGTTTGTGTAATAAATACACCTTACATTTACTTTGCTCAATTTTAGCAAAGATACGGTAAGTATATTTCGAATCTGTACAAAATTAACAGTGAAATTGACAATACCAGCTCAAAGATTGCATTTTATATGTACAAGATGGGGCTATCAGTAATCTAAATACATTCAACATGGGAAGTAGTTTCGGAGAAGTTTGTATTTTGCTAAGTCCTAGAGTCGACTTTGTTGTTTGCCATTCCTTGATGATGTACTTTAGTTTATTGACTTGTGGTTTCTTCAACTCTAATCTAGAAAACCAGTTTCATTTGTCATACGCAAACAATGTCCAACTAAACCAATTAAAATATATTATTTTCATCGCGATAATGTTTAAAAATATAAATATGTTTTATTGGATGTGTTTCCAATAATACTTTCCATTATGTGAAACATGAAATATTTCTTGATCTTTTTTGAAGAAAAGTAGAGTAGAATTCACAATGATCAGCTGGAGTTCTCTATAAAATATACAATGATCGTCAGCAATTTCAATGATTTCATACTATAGAAAATTACACATTCGAGTGCTAAGAAAGATATTATGAATGTATAAGCAAAGCTAACTAGTTCAGAAGTTGTTACAAATGTGTTATCATAAAAAATTCTATAATTAAAAATGAAGTTATAATTTTAAATCTAAATAAATACTTTTGAAAATATTTACTGACATTTTAATGGTCGCATTTTAAGATTGTTTTTTTAAACTGAAATATTTTAGAAGTGTTACAAAACATCATGGTATTTTACCTAATTTAATTTGTTTCGTTGTAACTACTAAATTGTTTAAAATAAATAAATATACTGAAATATATTTGTTTACTAAAGTACCATAATATTTGTATAATATGCAATTATTTAAATATACTCTTACGAATGGGAAATTTTCACTACTAAACAAAATTATATTTTGAAAGTTTATTTTTGTTATTTTTAACAGTTGAAGCCTTATAAAGCTTTATGTAAGTATAGAGTTAGTGTATTATATATTCAAAGTCTAGTACATTCAACCACTGACTAAAAACTGAACTTGTTAGTTCACCGTTGTTTAATCCATAGGTAATATAAATTGTTATTGTCAAGTAGGGGATTTTGCAGATTTGTATCAATACTGATATTTATTCTCATAATCAACAGTAACTATTATAAAGATGAAATACACTAAACAAGAAATAATATTTAATCATTAATCAATTTTAATAACTTAAAAGAAATATTAATCTTAATCAAATACAATATTATTCACCACATATAACAATACATTTTCATTAAGTATTAGTACATCTAACTAGTAAATGTAATCCATATATAAACACAAATTAAAGCCAGTTTTATCTCGTATTTAAATACAAAAGCAAATACCTATGTTACGCAAAATACACCAAGTTATTGGATGTTATCATGAATACATAAATAAAGTTACATGAATTGATCATTAATAGCATTGATGAGTACTACTAAATTATTAAACCAATTATAAGCTTATAAAAAATATAGTTCTAGTAGTAGAGATAAAAATTAGTGCTGCTACAATATTAATTAGTGCATAAATAGAGACAAATTATATTTATTGGTGGATTCTTACTTGAACTCCTAAACAGAGGATTTCCTGTAACAATAAATTTATATTAGCACCTTAACACGTTTACATTTTATCAATACCTTAATGCACTTTTTGTATTTAAATATAATAAAGTGAAAGCCAGCTGACAATGTAATGAAATAATATGGCTACGTTATGTGCCTAATTAAAACGATACTTAAATTAATAAGTAATGAATCGGTACTTAAAATTGGCTTGTAATGTAAACAAAATTATATACTTATTACTATCTATTTTTTAAAGCATTTACAGACGTGCTATGCTTTTCAAGTCGCCAAGTGGTTAAGCCTAATGAGTATTACTAATTTAACAAAGGAGGATGAGCGGTAGGCAATGGCTGAAATGTTTGGTTTTAGTAACCTCTGTTACTTGTCATGATCGTGGGAAAACGTTTTAAGTTATAGAATCACAGTACTGTAAGCAGGATATATTGGTTACAAAAGTAAGGAGAACAAAACAGTGCAACACGTTCTTTCTCCTGACCTGCCTATAAAAGAAAGATTTTTTTAAACTTTTATTTTATGATAGCAATAAAACACTGAAATTACGAACCCGTTTTAGTTGGTATTTTAATAACTGAAATGAAACTAAAAGACGTAATTAATAAGAACTATTTTCAGAACCTAAATATATTTTAATTATATTTATCTACAACCATATAACAAGATAATATATACTGATTCCACTATTTCAATATTAACAATTTCCAAGCTACGTGTTATTTTAGGATACGGGGATTACTTTAGGCAATCGGGTTGTCTTTAAGATACTGTTTCATCAAAATTTTTCAATTATTGACATTGCTGATTTGTCCTAACCTATAAAAATATGTGTACATTAATGATTCAATTCAAAATAAAATGTGCCTTTCTTATTAACTACTGCATTACACTCGGTTAAAATCAACAGGCATTGACTTTGAAAGTACGTAGGCTAAGTGCCAACATTTTCAAAACGCGTTTTTCCCATGAAAATGTAGTAAATTTCAAAGCGTTGTGGTGTTGAAATAGTGGTTAGTCCGAATATTGCCTCTGATAGTTGTACGAATGGTATAAAGATAGCGCAGGTGGTATCTCCTTCTAGTTTTTCACTAGGAAGGAGGTAAGTGCATCAGCTGTTCTAACCATCAGCTGATGTTCTAACCTTGCTTTACTCGTACTATACATATTGCCAGTTAAATACTATATTATGTTATTTACGGAATATAAAACTAATGAGATTTAAATAGTAAAATTAAAACAATACTGGTACTGAGACAATGAATAAGAGAAGCAAGATTGCATACAATCCACCAGATCAGGTAAAGACTCTAATTTTGTTTTAAGATTAAGGTCGAGAATTTTCGTTAGTTATGTGTTTGTAGTTTATGCAAAGTATTAAATTACTGTGCAAAACCTATAAAATAACAAACCAAACTTCTCAATCTTATTCAATATATTAACATTGTGAAGCGTCTTATTTCTTTGTATAGAATATTTCACAACTAGTGGGGACGTGTGATTTTTCCTGGTGCGAGTCGTAGAAGAACAATTTAAAGAGAACGAGCATCTGAAAAGAACATTTTCCCACGAGTTTTGAACACTATTTTTCACGATACTACAGCAAAAAATATGATTAGAAAAGTCAATGTTTTCATTTATTTTATTTAAAACAACTTTTGATCATGGAGTATTTACTCCCCAAGGTATTCGGTTTGACAAGTTTAGAAAGTTCCGATAAATACACAAGTACAACCTCATCGCATACTTCGCTAGGTTTTATGCATTGTTCGTTTAACCACTTACAGAATTTGTTGTAGGATTCTTCATATTTACACTTAGATTTCGCCGGTAATAAGACATGACTTATTTCAGTAACTTTCTTCTTAAAAGCCTCTGGCAATCCTTCCATTTATACATCAACTAAACACGAAGTAAAGCAAACACAACAACACAATGTTTTAAACGGATGGGCATTATTTCAATATTGTATTGTTGTAATCAGCTGATTTATCCTCACCAGTGAGAATATAATTTATCCTCACTAGTGTTGATATGACGAACTTTATCTGGCAATATACTCAATAGAAAAGCTACTGATATTCCAGTAGTATCGTGAAAATAATATTTCTATAAGATCCAGTGAAACAATATAATTTGTATATAATTTGTATCCGTTGCAAATGTCATTCGCTGTCAGAAAATTATATAAAGAAGCTTTATTCTGAGTTCTCTGAATTATCTGCACTTATGAACCGCATCAATTTAACTAATATTGCTAGAAAACGTAATGGAAGTTATGAAGTTAAAGTAAAAGACAAATATCGTCAACCTATAATGTGCCAGTGAAGGAAACACCCTCCGAGCAATGTTTGGTATTTCAAAAAAGAAGAATAAAAACATTTTAAACCCTGTTAAATCGGGAGACCTTGTTTACAAAGAGGGCTGTGGCCAAATTCTTCATCTCGTCGTATTAAGTACACAAGCTGACAGCAAAAAATCATATTCTCTCATTTCCGAGGAAATAAAGCCACTATTCACGACGTAAATCATCTAAAGAATACTTGAGTCTAAAGAATATTCGTAGGTTGTACATAACCTTTAAAAAAACACACAAATTCTCATGCAGATGGAAAATATTCCCGTAAAGTATTCAAACATCAATTTCCCAAATTAAGTTTTAAACTACCATACGTGTCGACTTTTTGATAGTTTAAGACTGAAATAAATGCATCAAGTGGGAAAACAATATTTTCATTAATCACTAAAAGAGACATTCGCCACAAAAAAAACCATTAAAGCTTTCTTCCATGCTACAATGTCAATACCCTACGTGTTAAAAGAGAACCATAGCCATAGTTATGCAATGAATTCTGTTTACAAGGGCGCTTACGCCTAATAATATGTATTATTTCAAACAACTAATAACTGTCGGATTACAACTTATGTATGTATACACGTGGGAGACACAACTAAAGTTTTATGTGGCACGAAGGAATTGCAGTTGCATCTTGATTATTAAGGTTCTGACCTCAGGCTTTGCACAAACAAAATATTTGGAAATCTGTTGCGACAACTGCGCCGTACAAAATAAAAACCGTATGTAAAGGTTGTAACGATACCATTGATTTGAAGCTTCTAGTGTCTGGGCAAGCTTACATGTCCTGTGATGGGGATTTCGTTGTGATTTGGAAAAGAACGTTTCTATGAGGATGATGCTGGAGGTACAGGATATTTTCAGAACAGCCAGATTTCAAAATACATTCAATGTTGTGCGAATGGAAAAACAGGAAGTTTTAGATGGTACACTCGCTAGTGAGTACATACGTGAACTAAAGCCCATTGCAAATATTAAACAAATCCTGGATTCAAGTTTCCTCTTTAGATTTACATACAATCTTGAACTAGCTGAAATGGTATGGAACATGGGACAGAAAAAACAGTTTAAAGTATAATTACTTCAAATTGACACACAAACTAAGTAATTATAAACAACGATGAGAAGAAGAAGATCTATTTTAAATGTTAAACTTCATGGATGCAAAACATCATACATTTTATAGTGACATTTGTAAATATTATTTATTTATATAATTTTAATTTTAATGTTCTACAACTGTTTAAATAAAATATTACAATAATATTTTCAAATTAAAATTAATGGCTTTTCTATCAATAAAAACTAATTTTGCTTCTGTAAAATTTAATTTTTGGCATTACCTCCTTTTCAAAGTCAATGCTTAATATAGATTCTAATTTCCTTCTATAAATGTTTGTGGAGGTTTATTTTTACAAATAATGACTTTTAATGACTGTGCAATTCATAATTTTCACAGTGACCAAAGAATTGTTTGCCTGCACTTAGTGGGTATTAATTTATTATTAAATATTTCAACACATGTATCTTTTGATTATCAATACATCTATTCGACAAATGGGTTTCAGTAGTAAGCGAATTTCCAACTTTTGAAAAAGCTTTATATTAAATATTTGTCGAGAAGTAGATACAGAAGTGTGGGCAACGATTTAAGAGTTTGGAGCATTTGCTTTTCCCAAATCTGAACTTACTTTTCTCTCGCTCATTAAAGGCTATCGTAATACAATCGTTGTAAAACTATTTTTATGTAAGAAAAACATCTAGAATAACTTTTAGAAACATCTGATTCGTATTATATGTTATCAAAAGCAATTTAAACGAGATTTTTATTTTATTATAATTCAAAACATATCAAAATCACTGAATATTACTTATAATTTATAATATAATTTATGAATAATTTAGGCACACTTGTGTCATATAACTATATTTCTTATTTAAGATAGATTTAAGTAATAAAAGGTTACATTAAATAATCAAATTCAATCCTGATTATTATGTTTTTTTAACCGATAGTTTAAAACTTTGAGTGGGTCAAATTTTGAATTATATTAGTTTTTTTTAATTTTATTTTAAATATTTCAACTCACAATATGGTTACGGTAAATGTGGAATTTACTTTTTAATGTCTTCATGAATTGTTTATTAATAATCACACTTCACAGTTGAAAAAATCAATTGAATCACGATTTAAGAACAACTTAATAACAGTTTTATATTCAGAATTTGGTTTTAGTAAATTAAAACTTTAAAATATATACTAGGGACTTGTTTATTTTGTAATGTGTCCACAGGACGATGCGGGAATATAATTTGGAGGTAACGCAGAGTGAAGTTCTCAGGAGCATTACTGGAAATGAGATGGAAATGGAACTTGCATGTAACAAAGGCAAGGCTAAAAGGCACCGTGCTAAAATGGCTAGTAAAAACTCAAAGGTTATAGACAGGAATACCAAAGAGATTTTATATTGGCAAAGTATTTATGTAATGTTTGGTACCATCCATGATATGAGTATTTAAGTCAGGCTTCTAATTACTAATTCCATTATTCATGTAATTTACTGGTTGCGAATATATCCTAGTGGGTTTAACCAAGTTTTAGTTATACACATATTTTTTTATTTTACTCCCGAACGTTAGTAATTACATCTGATCGAAAAATGTATAGCAGTAACTATTAATTTTGATTAAATCTCCGTAAACAATTATGTTTAAAAAATAAACTACTCACATAAAAAACAACGGTATTAGCTGGATTCGAGCCTACGACTTTCAAAACCTTGAAGTGTTAGCCTGAATTTGTACCATCTAAACTATCGCCGCTATTTAACTACTAAGGGTTAAAAATGTGTGCCAATTTATTTCGGACTCTCTGACCTTGATGTCAGCAAACTACGAGTATACTCTTCCAAACGATCGGCGTCACAAAAAAGAGAGATAATATCCAAATAGTGTCGAAATCTGGATGGATTCGGATGTACTTGTAAGTGCTGTCCCTACTGTTAAGTGGTTTAGAAATTTTAAAGTAATTGAATAGCATGAAATTTCTTATTTCAAAGTATAAAAGTTTATCTCTATAAGAAAGAAGTAAAAACGTAAAGTAGAAAAAATATTATTTTTATGAGTAGGTGAGAAAAGGGTTTGTATCATGTTAACATTAAAAAGTATAGAATTTAGTGCTTCCCTTAAAAGAGTGTCGAGTAATAATAATAAAAGAGCAACAAAGACTCAATATTAATGAAATAAAATGAAAACTTTGAAAATTAGAGAGAGTTTTGGCTAAGTAAGAATAAAGTGGCTGTTTTCGTGTTCCAAATGTACTAGAGAATCTGACACTACCAATGCTTTTTACTTGGTGCCGAATCTATTATCAGTAACCAACGAAAAAATATGTTGTTATATAAGCTAACTTGCTTGGATAAACTTAGAAATGCCTACCCTTTAGAATATCAGTAAAGTCAAACTAACTTCTACACGGTTCCTTTCTTTCATTGCTTTTTCATTGTTAACAGCAACGTTTTCCAGTTTGTTAAATTTGGTTAGCATTGTAAATATTTATAAAGTGTGATAATACCCTTTCCTAAAACCCATTAACTTGAGCACGTCGGAGCTGGAAATGTTGATGCTCCTAATAGACATTAAAAACTGACTTTCATTTGCAATAAAACGGGAACTCGGTAGAGTGCTTTTTGTTTCTGATCGCGCTATTAACCTTTTACATCTCTGTGTGAGACGGAAAAAGCAAGCACTTGGCCTTCGGAAGATAAATAAACCGGAGTTTACGATTGCTCAAGTATAATTCAAGTCTATTTATAGATTCCCAATTTCCATAGAGTGTATTGGAATATAAAACTAGCAATTTTCATAATACTTTTATCTCTTTGTTTTTTAAGGCGGTGCAAAGTAATATTAAACTGTAAAAAACGTTGAAATATTTTTTTAAAACGTGTTTACCAAAGTGTTCTCACATATTACGTAGATTTTATTAACCAGTGCTTCAACTTTTTGAACAACAAAAATTTCAAAATTACGACTTGTCGATATATAAAGTTATTAGACGCTGTTTAAAATATACATTTATTGAACTTTCAACTACTTAATTTTTTATTTTTAATCTTATGTTAAAATACATAAAATACATAACCTGTATCACTTTTCAAAGGTTATGCATATTTAGTAAGATACAAAACTCATTGTTACTTTAGTTTATCACAATAAAGTAAAATAAGAATATAATATTAGTTCAAATAAATATTTCAATCATCTTTATGCTATCATAAAACAGGTAATAAAAACTATAGGTAATATAGTTAATTGGGCTTTATATTTAATTAGGCAATTTTTACGATAACTTTATATAATTCCAAAATACATTTTAGCATTATGTAATAATTTTAATTCAGCCGTTAAATCTGTATACTATTTTAAATGAAAAACTTAAATGTATTTTTAAATTATTACCTTTCAGTTTGTGAATACACACATTTACCTTAGCGGATTCAAAATAATTTTTTATGCTATTTTGATGATCTTTTAACTATTTCAAGCAGTGATAATGAATGATTACATTATTAAACACTTAATGGATAACTTCCAAAATCGTGATCGATCATGGAACTGTTTACTTGTATTCATAAAATAAGCTTCAAGTAAGTAGGATATCTCCTTTATAACAAGAGATAGGTAGCCAAGAGACACAACTGAATCTATGATTGACGAGAAAATTTTAGACATTACGAAGACCATCACAGAGTTGTGCAGTAAGTTGATAATATCTCTTAAGGGAATATATAGGGGACACTCTTGTTACTACGTTAATTGATTAAGTATCGACAAATACGATCCAAGATGGCAGACTTAAGCTAGATGTAAGGTAAATACTTGCTTATGTCATTGTAAAAACTCAAAATTGTTAATAAATTCTCAATTATCACAGACATGTTTACAAAATTACCGTCAACGCGTTATATTAATTGTACCGATTGATACCTCCGTTCTTAAATAAGGCATCAAACCATTCTTGGTGAGATTGTTATGTGTTGGTTACACACTTGACATTGTAGGTCGTGCCACACTAACTTGAGGAAGCCTAAACTTACTTGCAGGGTTTATTAGCCACCCCGTCCGCAACCGACCCTTTTATAATCCTATTAGCGACTCTTCCTTGAACCCCGTAGTTCAATATTAAAATCAATTAATTGTAATTTGATATACTGATTCACGAGTTCATATTAAAAACAACGATGTAAAAAACATTTCTGTTTTCGTCCCATTTCAATCTGACATCTTTTACGATTTGGGCTGCCTCAAGTTCAAGTGGCACGATCACTGAACGCTTCAAGCGAGACTTTGTGTGAATCCAAAATAACATTTGTGTTTTGAATCAACCAATTTAGGTAATAACCAGTAAGTAATGTGTAACGTGAACAAACATACTTCTTCAATCAAATTTCCAAAAAAACTTACGATGCTGTAGGTGTCCACGCTTTTCTTTTCTCTCATACAATTTTACATTGAAGATTTTTATTAATATCAAATTTTCTCTATACAACCCTTACTTTCAAACGAGAATTACTTTAAACAAGAATTGTGTTTAATTTGAATGAATATACAGTACACCGAATTGCTAATTTGGTTACTCATGTAAATGGGTATTTTTTACCCAATAATATAAATTCACAATTTGACTCAAGTAAATAAACATGATTTTACCACATTTTTCGGACATTTCAAATCATTATTTTATTCCGTAAAACTATGTTTGGTAAATTTGTTTCGTTTTCAACTTTTAGTTCCCTGTATTACTTTTTAACGTTATTGATATTATGTTGATATTAGTGGGAAAGGGTCAGTTGATAAATTGAAAGTGTTTTATGTGCCACAGGTCGGAATGTTATCGGTTCAGATCCGACTATTATTGTTATTTACTTTTCCGTATTTTATTCCGTCCTTTATTCTTTATGAACAAATAATGAAGTCGTAAAGCATATCAAATATACATAAAGAGTGGTTCATTAAAAGGGGTTTATAAATTCAAACAAATGTATTCAGCCTACTTACATAGTGCTCTTAGAGTATATTTTTTTACAAAATAAACAACATTGTTTGCCTAACAGTTATACAGGGTGTTACAAAAAGTTGGGCTGGCTATGCAGAGTCAGATTCTACATGCAAAAATAAGTCGAAAATGTAGTATAACATTTTTTTGATTTCGGCTTAGTTTAGACGTAATCCGCCATTTTGTTTTTGTACAAAACCTCACTGTAACTCTGGAAATAGATAAGATATCGAGTTCAAATTTGGAATAAGCATTTTATATGTTACGATTAATAAGTGTACCAAACACAAAGAATTTATTTTTATAATTTTCAAAATGGCGGCCGTTACAAATTTTTAACGTGGAATAACTTGAAAACCGTTAACTTTACAAAAAATGTACAAGAGACAACCCTTCTTTTTTTTTGTTAATTAAAAAAATATGGTTTTAGGCTAATTTTGGTTGTTGTAGACAATTACCAAGAAATTATGTTTTTAGTTTTTTGCCGATAACTCGGTTATCCTTTGACCTACTGAAACTGCAAAAAAAAATCATTTTGTCTGTCGTTAAAAAAAGAAAATATTTTGTCTCTTGTACATTTTATGTAAAGTTAACGGTTTTCAAGATATTCCACGTTAAAAATTTGTAACGGCCGTCATTTTAAAAATTATAAAAATAAATTCTTTGTGTTTGGTACACTTGTTAATCGTAACATATAAACTGCTTTTCCAAATTTGAACAATTTTTCCAAATCTTATCTATTTCCAGAGTTACAGTGAGTTTTTGTACAAAAATAAAATGGCGGATTACGGCTAAACTAAGCCCAAATCGAAAAAATGTTATACTACATTTTCGACTTATGTTTGCATGTAGAATATGAATCTGCATAGCCAGCCCAACCTTTTTGTAACACCCTGTATATGTCCAATGTGACTTTCATTTTGTGGCTTTGCAGACATCCCATCTAGAGTCGATTTCCTGCCAAACCAACAGCAGTATGTCAGGTGTAACATCTTCAACCACGGCGTAGATACTTGCTTCGAACTCGGTGTTAGAAGCCGGAATAGTTTGCAAACAAAATAATATTTACAAAATTCTAAATCTAGACCTATTGTTAATCTTTACGGTTTGAGAAAAAACAATTTCTCAACACACGCCAAACAATCGCTCAAAGAATGCCCAGCTCAGGATTTTGTATGCCGGTAACAAAGCCTTCGACATCGTCGAACGCAGAGGTCGCTCTGAGGAGTTCAAGGACTACTGCAATAAAACTGTTCAAAAATATTCCTACTGCAATAATACCATTCAAATATAGGCCTACTGCAATAACATTGTTCAAAAATAGGAATACTGCATTAACACTGTTCAAATATAGGCCCACTGCAATAAAACTATTCAAAAATAGGTCTACTGCAATAACACTGTTCAAATATAGGCCTACTGCAATAACATTGTTCAAATATAGGTCTACTGCAATAAAACTGTTCAACATAGGACAGTAAAAAAAACTTATGTCACACAAAAATAGTAAACCTACAGAAAATATCTTTCCAATAATCAAGACGAAGATTTCCTGTTGAGAATTTCGATTCTTCAAACCAGAACACACATCAAGCCCGCTTTGACGGTTAAATACAACCAACTTTCTTACAATTATTGTCGCTTTCGCTTATGATAGTAAAAATTCAGTGCCATGAAATACGTTACACATTCAAAAATTCCTCTTTGGTAAAAAATCACACCAGAACCAGCTCTGCAAGTGGTCTCAATACATATAAATTTACAAAGTTGTAAAGTACTTTTTGATGCATCCCGTAAATAAATGTTGGACGATATTTGCAAGGAGTTATGTTACTCTGTGTGAAATGTTTACAATTTTTAAAATACAACTTTTTTTGAAAAACTTAATATATTTTCTATTAAAATGTATTTTTTATATTTTTATCAATGATAGTAGTCTTTTAAAAAAAATAGATTTCAGAAACAAGTCAATTTTTTAAAGTACCTTTATAAAAGCAA
This sequence comes from Philaenus spumarius, assembly GCA_018207615.1. NCBI lineage: Eukaryota > Metazoa > Arthropoda > Insecta > Hemiptera > Aphrophoridae > Philaenus > Philaenus spumarius. The sequence goes on from JAGFPH010000141.1 coordinate 231,321, forward strand.
TGTGTATGTGACCCTGGTGGTAGAATTGAATGTGGAACAGTTTATAACTCATTAAATATTATTACAAATTGTTGAACAGTTTTGTGAATATTACAAATACTAACCACTAAATCCTATTAAAATAAGCTTTAAGTAAACTTGTAAAATTAAAACACCTTTATTGCAATAGTAAAAATGTGACAGTTGTCCTTATATCAAAGCCCACTAAAGAATACCGTTGAGGGACGGGCTTGTGTTCACCGAGACCTTGAACGCTCCAATCGCCGTAGTGCGACGTTGTCACGTTCTTCCCAGGCTTCTAACTGACTGCGGCTGACTCAACGAATTTATAATTCTTTAAACTGTGCGATCAAGCCTCGAGCGGTAAATACCAGGAGTGTTCGAGGCTAGTAGATATGGCAACGCTGCGCGTCCATCCTATTGGCCGCCTCGCAACGGTATTCTTTAGTGGGCTTTGATATAGTTCGGAAATGTCTGCCTGTACATTTATGTTTGACCCCCTCCCCTTTTCATTCCATCTCTTAGAACGTGATTTGTTTCTTCTCAAAAGCAATTTGAGGTTGAGAATGTTTCGTGTTGACTCCTTGATTTCGTGTAAATTTAATACTATCAAATAACATTTCTAGCCTTCCTAACGCACTATATTGTGTGTCTCTTAATTTATTTTGTACCTATTTACTCTTAAAATGTATTTTATTTGTGTCATTTAAAACCTTTTGGTCCACTTTATTTCATTTATATATATATGTAAAAATTTAATTTATAACTTACTTAAACAATCACGAACAAAAAATAACAATAGATAACTAATCGAAACCCCTATCAAATTCAACCCAATCCTGAACTCATAAAAACATATTATTCTACATTATAGTTTCCAAACACTATTTCAAAAGGTTTCAAACATTCCACACAAACTTACAACACGTAGGGAAATGCACAGCCTTGACACCTACCTGTAACAAAAGAAACAAATTTATTATTCATTAATAATGACAAGTCGTAAAATGTAATTAAAACAAGGTATAAATTATGATTTTACCAAAACATAAGTGTTTAGCTTTGTACAAAGGTAAATCACTATTAATAATTGTTATTGTAGTTTATTTACTATAAAATAAACCAACATTAATACACCCTGAATAATGTACAGGGATAAACCGATCAAAATTAACCCAATGTATTTAATTATTAGGCTGTTTACATCAGATCCATTAATTAAGTGACATAACTTGGAGCCACTGTCAATAAATCCAACGAACCGTAAGACTTGACCCAATAAAGAAGCGATGAGTGGTCCGAATGGGGACCATGACCCGCATTACACAGCGTTGCCACCTTTAACTTCAACCTGATGCCAAGAATAACCCCGTCCTTTGGCAACGTTGCCGCGTGTGAAATTCTTTCTTTCCTACTATGAATTATAAATTTTGCGCCAGTGCTATGACCATAATCAGTTTACAAAACGAAAACAGTTTATCGAAACCAAGTGACTGTTTGTTAACCTTATCAGTGATGTTATTTAAACTATATTGCTTCATAAGTTTTTATTTTCAAAATTCCTTGGACCTATTAAAATTGAACTTTGCAGTGTTTTTACCACCATTTAAAAATTGTTAGTCATTCAAATGCATAAGACTTAGTACACACAATGTTTAACTCAAATTAGTTACACTGTGCTGTATACATTAAAAGTAGCCTACAAGCATTAATTGATAAAATATTTTACTTATAAAATTATTTGTGCTACGGTTTACTTTAACAAAATGCTACATGAAATGCGTCGTGTTTCTTAATAACTTAAATCATCTTCTTTCTATATATCTTTTTATTTTTAATTTGAAAAGATCTAAGGAATTACGTACAAGGTTTTAACGATTACATAAATGCTAGGAGTTTTCTATAGTACAGCTGAAACATCGAACAGGTTTTATATTTGTCCTGTACTTAATGCAAGTATAAAGATCAATCTCTCTACTTATTTTAATAGTATAAAAAAAAACAAGCTATGAATAAGAAAGAGCGTAAATTAATTTGGCTTAGTGCAAAGCCCCGACGGATTTAGAGCCAAAAAGTATCTCTCAATATTCAGCGGAGCGTTCTTAAATAAATTATCTTCAATCTGAGCTTACAAATACTCTTTTTTGTACTGCCTTAGTTGATTTTTCGAATTAGATCAGGCAAAGTGTTATGTGTAACATGTTTAATATTTGATTTTTTTACATTAACTATTTAGATGTTAGAAAGTTTTATTGTTACCTCAGATTTTAGTAACAAATATTTTAATTTACTATTCCAGGTCCCCGTGAATTAGGTAGGCAGGTACGCTAACCTGGCGGCTACAAATCCACCAAATGTTTAGCAAGGAATTGAATCAGTTTATTCACTTTGTTTAAACTTTTTATCACCTACAGAACCTATTGAAAATGCGTTTTTTACGTCTCTACGCTCCTCGTATAAAGCGAGAGAGATCATTTTGAAGTAGAGATTATTTTTAAATAAATTTAAATATAGGTATATCACATCATGTTAAAGGGATTTGAAAAGTAAAGCTTTTTTTAAATTAATAAATTTGTGTTTCTTACCGTCATCGTTATAGAATTCTTTCTTTAAAAAACGTGCTCACACACAGTTCACACACGATAATCACACGATTTTTTTAAAGTGTTGATTTACTTTGTCCTGTATCAAAATGGATTTCATAAACAAATACAACTATCACTAAATTAATTTTTCTCACAAGTCAGCATTTTGCGAAACGAGTTAATGATTATATATACATGTTAAGTCTATTTTAACAAGTATAAATAGTACGGTGAATTCTGAAGGTAAAAATAAAATAATGATTTTTGTTGAAAGTGTTTCTAGATTTCACAGAATCCCATGTTAGTTGCTCACACAGTCCAGATGTATATCGTTCTTTGACTGAAGAACTACCTAATGATCTACTTGACCTTTGAACACATACAAAATCGAATAGTTCTTTGTATGGCATCTTTCAGATCAGGAAAACAGCTAAATATATCATCCCTATTGTTATATTCAACGATTTATTTTTAACGAAGCCACGATAAAAACCAATTCATTTTAAATCAAATAAAATTAACTATAACCAATACATATAGTTTTTCCGTTTTTAAAGTATACCTTCTCTTAAACTAATAAAGGTTACTTTCTACGGTTTATATTGACTTGAAACATTGCACTGAAAACTATTGCTCACATTTAAACCTTATTCAAATACCAACAATTTAAATAAACATTTTTCGAATGTTTAATCAAGTTTAAATATTTTTCAACGTTAAATATCATCTTCTTTTACTATTTTACAGCAGATCAGATAAATCACATTAAAACTGTCAGCTATCTTTTACTTTGTATATTTGTCTAAATAAAAATATTTAGAACTACTGTATTACAATTTCAGTATTGTTTAATTTGAGTAATACTGTATGTACTGTCACAGGTAACCTCAAGTTATAATTGTTTTATAACTTGAGGTTAGTCTCTAAGGAAAACGTATTGCTTCCCCTTTGATAAGTTTGTAAGGTAGTGCTCAAACGGTCCAAGTAGATACTAAAGTTGCATATTTCTATTATAAAGTACAGGCGACGTGGGTATGTGTTTGAGGTTATCTTATAAGCGTTTACAGATTGAGGTTTGGATGTAAATGTGAAAGTATGACAAAAGGATTAGTGAATGCGAGGATGAGTGCGTATATTTTTGGCTGAATTAACAAAGGAGCGCTGTTTGTAGACACGCCAAGTTTTTGCTTTGTTGTAATTTCATGTATAAAAAAATACGTTTTATTTTAAGATTTTATTTTTGACCGTCTTGTGCTCCCAGAATCTTTCAATTATAAAATTATTCTTAGGTTTTTTCCTAAATGAATAAATCATATTTATTTACATTTAAAAATTATTTGTTTTGTAGTAATTTTATTTTCGTTACTTAGATTAGATTGATAGTATACTGTAAAGTAAAGAAAATGAATTTTTGATTGTGTTTCGTTTGATTTTATTACATTAATATTTTTTTAATTTGCTATTTAAGATCAATATATATATTTTTTTTAACATCGATAAATAAAATGAAAGTACTTCGAGGATTAGCAACTTTTTTTCATTTTGTAGTTATAAAATATACAAAATTAAACATTCAATGTTGATTCTAAGAACTAACTTAATGCTGTTTCAATAACGCTAATGATATTATGACGTTTGATCTGAGATACTGGAATTACGTCTCAAGTTTGACGGAGATATAGGTCATGCAACACAAATTGAAGACGTGAAGACGACCTTACTGAATACCAAGTCTGTTTCCTTTGTTAGCTGTAGATTTAAGCTTTTATTATTCAGTAGACGTTACTCTAGTGGTATCAGTTTGTATTTTTATACGTTATTTCTTCCCACCTTGAACAGACAATTTGATACAATTATTCTTGCATCTGTTGTTTTTGTTTTGTTTTTTCGGGAGGAGTGAAAAATGTGTAAGGGTTATGTAGGGATGGCCCTGTGGCGACCCACTAAAAAAAACCTCTTTCTCTACCCTTGATGACTGGCGACGGGATCGCCATGCAGCATACTTGCATCACCAAACAAGGGTTCGTATTCTGCTTACCTCAGCTTCTTTCCTTTTAATGATTAAATTAATAAACCTTTTAATAATCTTCCATTTTCCCTCTTCTTCCATTATAATAACCAACAGGCTTTCCGGTGAGATCGTTGACCCAAGCTATGTTTCCAGAACTTCTCTCTCTGTCTTCCATCGTATACATTGAAAGATGGTGTGCTCCAGTTGTCTTCTTCCGCCTTACAATCCA
>JAGFPH010000141.1:248514-267243 GCA_018207615.1 Philaenus spumarius
ATTTATTAAACGTATTTGTTGTGAGATTTTGTGTTATTGTTTTATTTCATCTATATTGTTCTCACAAGTCCAGCTCATTATTTTCTTATAAGCAATTGTTTGGTCTTGTGACTAGTTTAGTAACGTGTATACACTGCAGCAATTCAGATTACGTTTGATATAAATGGTCTAATTATATTATCTACTTTGGGACAGAGTCCTTCTTTCAAATTATGTGTATCATTTACTTTTTTTGTAACTCCACCGTACAATTCTAGTTCCGTTTATGCTACATGACCTACCGTAACCTTCTTTTATTTTATCGGGCCACAACATTCTGAATATTCTCTTCCAGTTAATTCAGACAAACACTTATACGTTACTTTTATTACATGGTCTCTAGTGATTCATTGGTTTTGAACTATATCCAATTTACATAAATAGTACACAAATTTTTCACACCCACATCCTTCCTAAACCGTTGAGAACATTATTGTTTTTGTTATATGTTTAATTTTTAAAACATTTATAATTTTTAGAACTTTTATTCAACGATTTGCATCCACTTGAATTCCCTATTTACTAATGCAACACAAATTTAATATTTTATACAATCGTCAGTTTTTCAATTTTCTGAGATGAACATCGTATTATATTTTGTATTATTTTAATAATATTTGGATGATTAAAAGCTACCAATTTGGATGGTTAAATCGTGTCAAATGTAACGTAAAACTAAGTCAGATAAAGGAAATAAAATATGTTTTTACATTTGTCTTTGCGTACGGATTTAAAATCCTAACGTGCCGTTCCGAAATTTGCAGAATGTCCAAAGTAAAAGTTCATAATGCATCAATAAGTAAATTAGTAAAATCATATACCTCTACAGAAAAACATATTTATTGATATTTATAATAATAATAAGCTATATAAATTGTATTCATAATGTAATCCTAGGACTATTAATATCAATGCGCCTTATTTTCGTGTTATAGGCAATACAGCTACTCTAATAATACCACCTGCAATACACGTGTGTAACATCACATACTTACTTGGTAGATACCGCCGCCGGTTTCCCAAGTATAGTCGTGTTTCTGTGGAAGGTCGGTTAATCACGTACCTCAAATATGCGTTGTTTATTTCGTATTATTAGAATGGTCCACTCCATTTAATGTTTAGATTCACTTTGTTAAAGTAGATCTTGAGTTTTGGATTATTTAATTACATTTTGTGCATTTTGTTTAGTTGGTTTTTTGTTTGTTTTTTTTTTAATTCTGTAGTTTTATTGAAAAGCTAAATACTTACGTTTTTTTAATTATTTTTGTATTTATTTATTTTGTCGTATGTTTACGTTAATTCTAATACAATGGTATAACGTACTTCGCACACTATATTATATTGCTAATACTAGATAATTTGATATTGCAGCAAATGGGATTGTAATTATCAATAAGGTGATAAATTGATCGCGATTAAATTAATTTCAATGCAACCAGATTTTCTATTCAAGGGAATAATTATCACCATTTAACTAAGGAACCACTAAAAGACAGTTTCGTTTAAACTTTATTTTTGCCCTTTAAATATTTCATTAAATAAGAGACAAAACTAATGACTAACTACTTTAGCTAAATACTTTATGAATTTTAGAATTGCGCGTGAAATTCCATCAAATATTCTTAAATAATATAAACTGAAATAGTTGTGTTTTATTTTGGTTTCTGTGCCTAAGTTTGCCTGGTTTTTAAAACAACTTTGAAACTGTACTGGTTATATACACCATAATATCTTTTCAAATCCAATTCACAATGCAAAGGTTTTCTATCCCTTTATCCACCTCATCGAAGAACCTATTTAAATCAATCTTTGTTTCTCCTGCTTAAAACCAATTGTTGCAATATCATATGTATCAGTACCTTAAGTATACAGTTATTAAAAGAGAACGGGACGTGAAAAAATATTTTTTCATATTACTGTATTAGTTTTCATTAAATTTTCACTAAGTACTACTTAGTATCCCAACATTCACTCTGCAGTGTTTAGTAGTAGCTTCCTTATTCCTCTTCGGAGAACTGATTTTATTCCTCTTGGTATTATTTACAACATTTCAGTTCTGTTGGTTTTTAGGTTGGAACTGAGTGAATGTTTTACAAATAAATCAGAGTGTTTTGACTGTTGATTGTTTAGTGAATATTTGTGGTTAGACATTGACCAATTTAGATTCTCCTATAAAGGTAAATCAAACTTCACTTTCAGTTTACCGAAAATTGTATTTTTACAGATACAGGTACACGTTTCTTCAAAACTATTTGAGGGATATGAATGAAATTCTGTATATTTATTATACTATATGTATATTATAATAACCTAAACTTAAATTATTGTATCTTAAAGAAAAAATTATGGAAAATTTAATGAACAAAAAATACCTTAAATTTAAACGTTCTTTAAAAAAAACCCATAGTTTCTTAATTTTCAGTTATCCAAGATATAGGCCTATACTTCAGGTTATTATTAAATACATAACACCCAATAACTGTACAACATTTTTATCAAATTAAATGATTATAATTTGAGAAATGTGTACCTAAATATTGATATTTTAACATGGGTGAGATAGGCTCGTCCCGGTCCCCTTCTTAATGAATTGCTAATTGTAACATTTGCAAATGTTATTCATCAAAGTTGTAATACAAAAATAAAAACTGCTTTATTATAAATACCAGAGCATGTAAAATTAATGTTATGACATTTTGTGTATGGTTTAAATAAAATAATTTCACTTTCTGATTTATTTGTTTAACAATAGTACAGGCTTAGATATTAAATAAATAAATTATATAGCCTAAATCTGAAATATATTCATTCATACGTAAAGAGAAATGGTAAGTATTAATCTAGATAAAAAATAAAACCTGAACATAAAATGTCGCAATAAATACGTTTACTAACCTCAAACGCGTTTCAACGACAATGTCGCCATCCTCAGTGATGCACGGGCTACAGTAACCAAACTATAACTGAGGATGGCGAAATTGTCGTTGAAACGCGTTTGAGGTTAGTAAACGTATTTATTGTGAGATTTTGTGTTCAGGTTTTATTTTATCTAGTTACTTTCTCACAAGTCAAACTCATTAGTTAATTATGAGTATTAATCTATCTAAAAGTTATGTTTTTTAACTAAAACCTTTATTTTTGTGTAGCTTTTGGAATTTTAAACAATATCTTTCGTGTACCATATAGTAAAAAAAAAAAATAATTTTAAAAAACCCATCGACGTCTTTCATGGCTCAGAAGAAAAGATAAATTAAGATAAATAAAAACTTTCAAAATAATTACTGGTAATAAAAAGGCCTACAATAAAGCCTGGGATAAAATCTTTATCAATTGCAGTTTTTATCAAAAATTACACCAGAAGAGCGAACCTGTGGCACTGACGTCGACGTAATATTACACAAACTGTTAATTAAATGTGGACTCTGATTAATAACTTTTGTTCACAATGACAGGTAGAAATACTAAATTTTAACCTTCATTACTGAAGAGGGTTTCGTGATCAGCACACTTAATTCCAATTTCTATCTATCTTTGTTGAAACGTTATAAATCTGGTTCCAGGCTAAATTGGCACATTGTATTTTGAAAATACATTATAGTATACAGAAGTTAACAAAATGTGTATTTTTTTAGTTTACATCTAACTTAAAAGAGCATTTACAGAGTTTTCTATTTACTGATACCAAATTGTTAATAAATAAAACAACTTCAAATGTTTAGTTTATTTCGTGTAGAAGTTCAGTTGATAGATTAAACAACTAATTACTGCTGCTTAAACCTTGACCAAACATTGATCGTCAGTTAATAAGTATTTACAAAAGGCAAATTTGAAATTTGTTATTTAATATTTTTACTTTCGAGTACAACACAAACTCATAAGATTTTAAATGCGTCTTCTAACAATCCAGTACAACCTCGACTCTATACTATAATTGGGTGGATTTTTGAAGATGAAATATATTGTTATACAAGTAGTTGACGCTTAGACCTTGCTGGAAAAAAACATTCTTGCTTTAGATATATACTCAATCAAAAGGCTTTGTCTGATTCGGTACCTTTACTCCTTACCTCTCACCCCTCAAACATTCTTTGTTTCATTTTCCTTCAATCAGTTCTTTTCCCTTAGTTAATACACAATGTCATTGCAAGTTCTTATATTTATTCATTTATTATTTATTCCTTAAATCAAATTTTACAAAAAATTAGCTATACAAATTATCATCTATGGATTAGTGCCCACAAAGAAACGAGGCCTGTGCATAACTTTACAATAATAATTATGAAAAAAGAAGAGATAAGAAAAAAAGAAAAACACAATTTTAAATTGTACAAAAGTTATAAATAGATCACCACTAGAACAACGTCAGTGCAGTGCCCACACAAAAATACCTTTACAAAGAATCAGAAGAAAAAAGCGAGATAAAAAATTAAAACATAAGAAAATACACATATAAGTTAAACATAACTTTATACATACTCTGAAAAAATAATAATATTAAACACAATAATCCCTCCCTACCTCCTCCAAAACTTGATCATAAAGAAACTTGCTTTTTATAGGCCTTAACTTCATAATTTTAAAATCGTCTCAGGTTTTTTTGTAATATTACGGAAAATCATCTGTGATACGTAATATGAGTTTGTCGCGGATACAGATTTGAAAAGCCTATCTGTTCTTGTACCCACTGCTTAAAACTGTGATGTAAAATGCGAATGACTCGAAATAGAAATAATTAAATTGGAATTTTTATGTAAAAAGTTAAAAGAGTTTGTAAAAAAGTTGTCTGATATAAAATAAGTTTTCAACTCATCAGATAGATGTCTTTTTGGTTTACGCAGCGCCATCTTCGTAGCAGATCTCTGGATGACATCTAATAAAGGACCTATATTATGTGCTATAAACAACCGAATGGAATGTTTTCTTAAAATTGTATTTAAAATCTAAAAATCTAAATTAAAACTCTTTTGACATAATAATATATAAAGTTAGTTTTTAATTCAGGGATTATTTTGAGACCAATAAAACTTGCAAGAAATATTTCCTATTATGTAAATTGATTACGATTGCATATGCATGTTATTGAAGTGAAACTTCTTTAGACAAGGTTTGGCCTGGATCAGACGAAAATTGAAACGCTCTCCCTTCTCCGACTTCAACCGTAGCAACTGTTGCATGAATTGGCCTGATCGAGACGAGAATTGAAACGGTTCCTCTTTCCCGACCCAAACGTTGCTCTACTCCAAATCATTTCTACTATCCCCGCGCGTTGTACTGTATTAATACGTGGCATAGGGAGCCAGTAGACTCTTGCGTATTATACTGTACATTAGCTTAAGACAGTAGTTCTTTGATTAATTAATTTAATTTTACTTTCTCACTATACTATAGTATAGAGAAGGTACAGTGATCGCAAAAAAAAATCGATGTTGAGATTTTTGTGGAAATATCCGTTTTGGGACTACCTGAGTCCAAAAAAGTGTTTTTACAAAATGTCTGTCTGTATGTATGTATGTCTGTATGTATACAAAGCTAGAGCGAAAACTATTCGATCGATTTCAAACAAATTTGCACCAGACATGTCAAGTAGGCCTGTATAGATGTGCTTGACACCCCAAAACGTGTTCTGAGGACCACGATCGGTGCTCATTTGCCACTCCTGACCGTAGGTCTCACCATAAGGGTCACTGCATAGCTCATTTTTTCTATGGACATTTTATAGTAAAAAGTACAAAATGAATGAGCTAATGAATGTACCACGTAGCTACGTAGAAAATGTACCATTTGGAAAATACAAAAATCGCAACTGAACAATGTTGGCAACACAGAGCAAAGTTGTTTTAAGTCGTACTAACCTAAACAATAACAAGAAATTACGAAAAACTTGCACTTAATTTTGGGATGCTAGTGGGGAAACCCCCGAAGTTCTTACAGCACAAAAGCGCGCTAGCGGCAAGAGACCCGCACTGATGGGATCGTTCACTTTCGCAGCTTATCACAGACTGATGATTCGTTAAAATTAATCAAGGGTGGCACACACCTACTCGAAAAAGGTCAGAAGAAAGATACCTGGAACATTGTTTGTCAACATTAAACATTTACAGCTTTATTTTAGTTTTTCTGAGAATGCGGGTAAATCCCCGCCTAGCGACTAACTAAGGGTTAGTATTGATTAAGTTGCTGCAACGGCACAGGTACATTTATAATAGTACATTAATATAGTCTATGTGTACATTTAGACGTTTCAGGTAAATTGAAGATCTCTGGTAAACAAGTCTAAGCAAACAGTACAACTGAATAACATACACCGAGATGTAGGACGTAGAGACATGAACAGAGCAACCTAACTGTGGAATGTTTCTAGTATTAGGTATGTGTCGTTTTATACAAACCAAAGATGTTTTAAGTTACGCACATTTGTAACACTTAGAATTAATCTTGTAACAAATATAAAGACAAATAAAACATTGTTGTTTTATAATATAAATTAAAAAAGATACACTCAGAAAACAAAAATTATAATACATGTATAATACTACTGGCACTATTCAATTTAAAAGCCATAAAATCAAATTTCATTTACAAAATAACCAATTTAATGAGTCCAATGTAATGAGTACTAACACCAATTGTTAGTAGTCTGCAAGATGGAGACTTCTTAGGAAGTGGCAAGAAAGATGGGTTGAAGATGTATCCGGTCCTTGGACGTACAGACTGTTTCCAAACATAGAGAAATACGTAAACATTGGAAATAGTGAGTCAAATTACTACCTGATCGGGGCATTGTCAGGGCATAGCAGTTTTTGGTCGTAACGCCGCCGCCGTCGTTTTCGACGATCAGAAGAGGCTCGCTGTCTGGATTGCGAAGCGGAAGAAGACAAAGCAGAAAATGCGATTTCTCACTGCAGTCGATTGAATCAAGAGAAAGGAGTTCTGGGAACCCAGCTTGCTTCACTGATTTCTCCGGATAACGTAGGTGACATGATGGTAGAAGATGAGAAAAGTGGAAGGTGAGAGATTAAGTAATGAGAAGAAAAGAAGAACAGCTGACGTAAGCTGAAGCAGACCCTCGGCTGGTAGTGAAGTTATGCAGCAAGGTGATCCCGTCGCCTATCTTCAATGTCGAAGATATAAGTGTTTCTTACTGGATCGACATTGGGGTCATCCCCACATAACCTTTACGAGCGGAAACAGCAGGGTGGGTGCCTACAAATTTATCACACTTCGCATAAAAAATAATAATAATGGTATAATATGATTTTATATTATATATTATTAACACTAAAGGGCCTCTGTCATTGCTGACGTCACCCCCCCCCCCCCCCCAAGCAAAGACTCGTGGTTAAACATTATTGTACACTCTTGCATTTCACGGAAATGATTAATCAATAGAACAGAACGCTTGGACTGGAGTAGGGTGGTGGGAGTATGGTGAACTGGATTCTGACGCATGCGCAGTGGGGCAAGAGTTTGTGCGTGAATGACAGGAAGCCTTTTACAGCGATTTTTCAGAAAATCATATCAGTGAGTTAAATTACTATCAAAACTAAAATTATAAATGAATCAGGAGGAAAATGTCAATTTATTATTACTTTTGGGTGACTGTAGGTTCGGGCAATCTTTTTCTATTAATTAAATCACATTCTGCTGTTGAATAAATTATTACATATAACATTATTTTGCATAGGCAGAGCATGTAAGAAGAAATTTGTTTGTTTAAAGTCAATCTCAACAAATAATTTTCATAAGAAACACACTTTACGTACGAGGTCTCCTTTCATCATACATATTGAAGTTTTCCCAGAATTACTTTCTTGATTTATAAATAATTCATCTCAGTTACAACTGCGTAACTCATATGTAAAATAAAGTGCTACATATTTTATATGCGACTTTCCTCTTCATAATTATTGTCTAAAAGCTTTATACAATTGCAAACGAATCCATCTGGTTGACAATTAATTTACAATACGGCTGATTTTTTTTTTATAAGTACATTAAAGTATGTAGATTAACATAACAAAAGTTTACCAGTCCATCAATTTCCCAAAGTCGAAAATAAAAATCGAAAAACATTTTTTTTCTATTTACCTTAATATTTCGAGCTGAGATGAAGATAAAGAAAAATAATACATACCACCGTGTAGGGGAAGTATTTTTCAATAAAAAAGGTCATATTATGTATTTCTTTCCTCCGACCAACGGTTTGTCAGGAAAAAATTCGATAATGCTTGTATGTATTTTGCAGCAGGGGAAATCACTAAAATTTGAAATCTCATTCATATATGAAGCGTTGGCTCATTCCAAATTGGCTGAATTTTAATATAATCGAATTGAAACTTGACATAGGAGTTAAAATATAAATTTTTATACATTTATGCTGAGTCTCAGCTTGTTATTTTGAAAATGACCCGATCTAAAGCCACTTGACACAGAAAATCTCATTCATCTTTTTTTTCAAAATCCAAACAACGTTTAAATATGTTTCGCATTTCAACCAACCTTCTTTTTTACTCAAAAAGATGGATGTCTCAAACAAGCAAACACGACGGGCGCATATTCGTTCACCATAGCTTAAACATTTTCTTACTGTGTTAAGACATCATTAATGTTAGTTTTATTTAATTTCAAGAAAACAATACTATTATATGTATTTTTTTACTACTAAACAGTAAGTGGCTCATGTATTGTGTGGGAAACAGTAGAAAGGCTATTTTAATAAGTAATAAATGTCTGATAATAAATAAATAAATAATTTAGTGGCACAAATATAACTGTTTGCGTTAGAAATTTGCAAATTTTATAGAAAACCCCAGTGAAAATATAAAAATCAAAAACAATAAGGATCACTACCAACAATCGATGATTCTGATACATGACAGAAGCCAAGATATCATTAAGGCAGTATTATTGATATTTATTTTAGATAACATATTATTTTAAAGTTGTCTTATTTTATTTTTGTGGGTTTTCCTTCCTCATGCGTTTTTATTTTATAGTTATTGTCATACGGATTGTACAAAATAACAGCCACTTTAGTGGTAAAATATATTTATAATGTAATTTAGAATGTTAAACTATAAAATCAGCTAGGCACTGGAATTGAGGAACTTGTATAATTATTAGATTTCCAAGAAACTATTTCAATTCAACTACTACATGTCGGAAATCTAACAAACAATATTTTAGCTTTAAAAGCGGTAGTCAAAACAATACCGTTCGCATTGAGGAATTATTAACTTCTGTTTTGTAATAAAATTAATTGCTTCGGAAGCTATTCCATCAATGGCAACCCGCTTTGATGTTAAAGCTTGTCTGCATTTCCTTCCGCTACCATGACAACGCGGTTGACAGTTTTGATGCAATATCTGGAGAGTCTAGGTTCTAGATAAATCCACAACAAAGCTTTACTAGATTTCCCATGAAATAGCAAACGTTCCTTCAAAACACTTTGTTAGTAAAACGGTCACCCACCAAATCAATTGTTCAAAATGATTGTTTCAAATTTCCTAGAATATTATCTAACTACGCACCTATGTAGGCCTGCATAGGTAAACTAGGTATATGAGGGTTTGTTCAAAGTCAAACCTACCATTTGAATCACTCATTACCAATTAATTACATGTAACTCATTATTGAGTACAACTCGGTACTAATTTCATATTAATGATATCAAGATACCCATTTTACATTTTTCTACATAAACCGCGATCACTTTAGAAACTTGTGCATCAGTGTTGTATTATGAAGGATTTTAAAGTTTGTACTTTTCATTTATTAGGTACTAGAGCTGGCCCGATCCGGCTTTGCCCGGATAGACAAGTCAAAGTTAAATGTATATTAACCAAAAAATACATCAATATATATTAAGTACTATGTACTTCTTATGGGGATTTTTAGTAAGTTTGACCCCACCCCCCAAACTCCCTAAAATTTCGAATTTTTTTAAAACCTTTCTTAGCGAGCACCTAGGGCCCTAGAGGAAGCTACATACCAAATTTCATTCCAATCCGATTGGTGCTTTTTTTTAGTAACTTTAACCCCCCAAATCCCCCTAAAATTTCGAATTTTTTTAAAACCTTTCTTAACGAGCGCCTAGGGCCCTAGAGGAAGCTACATACCAAATTTTATTCCAATCTGATTGGTGGTTTTTTTTAGTACCTTTACCCCCCCCCCCAAACCCCCTAAAATTTCGAAATTTAAAAAAATCTTTCTTAGCGAGCCCCAAAGGCCCTAGAGGAAGGAAGCTACATACAAATTTCGTTCCAATCGGTTCTTAAGTTTTTGAGATTTTGTGATGAGTCAGAGAGTGGTATTTGGATTATTTATATATATAGATTATCGAATCATTCCAGCACACGAATTGGTTTTAATTTTGAATCTATTCTTAGGGGCAAAATATAAACGTTAAACTATTTGTAAAATAGATTTTCCCAAAGGCAATTATGGTAGTATGAATTAATATCTCATATCTAATCGATTACTGCATGGGAAAATGTATTAAGTTTCTTAATGGTACTTAGAGTAGTCCAGATAATTCTTTAATTATGGGTTGGAGAAATCTAATAACAAATGTAACAAACTTTAATCAGTAATGTAGATAAAATAAATAACATTATCAAAACAATTCATTAACAAACGATTTCTTAATACTTCAGAAGTTTACAAATTTTTATGCTTAGCATACAAACCTTGGTAAGACTATCCCATGATACATTTTGTAAAATGCTATTGTACGTTTCTAGTCAAATTGAAATAATTCAAAAATTCAATTTAGAAACATTTACATACTTATTTGAACAGAAATGTAAATAATTTCGTCAAAGTATTTAGTTTATTTATGAAAAGATTGTTTATTTAACATTTTGAATGAGACAAAAAGTTCTTTTTTATAGAAAACTAGGGGAGACCCCTGCGTGCTTCGCACGTTAACCCCCAATGGAACCTTCTAAAAACATACGTTATGTTTTATTTATAATAAATTTGTAGTATTAATAATAACCTCAAAACTAAGATGGTAAATAATGTTAAATGTTCAAACCAAATTATTTCTTATATTTTATAACAGCAGTTAATAATAGTTAAAATAACCAGCAAAGCTCAGGTCTACACTTTAAAACCCTAACCTAAAAGCTAGAAATACAAAAATAATTGCTTCAAATTTTGAAATCAGCTGTTAATGGAAATATTGAAGCAAACATCTATATTATCTGTTATTTTATTCAATTGGTTGCTATGGTAATAAATGTAAATACATGTGTTGGTTTATCATTCCAGGCCTAACCTAAGATTTTTTCCGACTAAATTTATTTATTTATTTATTCCGCTAGCTCTTGTATTTTAAATCTGAAAAATCATTGCTTTTCTTATTAAAAGAAGTCAGTATTTTACCTCTTCTATATTTTTCATAAATTATTGTTTTTTCAAATAGTCTAATTTAAATAATTTCAACAGAAGCCATTTTGAAAATGTTTATAATATTTATTATCTAATTAATTTGATATCATATTTACATCCCAAGTATAAGGTTATTTTACGCAGCAAAATTAAAATTAATGTACATGGTAAAACATATGTTAAAGATTATTCTTCTCTTATTTTGAAACAAGTAAATCACAATTCACAGATATTTTTAGGGGATTTTATAAACGTTTTGAATATCATCTATCAAATTCTTGTCGAGTTTCAAATTCTTGTTTGAATATTATCTCGACTATATTAAATGTGATTAATATTTATCAAAAGTCAATATTAGTCGTACATTGTATTATAATAAAATGCATAATAAGATTGTAGCACAATCGTTAATTCGTTTTATTTATAAAAATATTGCTGTAAATATATCATAGTAACATACATTAGTACATGTCATATATTTTTCCGATCCCCATTTTGTTTGTTTAAGCTAGAAAGCTTTATAACGGAAATTCTCTTTATTTAGGTCAACTTCCAAATATGATTCAGGACACGAGCACTACGCCAATATAAGTTTTGTTATTTCCTTGCCTTTTAACTTTTGATTTATATTTTCTAAAGGTTTCGTATAAATGTTTGAAGACATTTAACAACAATCTATGTGCAAACACTGAACTAACATCCTAACTTCTTCTTGTCTCATTTCAACTTCTACCGGATATTGGATATCATCCTGGCTTTGCATTTCTAAAAAGGTCAAATGATTAGCATCTGCGCCATTCTAACCAGAATATATTTTTTTAACAACTGATCTTTCTCCGCGATATTCTCTGTATAAATATAAATGTTTCCGGAACACTCGTGCCTCCTTGTATTATATACACTGGATGAAAATATATTTTACTAAAACTTTTATAAATCCAGAGTATCAACTTTAGAAATATACTAAAGATCGGGATCAGTTTTAAATTTCATAACCAATATTTACTAAACTCAGTCAAAATTCTCTCGAAAATAGTAACTCTGTTATTAAAACCCAAATAAATTTTTTTCATTTTAGTGTTTCCAAATGATGAAATGAGTACTAATAGTCCAGGAGCAAAATGCACTTTTACCTAGTCAGTGGGTTTTTTTTTTTTTTTTTTTTTTTTTAAGGGAAGGTGCGACTATGTGGAAATCTCTTTATAATATGCTACATAATGGTGTGGTACCGGGTGTTTACTTTCAATTTGCGCCGTTTGGTTTTTATGACGTCATAAATCCAAGTTGGCTGCCATATATGACATTTGTTCAATTAAAAGAAGAATAACTCGTTCCAGCGTGCTCATACGCAAAACTTATAAAGAATACTTTTTGTTGGGCTTGAGCAGACGAACAAATTTGGTCCTTATAAATATTTCCATATCTTTTACCGTTTGCGAGTTATGGGCAATTAAATATTAGACGCTTGGTTTCGAACACGTGTTACCATCAGTTATTTCTTATGGGATGAAAAACTAATATAGTTCTGTTGTTTTTTTTAACTTTAACACAATAAATTTAATAATACAAGGATATTGCGTTGAAGTTAAAAAAAAATAAAAACAGAATTATTAGTTTTTCATCCCATAAGAAATAACTCATGGTAACACATGTTCGAAACCGAGCGTCTAATATTTAATTGCCCATAACTCGCAAACGGTAAAAGATATGTACCAAATTTGTTCGTCTGCTCAAGCTCAACAAAAAGTATTCTTTGTAAGTTTTGCGTATGAGCACTCTGGAACGAGTTATTCTTCTTTTAATTGAACAAATGACATATATGGCAGCCAACTTGGATTTATGACGTCATAAAAACCAATTATGGTATCTACACCATATTAAAATGTATATACATTTGTACTGTTCTTATATATCTTATGAATAAAAATTTGAATACAATATGCTTCTAAAAGATCTTTTTAAATAACTCTATGTTAAAATGTTCAACACAAACAGAATATTAGGTGCTGATTTCCAAAGCGCTGTAAAATAAAAACGTTTTCACTGAAAAATTAAGACACTCTGCAATAATGGTATGACATTCCACCTGCACGTTTACTTCTTTGTATACAACAGTTAAGCCTTTATTAGTTTGACAGTGTCAACTAGAGTTACTATCTGCAAACAAGGTGGCTACGTAGCCATAAAAGCGCCTTGGGCGAGGATCAACATGACGCCTTTCATTAAAAAAATCATGTAAGAAAAACAATTAAACAACTATCCAAAGAGACAAGACTAAAAAGCTGGGAACGGAACATTGGCACGAAAAAGAAATTTCCAAAGCACAATTTACAGAACAGATTTTAGCTTTGCTTGAAAAAAATTAAACCAAATAACTCAACAATTATATAATCTGCTTTAAACCTGACATGTTAATAGTATATCTTTTTACACAAATTTTCTTTAAAAATTACCTTTTGTATTTGCCTATGACCTTATCGGACCAAACCCAGGGTCCATTTCAGATCTTACTTTTCAATGTAAGTGACGTTATTTTATGTTTAGCTACTTTAGTTCTTCGTTATTTGTTTTCGTAAGTTACTTTCTTTACTTGGATGCCAGCAACATTAACAACAATGTTTCCATTGAATTACCTAACAATGGTATTTCAATTACTTTTCAGGAAATTTAACTTATTACTGTTAAATTGTAAAAAGTTAAGCATAGGGTAAGTAAAATTAGAAATAAGTATAACCTAAATTACTAAATTGTGCGACATGCCATCCAGCGAAGTACACCGAACCGGCTCGTGATGGCATTTGATTTCACGGGAAAACAAACAAGCCTTTTATAAGCTTACAGTAATGTACATACATTAGCCACCGCATACCTTTTATTAGATCTTTTTATCGCCTAAATTTCTTCCAGTGTTATTGCTTGAAAAAAAAAAACGCTTTCCTATTATATTTCCTTGTTTCTATTCCACACAATGTATTTCACAAGCAACAAAACTCTGAGACAATCGTTTATAACTTGAAGACGGTTTTGAATTTCGGTGTTTTGAGATGTTTATTTTTTATTTCCGGTAAAATACAACTACATATCAAATTTATAATTTTCAGCTTATAATTGCTACTTATTCTAAAATACGTAAGAGTTAGTTAGTTAATCCAAAATGTTTTCCTTTCATCGTTTAGATACACATTTGTATTTAAATAGGCAATCGTAAATATTTAGTTTCATGTCTCTATCTTTAATAAAACATTTTTTTAAGACTTCAACTAAGAAATAGTAATTGAAGTAATTAAAATATTATTTACTTTAAGTTGCGCACTCTTGATTGGATTAGTAATACTTTGAAACGTTTAGTTCGTTAGTAGTTACGAATATAATATTTTAAAATAAATAATTTTATTGCAGTATTACAACGGCTATTATGAGCAAAGATAATTCAAAATAAATGTTACTCAAAATAAAATTGTAAATTAGTGTTATCGGGAATCCTTTGCCTACCATACAAAAAACATTTTAACCTGATGATATAAAACTTTTTACTAAAGTAATGATTTCGGACAGAAAAAACTCAATACTTTGGGACATTTTCCAAAAACACGTTTCATATTAATATGAAACAGCACGAAACAGAATAATTAATTATGAGTTAGCGACTACCGAGAAAGAAAATACTTAGTGATGTATATGGCCACATATACATTAATGGATAGTAAGGACTACTGAATGTATACAACAAAGTTTGATACATCCCTTAATACAGCACTGCCCTGCTTAAGAAGAGTAAGTTGAACTTCTGGGGAATTGGCCTTTTGATTTTATGGTTTTATTGCAGCTATTGGACCTCATAAAACGGGCGCAGTGGACAAGTATTTGGCAGAAGGTAATCTTTCAGACAGCGTCAGTAGGTGGTATTTCCCACAACATTATCTATACTAGATGTTAGTGACTGTCTGCTCTGATCCTAAACTTTGTTGTTAAATATACTCTTATAACAATAATTAAATAATACATTAAACGAATAATACATACCACATACTCAGCCTGCTATGAAATATTTAAATTTATTTACTTGTTTTACTAACTTGTTTTTAATAGGATTATAATTTAATGGACAAATTTACAAATTTTTAAATTACACTTCTTTAAAATTGGATATATAAATGATGGTATTATGATCAAAATTTACAAGATTTCAAACGTATCTATTAACATATACATCGAATTCAATTTGTTAACAAGTCACTTGTTAAACGTTATACACATATATGTTCATCCATTTGTCCACCCCCACCAATCAGCACTACGAAAATTCGTATGTTTAAAATAAAGACAAATACACACTTTACTTTGATCTATACTCACTCATTCACGCCAACCATAACTGGTATGCAACTCACCTAGAAAAAATACAACATATTATTAAATGTGGATCTCAACACATAAATTAAAATATGTACATACAATTTATCTTACGAATAAAATCACATATTATTCATTTAATTAGCTAAGAATGGGTCGTCTTTCTTAAGTTAAATCCATTCAACAAGCATAAAACATTTTACATCTACAGTAATTCAGAAATACTGAAATATCCTAAATTAATTTTAACAGATGATATCTTAAGCATTGTTAGTGACCTTGTCAAATTGAACTAACTATTGAGAAGAAACTACAAATAGTTTTGTGGAGTGAACATTGTGTAATTGTGACAAACTTATAATCCTAAATTCTTTATACTAATCATAATTGGTTCCAGTTTTGTATGAAACTAGAAATGTAAAACTTCATATGAAAGTTTAGTTTCAACATCCATTGATAAGTTATTAAAATACGTTAAAAATGCTTTAGAAAAGAATTTTATGAATTCATTGAAAACAAATAACGTTTACCTAAAGCAACCCACTTATAAACCCCCTATACATCTTCTAATTATTAAGCCCTAAACATTGCAGGTGCTTTTTGGTGATAACAGCTAAAAGCGCACAACTTAATATAAAGTTTGTATTTATTCTAATAAAAATATATTATATATGACGTGGCTCACAACACTTTGACTGCAAACAAAAGTCATAAATTAAACAAAGATGTGAGCACTAGATAAGATTATTGACTTAGGATCACTCTACACATTTTAATTAAGGGTCGGCTCTAGTAAAACAGAAAGCAACCTGCGACTCCCTATAGCGGCGGTAGGTTACGCGGACATTGCTCATCCTAAATCCATTTAAAACCCGCAATTATTCAAATAACGTTTTTTTAAAAATACCAAACTCTTAGGGTCAAAATTCTTCATCCGAATGGCTTGGTAATTTTTCGCTACACTTAATAGTTACAACGTAAAAAATATTTAAAATCACCCTATAGCGGCGGTAGGTTACACGGACATTGCTCAGCCTAAATCCATTTGAAACCCGCAATTGTTCAAATAGAGTTTTAAAAAAAATACCAAAATCTTGGGGACGAAATTCTTCAGGCGAATGGCTTGGTAGTTTTTCGCTATAATTAATAGTGACAACATAAAAAAATATTAAAAATCAATGTTTTAAATTGTTAATACATATTAAACAAAATATTTTTCTTAATTTTTAAAAAGCCATTTGCATGCATATTGACCATAGCTTTAAAATGACGTATCGTTTATAATTTTCCGATCAAAATAAAGGAAAAATTTGGATTTTAATGTAACATTGGTCTTATGAAGTGTCAGCCAACATGACCGACAGCTAGAGCCGATCCTTAAATGCAGACTTTTTCTTTTATAGGACAGAACAATACTTTATTCATATTACCAAAATATGTTCTTTGCAACTGTAATATATTACGTAGACAACAAAGTGCGAACCTTGGTGTTTTCGTCGTAAGCCTGAAAAACAAAATTATTTTAAGGATGTTCTTAATAGATGAATTACTATATATTGTCTTACACATGTCTGATATATAGGCCTATACTGTAGTTCAAGCTTAGTAATGTTAATTACTACTACTTTATAGCAAGTTGCTCTTGTTTTTGAAAGTATAAATAATTTTAGTTAATTAAAACAAAAGGCATTGAGTAGACAAAATGTATTATTAAGTACTCGAATTTCAATCCAATTTTATTTAAAGTCAAGCACAATCATTTTATACATATATGGGGACTGTTATGTGAGGTAAAAATGACATAAAATTTACTTTTTATTTTATTTTAGACAGATAGTTTGTAGTACTGTTATAAACTACAATACCTTTTTTAATATGGATTTTTCTTTGCAAACTTGTCCAACAGTATAAGTTACAGTTTGACATTTTCTGAATGTTAAAAACAAAAATGATTGCTGGCTTCAACGTTAATGCTTTTAAAAAGTAATATAACTGAAATGATGAATAATAAAACCTCTTGGAGTACGTAAGCGATAGTTTCCTTCCTCTGAATAATGTATTAAGTAGGTCACAAATATTCCTCATGACTTATAAATTATGTAAATTCATACTTCCTAATGGATATATACATCATTTTATAGAACTACTGTAAATTGTATTTCAATTTCTATTCATGTATTGATCATAATCGTTTTATTGTTCGTTCACAAAATATTGTATAAACGTTTTATCTATTAATTTAACGTATAAAAAAGAATTCATTAGAATACATACAATACTTATGCTGAACGATAAATAACTTATTTCAATCACAAAAGTCAAATTAAATTTGAAATTGATTGTGTACAATCAAATGTGTTAAATTCTCTTGAAACACCTTAATAAGTTTATATATACAAATTTTAAACTTTTATGATATGCTATTTTAAATGAAGATTAAAATAATAACAAGGTGGAAAATAAAACCAATATTTAAAAAATCAAAACAAAAAAGTGTGATTTATAGACTACATTGAGTGAACACTATTAAGTATCTATTAAGAAATGACATGAAAATAAATCTTCCAACTCATAACTAAATTTTGTAGGTCACTGACTTTTGAAAGATCCAAACTATAACAAATATATATTATATAACTTTAACAAATTAATTTGTTAAATATACAAAACTTTTCTTTTGACTTTTTTTCATCGAAAAATTCTATATAAAAGTTTTTGTTGGATAATGATTAACAATTACAAATTATGTGTTGAAGCTTTTTCAAGGCCAACATTTGTATCTTAATTAAAAATTTTATAGTTTTTTACTCAACGGTGCCATGAAGTTATTAATGTATACCAGGATACTTAGGACAACGGTATATTTTTACAACTAAAAGTAGGAATTACTTTTGAATATTGATTTATCTATTTGGAAAAAATGTTAGTTGTAATAGTCGTAAT
>JAGFPH010000141.1:296677-307674 GCA_018207615.1 Philaenus spumarius
TATAAATTAAATATCAATTAAAGTGTAATTATAAATTAATTACACTTAAATTGATATACAATTAGTGACTTGGACACACAAAAAAAAGAAAATATAAATTAAAGTAAATTATTTTCTTAACGATAAGTTAAGGTTTTTTTATAGAAGCTCAACATATTATTTCACTAAGCACATAAATTTTAAAATAAACTATTGTTTTATTATGTTCAAATAATGTTTATATTAAATCCCACATTAAAACTAATGTAAAGTTGTATCTTTGCAGTTTACGGGCTAAATATGGTCATCTTCAGTTGGGTACTACACAAATTAATTAATAAATTGAAGGTTCAACATCCATTGTAAACTCAAATTTGCATCATAAAATACACACTCAAGCTACGTATGAACGTATCACATGACAAATTATAGTGACGCCCTCTACGTTTCTTGTGAGGGTGGAACTCTACCACGTTCCTTGATATCAATCAACATGTTCAATCTATGCAACGTGAATACTGAATGGCTTATACCTGACGAGGGTTTTGTATTTGAAAGTAGGATTGGATTGAAATGTTTTATTGACAAACTGAAAAACGATATAATTGGAAACTGCAATTACATATGTGCAACGAGAGTAACTTCAATATAGTAACTGTGTTTACTAAAATCTCTTACGCAAAGGCCTAATAGGCCAGTCGGTAGGGGTAATTTTAGACCAAAAGTTCCAGTAATTTACAATACGGCTGATTTTTTTTTTATAAGTACATTAAAGTATGTAGATTAACATAAACAATGTTTACCAGTCTATCGATTTCTCAAAGTCGAAAAAAAATCGATTATCATTATTTTTTTGGATTATCCTTAATATTTCGAGCTTTGATGAAGATAGAGAAAAATAAAAATATCACCGTGTAGGGTAAGTATTTTTCAATAACAAAGGTCATATGTACGTCTTTCCTCCGAGCAATGGTTTGTCTGGAAAAAATTCGATAATGCAGGTATGTATTTTGCAGAAGGGGAAATCACTATAAGTTGAAATCTCATTCATATATGAAGCGTTGGGTCATTATAAATTGGCCGAATTTTAATATATCGAATTGAAACTTGACATAGGAGTTAAAATATGTATTTTAAACATTCATGCTGATTCTCAGCTTGTTATCTTGAAAATGACCCGATTTTGAGCCACTTGACTTATCAATGGGTTTCTCGATTTTAGGAGTACCGGACCCACGAACTAATTTCAATCGGCTCCGGTTTCGTCAATTTTTGGAATATCAACATAAAATTTGTTTTACAAGTTGAACACATAGATTCAAATAAGATCAAGGCGTATAAACCCTTTTTATTATTTACTTTTAAAAGCACAAGTAACTTAAAAACGTATAATTTTAGGCCTTTTTAGATTTTTCATCAAAACGCTTGAGTTGATCAGCTGCAGATCAGTCAATTTTTTAAATATAGTCTTTAAAATAAGTATAGCAAAAATCAATTGTGTTTTTAACTTCTGTACCAATTTTTAAATCCATATGTTCAAAAATGTTGCAAATGGAGTCGTTGAATCCAAAAGTGTTATAGTTAAAACGAGATAGGTAAAACAGAAGACTATTTTGAAGCGCCTCGTTTTTTTAAAATAACAAGACAAAAATCGTTCATACTTACTAAGAATATTTATACTGGTGTATTCAACTTGTAAAACAAATTTTATGTTGATATTCTAAAAATTGACGAAACTGGAGCCAATTGAAATTAGTTCGTGGGTCCGGTACTCCTAAAATCGAGAAACCCATTGATAAGTCAATTGGCTCTATATCGGGTCATTTTCAAGATAACAAGCTGAGACTCAGCATAAATGTTTAACATATATATTTTAACTCCTGTGTCAAGTTTCAATTCGATATATTAAAATTCGGCCAATTTATAATGACCTAACGCTTCATATATGAATGAGATTTCAACTTATAGTGATTTCCCCTGCTGCAAAATACATACCTGCATTATCGTATTTTTTCCAGACAAACCATTGCTCGGAGGAAAGATGTACATATGACCTTTTTTATTGAAAAAATACCTCCCCTACACGGTGGTATTTTTTATGTTTCTCTATCTTCATCCCAGCTCGAAATATTAAGGATAATCGAAAAAAAATGATAATCGATTTTTTTTCGACTTTGGGAAATCGATAGCCTGGTAAACTTTTTTTTATATTAATCTACATACCTTAAAGTACTTATAAAAAAAATCAGCCGTATTGCAAATTACTGGTAGTTTTAACCTATACTGACTGGGCTATAACTGCTATAAATACTTTAATGTTTTTCGTTATGGAACACTTTTATCATTTTTGAAATTCAACTAGAGAATGGTTTTTCGTTTCACGCCGTTTGACTTTTATATAAACAAAAGTGCATTTTTTTAACTTGGTAATATCGCGCTAATTTCCCCCATTTTTACAAAATCATGAAACATTTAGTCGGCCATTATTTATTTTCAAATAACACCTCACATGATCGACTGTGTACTTTTAAAATATACAAACAGCAAAACTCAAACACAAATAGACTGCAGTTACATCGGATCCAACATTGTCCGTTAACCGTCAAACAAACAAATGCACATGATCTGTGAATCCTACTGGAAGTGTTTACACAAGGACTCTTCCAAATTGAAGTACTAACCAATTCGGTCAAATGCACTAATTTTTCGACGATTCAGCATATCCATGTTGTGCTTTTGAACCTATCAATAGGCGACATGATTCGCATGGTTTTTGTGTCATATTGTACGTGTAAAGTAATAGAAGAAGTGGAAAGGAAGGATGTGGAAATGTTAAGGAATTGACAGAAATCGCTCTTATTATAAATGTCGAAAGTAAGTAGTTTATTCGAACCTAATTCAGTATATTATATCCTATAGTTGATGGCAGTAGATACATTTTATTTATTAAAGTATAGATTTAAGCAAAACAAAATAGAATTGGCTTTAATAACCGAGTGCTTGTTCTTTGCAAGTGGCATCATCTTTTGGAAACTTTTACAACATTAATTATCTTTACACAATACACACCACACAAAATACTGGGTAATAGGTACCCTCCACCTTATATAAATAATACAAACAATAATAATATTAGATATGTTAATAATAATCATTGTGGATTCACAGTGACAGTGCACGTGGTATATGGCTTGCACATAAAGAATAGCTGAAGTCAGAGTTTAGATACTGTAGTTAAAATTGAGGGAACTAGCTTGAGATTGGATGTTCAAGAATTAAATTAGTCTGTTAGTGACCTTGGTCTTGAACAGACTACATACCATTATCGAGGGGAGGTCTTAATAAGTTTAGTAGAAAGTTCGGACCAGCAGAGGAATTGTATTGCTACCGCGAATAAATAGGGTTTGCGTTAGTAAATCGTCTACCTTATTGCGAGAACCCTTTTGCACTACCAAATCCTGACATCGCCAGGAAGCTCTCAACAAGGAGTCAAAGGACACTTCAAGGAGGCATACCATCACCAGGTAATAGTTGAAAGCAGTTGGTATCTGCAGCGAGGACTCCATCACAGCACTTACATAAATATTCTGTATTAGTATATACAGAACTAATGTAATTTGTGTAATTGTTGCTTGTAATTTATATGGAGTGAGTTAGTGAACAAAGATTGTTTTTTATCCTAAGTTTGTAGACTTCATATAAAGTTTTTATTTTACTGCAAGAAAAGGAACAAACTCAACAATCAATCTATCAATTTTCTTTAACCTTTTTCATTACATGTTATGTTTTTATTTTATTATTTAAATAAATATGTATTATAAAAATAGTACATAGAAAATACGTTTAGAGTGCATTTTTGCTACGACGTAATTTTGTCCTATGTGGAACTCAGTTATTTCCCATCATACCAAGCAAAATGTTCGATACTTTATCCAATATGAATATTGTTTGCATTTGAAAGTAGGAGGTTGAATTGAATTGAAATGTTTACGGAAAACCCGAAGTGGGAAAATGCAACCTTTAGTACAGGTGTTGTATTACAATTTTATTATTTGAATGAATTTACATTGTATTCGTAATACATAATTTATTTAACCAATGGGTGCACACGAATATGTTTCAACTATGAAAATTACAACAAAATAGAATGTAAATACGTATGTAGTTGTAGAATTACAGTACAGTAGGGATTTAAACTTTTTAATTTTGAATCAATAAAACTTTTATTATAAACTGAAATGTAAAACCAATATAAACATTCTTGGCATATAGTTGACTCCCTATTCTTAATTAAAGCTATGACATTGCAATAAAAGTTGTACCCGGACAGATAAAATGGTCTTGATTAAAAACAAAACCACAGTTTCACCTGACCGTTCTTTGTTTTCAGAAAGTATAAAACCTATTTAAATAAGGTATGTATTGCTGCTGGACAAAATGAATTCCCAAATGAAGTTACATCAACCAAGTTTCTTTCTAGTCAAAGTTTCTAATTGGATTATGAATAACAATTTTCTAATTTATTATAAATTAATCTTTACTTAGATTTATAAAGGTCCTGTTCTACTTTCATATACTCTATTTTTTGCCAATTTCTTTATATTGTTGCATTAAAATATTTATTTTGATTAAAGTTGTTTGAAAAGTAAATAAATGCAACATGTTTCTTAGAAAAATAATGGAAGCAGACATGTTTAAAAGACTTTATATTTTCTCTTCTCTTCTAAATGTATAATTTCTTTCTTGTGAGGAAAAAATATTTACTAAAATCTGTATAGATATAAATGTGTAAGAACTTAATCTTCTTAAATTCTAATAGTCTTCTATCAATAGCAGTACTTCCAGCAATGTTTTTATATTTGACAGTTTAATTATATAAATGTGATGGTATTTTTTATTTAATTGTTTTAAACTAATAATACAAACTTAAGTTTATTAATAGTTCATACTTTCGATAAAACGTTTTTGATGCTAAACTACATTTATTTCTAACGGGACAAAAACGGTCACCCACAAAATTGTTATATCTATACCACGGCCAGTTGCATCTCAAGTAACAAAAAATACTTGAAAGACGAATACCCGTTGAATTTATACGAGTATTAAATTGTTTTCATTTCGTTTATGAAAGACTAGATTCAAGACATTCCACAGAATAAACAACGATTATGGAAACTTATCAAGACAGTGGGCGTGTCTTACTTATAGCTGTTGAACCTCAAACACCAGCTCAGTCCCCTCTTGCCTGTAGAACTGTTTACAACCGAGGATGACAGTTTATTCTTTGGATAACAAATATAAAACTCAAAAATAAGCAAACGGCAAGGTAAAATCCTCCCGTTGGTTTAGAACCAGGAAGGCTACTTTTATGGTATTTTTTTATTGGAATTGTTTTTAATAAATTTATTGACTGAGATTTATAGCTTACAAAAGTTGTATAACAAAAATAAACCACCTGTGAAAATGTGATGCCAAATCATTTAATCGGATAAAGTAGTTAGGCTTATTGGCTTACAAAGGCGAATATTTCCAAATGATTATACTTTCTTGTATGCATCTACAGCGTACGATGTATGTGTGGTGAATCATTTTGAATAAAGTACGACTAACATGTTAGAGATAGAGAGTGTGTTTATAAACATAACCTTACATACTCCAATTCGTTGGTTATTTGCCGTGAAATAGTAGAATAGAGTGTGATAATTAGATGTATACGAGTGTTGGTCTCTCTTTCTTGAGAAAGGTCTGTATAGCTTTTAACACATGCAAAACTAAATTGCCTCTTAATATCTTTAGTTTTTTTCCTCACTCCAGTATGAATAAAAAATCTTCTGTCTTTCATATTCTGAACAGGGTGTTTCATTACTTTGGCATGAACAATTTTATCTTTTTTACTTAAATATTCACTACCAGCTAGTTTGCGTTTGAGGACATTACATGTCCAATCAATGACATGTACCAAATGGATTTACCATGCTGTGTAGACTTTACTTTTTACTTATCTTTTGACACCTTTTGCCTCTTTTAAAACTTCTTGATTTTCTACAGTATTTTCACCATCACTTCTCAAGTACATATCTTCAGCAAGTATGTTTTGAATTGATTGTTCACTTGCTATTGTTTTAGCAGTAGATTTATTTCTTACCTTATTTTTTGTATGCTTACATAAAGACCTGTCCTCATTGTTACTTGAATCAGAACTTTCCCCACTTTCAGGTTCCTATAATTTTTGTCAGCATCGATAACATCAAACAAAAAATCCCCTATGTTCTCTCCATTCCAGTTATCTTCACAGTTGCTGTTAGCACTTTATTGTGAAACAACACAAAGAAATAATAAGAAACTATCCACCTGGACGTTTTCAATTTTGCTATACACTTTCTCAATTATCCATGATTTTTCATTTTGCACTTAGGTCCTTATGGATTTCCACTATTGAATTATTTAATATTATAATTTATTTACAACCTCAAAACCATTTGATATATCAATTTTAAATGAAAATCAATTAAAAAATATTTTTTATCTTTATTTTAATATATTATAATCTATATATATAAAAGCGAAATACCACTGACTCACTCATCACGATTTCTCAAAAACTACTGAACGGATTAAAATTAAATTTGGTATGTAGCTTCCTCTAGGGCCATAAGTGCTCATTAAGAAAGGGTTTGAAAAAACTCGAAATTTTAGGAGGGTTTTGGGGGGGGGGGGTAAAAATGACTAAATCACGATTTCTAAAAAACTACTGAACGGATTGGAATGAAATTTGGTATGTAGCTTCCTCTAGGGCCATAGGTGTTCACTAAGAAAGGGCATGAACAATTTCGAAATTTTAGGAGGGGTTTGGGGGATCAAAGTTACTAAAATCATAATTTCAGATCTTATTATATCAATAGTGCTTTTATTATTTAAGATCTATATATATAAGCCAAATACCACTCACTGACTGAACACTTAAAAAGAATACAATTAAGTTAAAAAGACAGAAAATACCAACCACCACGGGCAACGCTGTACGGGTCAGCTAGTAATGTATATAAGTACACAATTTCAACAAATAAGCCAACAATTTTAAAACATCATAATATCTAAATTTTGGAACAGATGACTATTTTATAATATTAATATCTTCTAAATCACTTGATTTATCAATATAAAATAAAAAGCAATTAAAATATGATATTTATATCATTTTTTATATATAATAATATAATTATATGAAAACCAAAATTTTACAAATAGGCCTATAGATCAATTTTTACTATATCTTAATACATAAATAGAAGTAACATAAAATTTGTCTTGGATAGTCAAACAGTTCTGGTTATGTCAAACAAACTTCTCATAATGTCTTACAAATTTCCACTTTTTAAATTATTTATTATTTGATAAGTTTGTACATTTCAATGACAATTCAATGCCTTATATTTTTAGGTTTTGAAACTTAATAATATTAATCACGAAACTATAGCATACCTATGGGTGGTGTAACGTTATTCGTAGGGCATAAAAGTCCATTTTGTTTCAATATTATCGTAATTTGTTAAACAACAAGAGTACAGACCATAAAACTCTTAAACTACAAGAAAAATTACTGAAGGGGAACCTACTTATCTTTAAGTTCAAGAAAAATCCACCAGGAATACACAAGTATATGTCCAGATGAATATTGCATCATCCAAATGTTGTTAGAGGTATCCATCTTGAAGTCCAAATAGTGTTGTATTCCTCTGAATGAAAGTGGAATTCGTGTTCTTTTAAAAGCATATAACTTTCCTTTCAATCGATCTATGATATAATGTATCTCTGGATACATCAAAAACAGTTAAATATGAATGTGTAATAATGTTATACTGTATAGGTAAACAATTTATATAGTTTTCTATACCTCCGAGGCACATGAATATATTATATGTTACTCTACTAAATATTATTAACTTAATTAAGATGGTGATTATGATTAAAAGTGGTAGTTACTTCTTAAATAAATTATCAACCAAATAAATCAAAATATTTAATTACGTTAGTAAATTTCGAATAAAACTCATTATTTCTACTCTACAAATTAATTAAAAACAAAAACTAAAAGTATGTAAAAAGGACAGGAGACGAAACTTATTCTTAAGGAAAGGAAACAACTTCGAAGAACATGATTCTTCTCTATATTACTTAAAGTGTTACATAATTAAGTTACAAAATGTAAATGTGTTTGAAAACAAAAGCAAAAGAAACTTACAACTAATATTAGATTAAAAGAGTCTACTTTGATGGAATGGATCCTTAATTCTTTTTAGGAAGATGGAGAACTCGTGCATTCAAGTTTGATTTATTGTTGACTCCAGATGTCCATCACTGCCTGAGGTTTAATCATGCTAAAAGCCATCCTCCGCAAACGCTTTGTAAGATAACACGAGTTGGTAAATTTTCTCTAGTCGATTTTCCTGAAGCAGTTAATATATAAAGAAATCTTTGAATATTATTTACACTACGTCTTATTTTTGTAGAGGTCTGTACTGTTAAAAATTACATTTATTAAACGTAACAGAAGAACATAGTAGCTTACGTCAAATGCTATCTTTGCGTTTTTAACATTCGACAATGTGTAACGGGTTTATTTTTTACCACCACAATTTTTATTTCGAACGACAAATGTTTTGTTCGCTACCACCGGTCAAATCTAGTTATTGTCGGGTTGGACCCGATAGAACAGTGACACTGCAGCTCTGTTTGCATTGCTTATTGTTTTGTTTATTCATGCCCTTCACCGATGGGTATATAAAAGCGGCCGGAGATCAGCACTCAGGATCATTCGGTCTTTCGACTTGATGTGAACGATCATTCGACGTCGAGCCTTCATTGTGAAGGGGTCTCCGATCATTTGACATCGAGTCTGCCGAGGAACCTTTGCTAGGAATCGTTGCTTTGGCGAAAGTGTTACCTATTAAGAGATTTCTAGTTTGGCGTAAGGGAATTCGGGAGTAGTTTATTAGTACCGTAAGAGTAGTTTAGGTTCCTCTCCTGTGTAACGTTTATACACTAATTTGCCCGACCTTATGCTTTATATCATACACCAATACATTGGGGCGTGCATACACGCCTGCTTGTAGGCGCCACCGGTTTTTTGTAGTACATGATTTACACACCGCGCAGCACCAACCAGACCCGTAGCGTAACACGAGGGAGATTGTAATACAAGTTCAGGGTACTATTTCGCCATGTTTTTCTTTATATCAGATAGACTAACGACGCGGTCCACAAGCTAACGTCTTGTTTCTTGTGCTTCACATCATGTAGTGAGATTTTTCTTCTACCAAATGATTTAATAAGCTGTACACCAGGTAAAATAATTGATTTTGTTCAATATTTAGTATATAAGGCGCAGATATCTGAAGATTTCCATAATTTGAACCTTGTTAATATAAGTGACTGTTTGTTAGGTCTAATCTATTGTGTTTTGTAAAAGGCAACTTATAATTTTAATTAACCCCACGAAATTTCATATTTTGTAAAGCCTGAACTATACAATATAGCCTGAACAGTGTTTTAACTGTATAGCCTGAAAAATAGACAATTTAACTGAAGTGAGTTCATGTAAAGTTAACTACAAGATATAAACTTTTATGCTCTAAAGAATTCCTACACCAACTATAATTCATCAAGTTAATTAAAACAGCATATTTCTTTTAGATTACCAGAGCCAAGGTGTAACTCTGTACCGTTAAAAGATGATCTATTAATTACCAGTAAA
Organism: Philaenus spumarius; assembly: GCA_018207615.1. NCBI lineage: Eukaryota > Metazoa > Arthropoda > Insecta > Hemiptera > Aphrophoridae > Philaenus > Philaenus spumarius. The sequence goes on from JAGFPH010000141.1 coordinate 306,411, forward strand.
AATTATAAATTATAAAATCATATCAGATCAAATTGACATGTTAAGACCAATTACAACAGGACTAATTACAGCATGGCTGCTGTAAACATGCTGTAATTTTATTCTAACATAATATTTTTATTTTTGGCTATATAAAACAACTAATGCCTATATTATGTTCTGGTCCTTTAGAGAAGTCTGGTTTAAGTTCCTGACTATAAGAACTTCTACAAGTAATGGCTAACCAACTATAATTAAATGTGAACATCATCTTCGCTACTTCAGCTTACCTTCTTTCTACGCTGTTTTAAAGAAAAGTGCGGTCATTTAATTAATAAATTGTAATAAAAATAAAAAAGGCTATTATAATCAGTATGAACTTTACAATAAATTAACAAAAACTTTAGTGACTCTCACAAATTTAGAAAGGCTTTTAAAGAACTCTCATGTAATTAAAATAGCATAACTGTATAATATATATATGTTAATAATTAAATAATAAGGGCGGTGAGGTACCTATTTTTAATACTAAGGACCCCAAGGGTCAGAAATCAAAATTTCTTTTATTAAATAAGATGACGTCACAATAATCAATAATACTTTAAGTACAAAATTTTATTTTATTTTATTTTGTTTATACTCCTTTTGGAATTGCAGTTTTTTTTATATATAATGCGCATATTTTTTTTTTTAAATAAACGTTGGCCAACTTAGAATATACTAAATAATTTTGTAAGTACTATTGTATCAACTAATGTTTAAGACCATGTGTGCCATATGCAAATGTTCTTTCTTTGTTTTATTAACTAAGTCTACACTTAAATATATAATTAAATACAGGGTGGGTTTTTCTTTAATTTTTGTAAAGGAGTGAATTAAATAAATCAATCTGTTATCATATTTTTGGGGCGTATATCATGTTCATGTTTTTATACTTAAGGGCGTATCAATTTTTTTTAATAAACTAAAGGTTTATTGTTATAATATGTGTACATTAATTGTATTCATCCAATAACCTGTCAAGGAACATTTCAGATATCTCCACTTCGCTATTAAGGTAAATCTTTGTGTCTTGTAATATTTTACATCTAATAAACATAATGTATGTGCCATCCATAATTTGGGCTCAGTACGCATTCCACATTGTTTCTACTTTTGGATGGTAACACCTGTATTCGCACCCAGCTGGAGAATATTCAGCTTCCTTGCTGGAGAATATTCAGGCAATCCGTTCCTTTCTGGAGAATATTCAGCTACCCGTTCCATGCTGGAGAATATTCAGCCT
>JAGFPH010000141.1:317014-327961 GCA_018207615.1 Philaenus spumarius
CAAAGCATTGCGTGCTTCGCACGCCATTCCACATATTGGGATTGTCTACAATACACAAAGCATTGCGTCCTTCGCACGCCATTCCACATATTGGGATTGTCTACAATACACAAAGCATTGCGTGCTTCGCACGCCATTCCACATACTGGGATTGTCTTCAATACACAATGCATTGCGTGCTTCGCACGCCAGCCCCACGGTAGAATCCACCACATGGCTTTGAACCGGGTACTTCTATGGTATTTCACGTTTTGATCGATTTTGGGGGAACCAAGCGAGCTATAAGGTCGCGTAAAAAAACAAAATGTGCAGAATAACATCTTACATTTATATTTTTAGAAAAAACTCTAAAAAAAAATTCATTTTCTTAGTAAAAATCTCAAAAAATAGTTACTTCCGGTCAAAAAACTTACTTCCGGTTGTTGGATTTTTTTGGCTAACGAACTCGTCCGAGCCACTTACACAACCAACACGTGTACCAAATTTGGACCAAATCGGACTTAAAATGCGACCGCTAGAGTGCGAACACACATATATATATATATACATATATATATGAATTTTAATGACAGCCCAAAACGTGTTCTGGGGACCATGATCGGTGCTCATTTGCTACTCCCGACCTTGGGTCTCACCATAAGGGCCACTGCAATAGCTCATTTTTCCTATGGAAATTCGCTAAAAACAAAAGGTCAGCTCCTAGCATAGGAAATACGAAATTTGCGTAGAAGTGAACGTGTTAAGGAGTTTTTTTTATCGGTTCAAAACTTTCAGTTAGTGAGTTTTCAAACTTTATACGTCTTTGGATTTCATACGGTTTGGAGTTAAAACAAAAAACACCAAAAACCAAAATTCCCATAAAATTTATGGCGTTCAAAAGGGATTTAAAATCTAGCGGAATAGTTTTCAAATTCTGGGGAAGTTGTATTATAGTAATTGTATATCTCTACTTAGAGTTATATATTCTTACCAGCAGGTACCCGATTCTGCGATGATTGCAGCTAAACCACTAGTGTAACGTGAGCGATTTTCTAAAATTAACTTTTAGGGTTTTAACCAATTATTTGGGATATCGGCCTACCGCCTCCGCTCACGAGCTGCTTCGTTCCGCTCGCAGTTTGCACCTCGCCCGTTGACCTCGGTTCAGAAGCTGTCTCCAGGCTGAAGTCGCTCACACGGATTTGAACCGGGTACCATATAGTATTTTACGTTTTTAACTATTTTGGACAACCAAACATGCTATAAGGTGGTATAAAAACAACTAAAACGTGCAGAATAATCTACAGGGTGTTACAAAAATGTGTGATGGGCTATACAGGACCTGATTCTACATGCAAAAATAAGTCGAAAATGTAGAATAACATTTTTTCGATTTCGGCTTAGTTTAGCCGTAATCCGCCATTTTGTTTTTTAAAAAAAACTCACTGTAACTTTGGAAATAGATAAGATATCGACTTCAAATTTGCAATAAGCATTTTATATGTTACGATTAACAAGCGTACCAAACGCAAAGAATTTATTTTTATAATTTTCAAAATGGCGGCCGTTACAAATTTTTAACGTGGAATATCTTTAAAACCGTTAACTTTAAAAAAAAATTACAAGAGACAAAATATTTTCCTTTTTTAACGACAGACAAAATGCTTTTTATGTAGTTTCAGTAGGTCAAAGGACAACCGAGTTATCGACAAAAAACATAATTTCTTGGTAATTGTCTACAACGAAAATTAGCCTAAAACCACAATTTTTTGAAATTGAACAATTTGTGTAGTTGTTTTTCTAGCGGCTATCAGGCTCTAGGCTATCAGATTCTACATGCAAAAATAAGTCGAAAATGTAGTATAACACTTTTTCGATTTCGCCTTAGTTTAGCCGCAATTCGCTTGTAGACAATTACCAAGAAATTTTGTTTTTTGTCGATAACTCGGTTGTCCTTTGACCTACTGAAACTACAAAAAAAGCATTTTGTCTGTCGTTAAAAAAGGAAAATATTTTGTCTCTTGTAATTTTTTTGTAAAGTTAACGGTTTTAAAGATATTCCACGTTAAAAATTTGTAACGGCCGCCATTTTGAAAATTATAAAAATAAATTCTTTGCGTTTGGTACGCTTGTTAATCGTAACATATAAAATGCTTATTGCAAATTTGAAGTCGATATCTTATCTATTTCCAAAGTTACAGTGAGTTTTTGTAAAAAAACAAAATGGCGGATTACGGCTAAACTAAGCCGAAATCGAAAAAAATGTTATACTACATTTTCGACTTATTTTTGCATGTAGAATCAGGTCCTGTATAGCCCATCACATATTTTTGTAACACCCTGTATATACAAAACATTTATTACTTTCTCACTATACTATAGTATAGAGAAAGTATAGCGTTTGCAAAAAAATCAATGTTGAGATTTTTGTGGAAATATCCGTTTGGGACCCCTGAGTTCAAAAAAGTGTTTTTTTTTTATGTCTGTATGTAGGCCTATACAAAGCTTGCAACAAACATGTCAGTTAGGCCTGTATAGATGCACGAAATAAGGTTTTGAAACATTAAGAAAAAAACTCCCTTTTATGCCAAAAAACCCGCAGAAAATCAGTTATTATTTTTGTATACAAAAACGGTTTGACCCATTTTGATAAAATTTTGTTTATTTGTAGCCCTTAATGTACCCCACCATATGCAGAAAACAGCATCCTTCTAAAAATTCTCGTCCGGCTAATAAGAATAATAACAACTGATTTTTGGGGGTTTTGGGCCAAAAATTAAGTTTTTTTTGAAAAAAAATACAAAACCTTTTTTATTGCATCTATACAGGCCTAATTGACATGTTTGTTCGAAATCGATAGGGGTTTCGACTTAAAAAAACACATTGACTCGATCTACTATATCATTCAACACCTATCCTTTAATATCGATAGTCAAAAAAATGAACAACTACGACCAGGTGTTATGAGTCCCTTTGATGCTAATAACGACGGATTCACTGCAATACAAAGTTGTTATGTAATTAAAAGTCTATTCCATTTGCAGAGCTTACTCTACAAACATTACAAAATAAACGTTTAAATAAATCCGTAGCTATAACGCCTGTTCTTCAGTTTACTTTTTAACGGATAGAATACAGTTCCTACAACTCACCCGGAATTACTGCAACTTTTTCAGAAAGTCTAATACAGCCATCACGATTGGAATTGCTTTCAGTTTGAAAATGTAATAAATAACTAAACTAAGAAAGAGGATGAAGTCCGTTTCATCGCACGGGAAAAATAAATAATTCGACCACGCAGCTGGACCACTGACGTGAGTTCAGCAAATTTCCAAAATTAAGTTTATAGGCCTATGTTTTAGGGTTTCAACCAACAATTTGGGAAATGGGTCTATGGTCTACTAACGAAGGCGTTGAACAGCTGTCTGTGTGTACGCGATTATTAGTAGAACTTGTTTGCGCCTAGTGGCCTCGCGAGTTTGCACCACTTGGCTTCGAACCGGGTACTTGTATGGTATTTTACGTTTTGGTCGATTTTGGGGGAACCAAGCGAGCTATAAGGTCGCGTAAAAAAACAAAATGTGCAGAATAACATCCTACATTTATATTTCTAGAAAAAATGTTTAAAAATTGAATTCTCGTAGTAAAAATCTCAAAAAATAGTTACTTCCGGTCAAAAAACGTACTTCCGGTTGTTGGATTTTTTTTGGCTAACGAACTCGTCCGTGCTACATAGACACCCAACAAGTGTACCAAATTTGGACCAAATCGGACTTAAAATGCGGCCGCTAGAGTGCGAACACACATATATATATATATATATATATAAATATTTTTTTAGATTTTTACTACGAGAATGAATTTTTTAGAGTTTTTTCTATAAATATAAATTTAGTATGTTATTCTGCACATTTTGTTTTTTTACGCGACCTTATAGCTCGCTTGGTTCCCCGAAAATCGACCAAAACGTAAAATACCATAAAAGTACCCGGTTTGAAGCCACTCGCAAACTCGCGAGGCCACTAGGCGCAAACAAATTCTACTAATATATTGCGTACACACAGACAGCTGTTCAATGCCTTCGTGAGTAGTCCTATTTCCCAAACTGTTGGTTGAAACCCTAAAACATAGGCATATAAACTTAATTTTGGAAATTTGCTCAACTCACGTCAGCTGTCGAGCTGCGTATTCGAATTATTAATAATTTAAACAGTTTTCCTTAAGACTCATTTATGAAATGTGTATGATTGCATTAAATCATTTTACTATTTTTTGGTAGATTATTTATTGACAGAAGCAGCCAGAAAACCAATTACAAATGTATATTTTTAGACAGATTCAAAGCAAACTTACACACAGTCGTATCTATTGAAGTCATATTACAATGAAGGTAAATATAGTTGTGATTATCATACTTACTACAAATTATGACAGGTAAACAATTCACCTGCTACTTTTAAACTATAAAAAGCTAAATTAAGTTAAAAACAAATATTAAACTGTATACCTTATTTTAGTGGGATTTATATAGTTCAATATCTAACCTTCAGCGCATTATGACCTACACCCTAGTTATAGTAATTCCATTCTAACTGTAGTATAACAAACTCTATAAGTCCAATGGGGTTTCTACTTAAATATTAAAGTATAATGTTGCAAAATAGTCTAATGCCGAAAACATATAACTAGTCATATCCTGTCAGCTTTGTAGCGAGTCAACCACTGTTGCCTTTACTTCCGCCCTCTTACCACAAACGCCCATGTAAGGGTTATGATATTTGAGTAGTAAGTTTAAGAGTTAAAATTATATTCACTATATGATTTATTAAAACTCACTGTTATCACATAAACACAGCTGTTCAGTTAATTAATTTTATAGAAATATTTTTAAAATAATTATAAAATTGCCTAACATATTGTTACAAATGGAACATCTGGAATTGACAAGATTACAAGAACGCTATTAGTCCAGTCAAATGCTTGGAAGGTGGTTTCATTAATCATTTTGGGTAAGCAGCAATTTTACATGTGTCACTTGTCAGTATAATTTTCAGTTTAAAGGATTCAAACCACGTTCCGTTGCCTTGTTGAAAGGAAGAGTGCAATTTTTTTTACAATATCTCTGTAACTAATACTATACTAAAATTGCATATGAAGCTTTTTTGTGGGAAATTAAATTGTCCACAATTATTATTATCTATTTATATAAAAGCCAAATACCACTCACTCACTGACACATCACGATTTCCCAAAAACTACTGCACGAATTGGAACGAAATTTGGTATGTAGCTTCCTCTAGGGCCATAGGTGCTCGCTAAGGAAGGTTTTCAAAATATTCGAAATTTTAGGGTGGATTTGGGGGGTCAAAGTTACTAAATCACGATTTCTTCAAAACTACCAAACGGATTAGAATGAAGTTTGGAATGTAGCTTCCTCTAGGGCCATAGTTGCTCGCTAAGAAACGTTTTAAAAAAAATATAAATTGTAGGGGGGTTTGGGGGGGTCAAAGTTACTAAAAAAAAAACACTGAATGGATTGGAATGAAATTTGGTATGTAGCTTCCTCTAGGGCCCTTGGTGCTCACTAAGAAATATTTTTTTAAAATTCGAAATTTTAGGGAGGTTTGGGGGGGTGAAAGTTACTAAAAAAAACTACCGAACGGAAAAGCATGAAAGTTGGTATGTAGCTTCTTCTAGTGCCCTAGGTGCTCGTTAAGAAAGGATTTAAAAAAATTCGAAATTTTAGGGGGGTTTGGGGGGTGAATATTACTAAAAATCCCCATAAGAAATGCATAGTATAATATACTATGATATATACATTGATATATATTTATTGATATATAGTTTTTGTTAATATACATTTAACTTTAATTTGTCTATTCGTGCAAAGCCGGATAGGGCCAGCTAATAACTATATAAATCATTTCATCTATTTATGGCAATTCTTTCAATGTCATCATTTTCAATGATTGACTTATTAAACTCATTAAACTTATTCGAATTTTATTATTTCCTTCATCATAAAGCGAAATTTTTTCCTAAATATTTTTACTGCTAAAGGTTGCAGAAATTTTTCCTAAATATTTTTATTGCTAAAGGTTGCAGAAATATTGTTAAAAACTTATTGCTCTCTTCTTTTCAATATGTTGGCAAAATGATGAGGGTATCCGGGAAATTAAGGTTTACAGATACCACTCCTCTCTATACGCAAACCAAAAATATCGCTTCGTTACCAAAATGTTTAATAAAATTACCATTTCACTGTAGTTTATTTATTACGGAATGTGGGAACAGGGGCATCAAACTGTATCACTTTGTGAACTTTCATTTAGGAGACCTCCTATCATATAGGAAATGTAGAGGTCACCTAGAAATATTATAGACTTTGTTTACAATTTTTAGTTCGGAAATTTGTCATTAGTTGTATATAAATAAAATAATACGCGATGTTTCAAGTATGTAAATCAACTGTAGTTATAAAATGAAAAATTAAGTTAACAAAATGTTGGCAAATGTCCGGACAAAATATTGTAAAATATTATCAATCCATCATTAGAAAATAGTTTTACAACCGGAATATTGTAAATATAATGGAGCATGACTCGTGAGAAATATTATTTCTAAAAGTAAAAATAAAAATACAGAACACAATTCTCACAAAAATATGTTTAATGGTCAAACGCGTTTCAACGACGAAGTCGTCATCTTCATGTGCTACAAGTAAATTATAACTGACTAGGGGAGACCCCTGCGTGCTTCGCACGCCAACCCCCAATGGAACCTTCTAAAAACATGCGTTATGTTTTATTTATAATAAAGTTGTAGTATTAATAATAACCTCAAAACTAAGATGGTAAATAATGTTAAATGTTCAAACCAAATTATTTCTTATATTTTATAACTGCAGTAATAATAGTTAAAAGAACCAGCAAAGCTCAGGTCTACACTTTAAAACCCTAACCTAAAAGCTAGAAATTCAAAAATAATTGCTTCCAATTTTGAAATCAGCTGTTAATAGAAATATTGAAGCAAACATCAATATTATCTGTTATTTTATTCAATTGGTTGCTATGGTAATAAATGTAAATACATGTGTTAGTTTATCGTTCCAGGCCTAACCTAAGATTTTGTCTGACTAAATTTACAAATATTAAAATAAAAAAAGGTTTTTACCGAAATGAATTATAGCCTATGTTACTCAGGGATAGTGTAGCTTTTTATTGGTAATACTATTTTTTCAATCGGTTCAGTAGCGCCAGAGATTACTCCCTACATACAAACAAACAAACAAACAAAATTTACCTCTTTATAATATTAGTATAGACTAGAGTTGTAGTAACAAGTTATAATTCAGTTGTAGCTCATGTGTCACAGAAGATGACGACTTTGTCGTTGAAACGCGTTTGACCATTAAACGTATTTTTGTGAGAATTGTGTTCTGTATTGTTATTTTTACTTTTAGAAACAGAATATTATATACTGTTACAAAAATTCTCATAACTTGATAGGTTTCAAATAGTTGAATTTTTCATGGAAGCATAATCCAGCGATAAATTCAAAACACATATTTCGGTACAGTGAACAAACTACTAAGGGAAAATACCAATTACACATTTTATCTATTTTCTATTTTTCCTGATTTTTGGAAAACACATTAATTAATTAGGTGATAATGATTGCGTAACATTTTAATGCATAACTCTTATCATTTTTTGTTTAAAATTTCCTCGTTTTACAAATTTACCACGTAACTTTGTAATCCTCGATTTTATTTGTATCCCTTTGACAAAAGTTACGAAATTTGCATTTGAAACGGAAACAAGAACAAAGCTATTTCGAAGCTGTATATATCAAACAGACAATATTTTATACATGTAAATATTTCTCTTCTTTGTATCATTACTTGCATTAAGGCATTAAGAGGGGATTAATCATACTAAGCCCGGTAAGTATTTTCATTATTCTACACCTAAAACAGCTGTTTTCCTTACCTGTTCATAGACAAGTAAGTCCTTTCTCGTGCACTGCACAGAAAATGTTCTGTGCACTACACGGTAAATTTACCGTTCACCATCTGATTACAAATAAAAATAAACATTTCAGTTTTATATAAACAGCTGATTACAACAATAACACATTTATTTACTACAGGTTAGTTCCAAAGCCTGAATTAAGAGTAAAATTATTGGTTTCTGAACTTTTAATGTTTCCAGCAACTGTTATAATGCATTTCAGCAACGAATATAATGAGCCTGACATTTAATATATGTAATTTAATTTCGTATATATATCCCAGTAGTATAATGCAAAGTATAGTACGTAACTCTCTCGGTAAATTTGTCCTTACTTGGGTCAAAATCCCGCACTCGGCTCCGTCATGCGCAGTATCATGCTCGCACAGAAAACCCCTACTTACCAGGCTTGTAACGTAATATACTATTACACGCCACCTCCTTGATTCCCCTTCACACAATTTTACCTTTAAGATTAATCATAAACTCAAACCTTTGTTGTTAAATGATAATGACTTACAATAAAGGATAAACAGTATCATGATAACTCACTCCTACTCCTAAACAACACCCTTGATTCAAATTATTAAGTCAACTTTTAATAAAAATGAAACGGACTAATAAAAACCCTACTTGAAAATTTAAAGATAATAAAGTTAGCAACTGTTATTGTACCAACACTTAATAAATCCAATTAGCTGAGATGTGTATTTGAAATTTGCATTTTTCGAAAATACATGTAGGACTAAACTTTCTATTAAATTTCAGTATGCTTCCCACCAATATAAAGCTAAATGCTTTAGATAATACTTAAATCTAATAGATAGACAGTGGTGCACAGTTTTCATAAAATGATTTTATGTAGACTAGGGTAGACCTCTACATGTTTCGCACGCCAACCCCCTTGTTGCCTCTGTACACAATTGTATAATTTATTGTTAGTAAAATGTATGATTAATCATAACCGTAAAGCTACAATGGTAAATGATATTGAGTTGTAATGAAGGTTTTAAACGACCAGCATGGCTTAGATTTGGGCCTAAACGTAAGAAATATAAATTATACAAAGTATACAGTCAGCTGATAATTAAAATTACCCAGATGTGGAAGTTTAATGGTGTTAGAGTAAACAGCTGATTACTGAACCAAGACTGAACATCTTTAATCATTAGAGCTATTAGTTTGAAATGGGCAAACAGCTGAATGTACAAAAAACATTTCCTTTTTAATATTTGTAGGGCTAATTATCCTTTAGATTATTTGTAAATTTCAGTATTTTTCCTATTAACTTGAAACCATACAATTTAGTTTGGTATTTGAAACGCAGGCAGTGATTGCAATGTTATGCGTAATTTTTTACTTAACGAATTTATATTAAAAGTGAGAATTTAATAATATACAATAAATAATGTTTAAAATTATATTAGAGTATATATTATTTAGTTTTAAATCAAATAAATGGAAAACTTCCTTATACAAAATAAAATTCGAAAATGTATAGCTTCACGATTCATTAAATGAAATTGTTTACGAAAGAGTGTAAATAAAGAATAACATGTGAACCATTGACGAACGGAAATACTTTGTTAACAAAGTTGAATGGTTGAATGCTTTCCGACAACCAAAGACGGTCAGATAAAACCTTTGCTTTACTTTTAATTAAAACTTTCTACATTCCCAACTACAAAGAATATATTTTTTTAAATTACTTACTTGGTCAGAGTGCTTTTACATTGCTGTGCAGTTTAAACTCTGACAGATAAAATAAAGCAAAAAATTTAAAGGCACTGGGTTCAATGTAATTTTTAAGCTCCACACATTCATAGGAATAACAAGAAATTTACAGAAAAGCTCATGTGTTTGTCCGTCAACAATGGTATTTTTTACGAAATGGAGATTTATTAAATTATTTTAAGCAATTTACCTTTTATTGTAACACGTATAACATGGTTTAGTTCTTTAAACATAAAACATTTAGAAAAAAACCCATACAAAAATACTATATATGATAAATACGGTTGGAAAAAACTATGTTATCACCGTTTGCTTTACTTCTATCCTCTAAAAAAAAAAGAAAATCTACCTTCTCTAACCGATATTCGTACCTGTGATCAGGAAGACTACACGGTATAGACTCTTCTAAGGTCTTAGATAAACCTGATATATTAACTGTTCTATAGTTTCTGTACATCCTCTTGTAAAATTAATCTTACTCTAAAAAGTATTGAATGTACAAGTGAGAACGAATACATCAGCACCATCTAGGAGCGGTTATAAGTAACTGACCTGAATCTATATAAATCGTATTATCAAGAGTTAATTTAGAGAAAAATAAGAGGTACAGAATGCTACTATATTTAATCCTAGTTATTTGAGCGAAGCGAAAATTGGCGGTTTATGTACAAAGCTGCAAGACATTTTTACGAAGACCTAAACAAATTCTCAGTCAAAAAAAGGTAAATTTTGGGATACTTTAAAACTGTTAAAGTGAAATTAGTTATGTGACTTTTTATCAAAGTTTTAAAACTATAAATTGTTTTATAGTTAACTAGTCCATTTAAAATTTCACCTCAAATAGTAAGGACATCACACAGGATATGCTAAAAAATAAGCATGAAAAGCTATTCAGTTACCACCACAGGATGATAAAGCATTTCTTTAAAATTACCAAATTATAAAAAGATCATATGCCTTTAAGATATGTTTTCTCTAACGATTTTTATTTCATTGAGTTATAGTTAATTCCTTTTGAACATACGTGATCCGTAAACGTTTGATGTTAAAAGCAGTTCACAACGGCAGGTTAAATAAACTATTTGTATGAATATAATTGGAATATTTTCACATGATAAAGTTCACATATTGCACCTGCACTAATACTTCTATTTCCCACTTCAAATTAATTATTATGAAATATTTCAATTCATTCCTTGTATGAAAACGTATTCATATGAAT
>JAGFPH010000141.1:337961-349401 GCA_018207615.1 Philaenus spumarius
GTGTGTCTGTGTGTCTGTGTGTCTGTGTGTCTGTGTGTCTGTGTATCCGTCTGTCTCACGATTACGGCCATTTTTGTATACGTTTTTATACGTTTATTCTAAACCAATTCAAAAGTATTTCATAGCTTTTTTGTAGATAAAGGTTCATAGAATTCATATATGCCAGTAAAAAAAATGATTGAAGTAAAATTAACAAAGTTATTAGCTCAAGAAACAAGCATGTTCAGTAACGAAAGGAAAACGTTCAACTTTAGGCCTACATAAAAAGTAGTAAAAATTTTTTGTAATTTTTTTCATAAATGTAAAATTGTTTCGTAATTTAGTTTTAAACGGAACTGTATAAAAATATTTATCAATTTCAAATTTCTTATTTTGAATACACCAGTTTTTATGTTCCTACCACAAGACTGATAACAAAACTAGGTCTGTTTTGAATAGTAATTTTTAATAATATATATTTGCCCAAAAATTAAATATTATAAAAAAAAGTGTACAGGATAAAATCAAAGAATTGAACTGTATACTAGTAAATTATTATTTTATAAAAGTATTTGACTTAGCTTTACTTGAATTACAAAATGAGATGAAACAAATGAAACCTCGCGGCGATAAAAGACATACAAAAAATAACCGTTGGACACTGTGGGAAGTGTTGGTACATGGGTTGAGATCAATATCACGACGCTTTAACATAGTTTGTTTTCATTATTTCTAATATCGGAATATGATATGGAACTGTAAATACATGGTTAAGTTTTAGTTATTTGTATGTAAATATTTAATGTTTTCCTTCAATAACGCGACATTTGTAGCTGCTACCTTACGCATTATTAACCTACGTAGAACACAATGTCCCCTAAAAGAAAATATTTAGCAATTAAAGCTCAAGAAAAGAAAAAAACGAGAACTAGAAACCCCGGAATCGCGGGAATTGAAAAATAATGATTCACTGGCTAAACCTTCTGCTTTCTTCCTTACTGGCACACTATTTTTAACCTAAGCTCAAAACCACATTTGTTATTTCAACTAGCGAGGTCTACTGTTCACAGAACTACTAGTATAAGACAGAGATAAAAAATAATGGGGTGTTTTGTAATTTAATATTTAAATAATGAACATTTTAAACAAAAACGATATTGCCGACTAAAGAAAACAATATAATATGTAATACCAGACAATTGACTTATAATACAGTGAGTGGTTTTCGTTGATTTTAAAATTTGTGTTTGCCTTCGCCTAATCTAAAGAGCTGTTATGAATAATAATAAACTGATTCTCAATTTTTAAGTTGGTTAGTATGGTAATCAGTATAAACGCATTCAACAAACATGTGTTGCTAAGCTGTTAGTCCGGTTCAGCTGTTTTATCTGTTATATTATTATTTTTACGCTTTAAACTCAAAATTTTACAAAATCGTTTCTTAGTGTGCGTCTATGACCCCATAAGAATATAACTATAAACTGTTGGACTATTATCTAGTAGGTTTTGCCCTACGTTGATTCTATGTCAGTTGGTCAGGACAAAGCCACACTTGTATTATATTGAGGTTATTACATTACTTATCTTGAAATTCGTAGTTACTTTATTTATTTCAGTGCTAATTGGTTTTTAAATATATAATAGTATAAACTCCTGTAAAAGCGAGTAACGAAAGTACGTACGTAGCAAAATAGTACAGCGCATGGTCATGTAAAATAACACATTATCATTTTAAGACCAATAATGCATCATTTTACGATATTAAGCAGATGCCAACAATAAACCCAACTTCAAACATAAAACAGGTGATTTTAGTTCTTCGTCTGTAATGTAATTTACAAAACCTAGACAAGATTTATACTTTGGGGTTATGTTGACAAGTTTAACTTCTTATATTGTCTGGATGTTGGTTGTTGTGTGTATGAGTTATAAAACTAATGTACGCTATAGGCTATAATATTTCTATATGTAAGCCTAAATAGTTTCTTCTGAAAAACAAAACAAATTTATTTAAATTTTAAAAAATGTACATTTTCAAAGCCTTCTAACCACAAAACAAGACATATACCGTAGCCTAAATTAGTTCTATAATACATTATACTTAATATTTTGAATTAATATTTTTCTCATGTGTAATAAATTAATTTTCACGTGATTTTTCACGGGTTTTTACTAGTAATATTTAACACTGTCTCCAGTTCGGGATATGAAGTATAAATGTAATAGTTCAAGGAAAACAGTTTATTAAATACCCTAAAATGTGGGTATGTCATTAAGTATTTAGGCCTCAAATAGGCCTGTATTATTTTTGGAGTTATATAATGGTGCTCTCTTCCTTAAACGGAGTACCCAACTCAGTAATAGTTTAGATAGCTTATAAAAGATCTGTAAACATTATCACATTTTACAGTATTCACCTTTTTATAATAGACATTCTGTAATATCTTTTGGCATTTGTGACAAAAGTACTGCAAATGTTTCATATACATGTAACTTTTTAAAACATTAATCAAAAGTCCAGGAAATAGCAAAACTTAAACGATAGTTTTGTTCCTATAATATTATAATGCCTGAAGGATGACCTAAATAACATAAGAGAACTTCTACCATTATGCTTTGATTGCTTTCTAACTAACTTAATCAAACACAATGACAATGTATGTGATATGTGACAAATACAAATTACATTTCTGACGTTTTGTGTGTACAGTTGTATCAAATTACATAAAATAAATGCTCTTCGGAAAGGAATGTAATGTAGTAATAAATCATAATACATTCCATTGTACTAGTGGGTAGCTTAGTTGTTTTATTTTAATGATTTGTGATCAATAAATTTAATACTACACCACATTTCGATGGTAAATGTATGTCTATAATTAATTCAAGTGAAGTATGCATTTGATTACACATGTTTTCAGATATTCTGTAATGGTTGGAAAGGTTTGGCTGGAATCATTCCTTTTGAACAATGAATTTATTTTTGAAATAATAAGTTTGTTTTAACTACATTCCATTGTATATTCTATGCATTGTACAATAATTACTCATAGTTACATAGTTTTTGCTTTGAAAATTAAATAAATTATTATGTTTTGTATTTAGTATAGGATATAGTTAACAATACGTTTCAAAAAATAGTTCGTTTTATCTAAGGAGTGATTGGTGTGTAGAAAAATCTCTATAGGCCTACAGAATGTAACATACCCTTTGTACGGTAAGTTAAAAACAAATAATTAACTAGATTTCAACTGAACCCAACTTACTGAACCCAACTGAACTACAAATTACCCTTGTGACTTAGATACTTACACAATGATTTTAAAATAAATTATAATTTAAAACAGTCCTATCTTACTCGGTTTTCCTTCCATCTACCATTTTGTGTTTTATAAAATACTCTACGTCATAACAATGGAAGCAGTCTTAATATTGAGTTTAGATTCGGTACACGTATTTTTATTTAATTGTTATACACATACTAAAAACAAAGAGTCTATTCCAGACATTTCTTTAAATGGCTGCCGTTTTAAACTCTAATACAGTTAACTTTATAACAGAATTACAGGAGAAAACAAAAATTTCTTTTATTGACAAACTAAATTTTTTCCGTAGTTCAAAGCGTATTTGAATTATATAAAAAAAAGTGTCAAGTAGTTGATAAGAGTAGTTTTTTAAAAGCACATTATTTATTTACATCCTTTTTTTTAAATATATTTACGTAATTTAAGTTATAAGCATGGATTTTATTATTATATCTAAAAAAAAATTAAAGTTCAATACTTTTCCCTAATCTTGAATGTCTGAGACTGTTACCAAAGCAAACACCAAGAAATTGTGTTGTCTGTTTTTGGTACATATTTATCCTTGGGCTAAAGTAAAAATAAAAAATATGTTGTTTGTCAATCAAAGGAGAATCTTTTTTAACTTATATTGTTTTAGTAAAATTAATGGTTTCATCGTATTAGAAGTTAAAACATTAATTTTTTTCTATTTCCCTATCCGATCATCTCTGGAGTTTGGTTAGGTAAAATCTGTACTAACATAAATAACTTCAGTTTACTCAATAACCATTGTTGCTACTTAATGACCATTACTCATAATAATTAACATTGAATTATACAAAACCAATAGCAATAAAAACGTGGCTCTGCTTTTAAACGTACGTATTGGTGAGAAATCGTTTATTTTGCATTATTATAGAATGGCTCAAACATCAACGTACCTTAACTATGTCGATAACAAACTAAATGTTCAATGTTTACCCAACGAACTCTTACTGCGTCAGCTCTTAATAATCAGCCTAATAAGACAATAATCAACCTTTTCTCCAGTTTGTTTTATAAACATTAAAGAATGTGATGTGGCATTTATTTGGGATTGTATCTAATGTAAGCTCTATTTAAATTTGTAAATTCAATATTAAATTATTACATTTGAGAGGGTTTTTGAGAATCACGACAAGTAGATGCAGAAAGAGTCAAGTTAAAGGTTAGCTAAGGTTGTAATCGGTTGATGGAATTAGTCTCCGTAGTCTCTGAATTGTTTAACCCGCCGTCGGTCAACCTAACTTCAACCCCGCGATCGGTCAACCGTATAGGAATAATCTAACACTTGTATGTTTTTTTCCCCCCTTATAGTTTAGTAAAGATAATTATTAGCATATTGTTTTTAACTTTTCAGAATATATGTTTTCAGACATTTCATTAAGTTTTAGAATAAATTAATTAAAATGTATATATTTTATTAAATAATTTTACTAAAAAAAATTTGGAAAACGGTTGACCCTAAAGGCCATCCATGTAAATTCCCGCTAAGTTTAATTACAACAAACACTATTTTTGGAAATTTTGAACTGCCATAACTTTTGAATGAATCAACCGATTTTTATGCGATTTGCGGCAATCGATGCAGTTTTTTAAGTCCATTGAAAGAATCAACAACAAAAATTTTTCAGATGAAAAGTTTCGGAGAAATTGAGAAAAAACACTTTTTTAATTTTCTTTCGTTCACGATATCTCACGAACGAACTAACCGATTTTGACCGGACTGGTAGCGATTGACGTCGCTTTTCAAGGTTAAAAGCTGATTAGATTTTGGGATTGATCGGTAAAGCCGTTTAAAAGTTATTCCAAAAAAACCTGATTTGAACAAAATTTTATTTCTTAGTTTTTTCGAAATTTCTCAGAACCTACCGGTCTGAATTAGTTGAAATTTTCAGGAAATCTAAGTTTGATGGAACTCTTTAGAACACCGTTTGGTAGGATTCAATCGGTTAAGCCGTTTTAAAGTTATAAGCGGGTCACATACTTACATACACACACACACATACACACAGACAGGGTGACACCCTCTCGGGAGTGGTCAGGGAAGATTCCTAGGACCTCAAAACGTCGAGATCTGATGAATACTCGATTTTCGAAAAACGGGGTGAAACCAATAACTTCCCGATTTTAGAAAATTTTCAATTTTCTTAGCGGGAAGTTAAAAAAAGTGTAGGGAAAGCCAAAATTACCTCCCTTAGATAGTCGTTCAGACATTGATAAAAGTATAGTAATGCCAGGTTAACAGCAAAAACGTTTTCTATATAACATATTTTTTCGTTAGGGTAAATCTAACAGGTTGACCGATGGCGGGTTAAACTTTGAATTTATATGTATTTTGATACGCCTTTATATTTATAATTAGAGACAGAGAAGTTTAGTTTAAATTGATTATGCTCTTTTGTAATATTGCTAATAAAATTTATATATATGCAAAAATTTATATTTAAAGTTATCTTAAATATCCATCTATTAAATGATCAACAAACTTAAAATAATGTCTAAGAGCATGTATTAGAAAAAAATATTTATAATTTTATGATGTCAAAGATTTTTGGTATAGAATGTCGGAACAACTCAGGGCATTATAATTCACTTACAACAACCCTAATCTAATAAAGTCATCAATTGGATTAGAAGGGTAGAGAATACATCTCTGAACATGAAGCTAGCTTGTGAACTGATCTTTCAATTTGATTATATTGGAAGCAATGACGAAATCGTGGTTTTAAATAACATTATCGTTTAATAACTGTTTGTTCTTTACTTTCGCTATCAATTTATGTTGCTAATTAAAGATTAAAGAGCTATTTATTCTTTAAAACACTAACAGTTCACAAAATAATTTTAATAAATTTATTTGATATTTCATTACTCTAATTTATCCCATTACTTATTGTTTTTAAGTATCTCATATGTTTTGCTAACAAAACCAGTGCAGTGTATTTTTCAACTATGTTGTATTAATTCAATACTTGTACAATTAAAACCCTTTATATTGTACCTTTAATGTTTGAGTAGAGAAATGAAAGGGTTGTGTGCAAAGAATGCAGAGGTAACTGGATTCTACTTTATAAAAGTAATTTTATTCCTATATTACATGAATGAATATTGCTCTAGAAACGCAATATATATATACATATATGCATATATATAGAATGTTCGTAGTGAAAAATACGACAACTAAGTGATATTTAAAATTACCCAAGTTCCTAAACATTTTCAAATATTTATCTCAAATTTTTAAATAAAATTTCCAGGTTTTTAAATTCCAGAAAAAATCAAAACCTAAACATATATAGTATGTGTTTGAAAAGTGGCCTAAATAACCAACGAGAACTTCTTATACGCTTTTTAAATAAATCAAACAAATATTAATACAATTACCGACTGCGTTAAATTATATTACACAAAATCTATTTCGAAAAGGAATTTAACGTAGGATTTATTTCGCAATTGGTATGCATTGTTGTTGATATGGTTTAAATGATTTACGATAAACAAATATTCCACGCTTTAATAAAATTAAATACTAAAATTTGATTTATGTGTATTGTTAATTTTAGTGGCCGTTCATTTCAATGCTGATGGTTTCAAATCTCGTAATGGTTGGGATATCGTAATGGTTTAGATTCACTAAAATTATTCACTTATAAATTGCATTTTGAAATATTATTGGTGATTTAACTATAGTGAATATTACATTAACTACTTAAAGTAATAAAAGAATTCCTGCTTTATTGTTTATTAAGAAGTTTTAGATAAACTTGCATTGTTTTTCATGAATAATAAGAATTGCATCGAGTATTTTCACAATATTAAACTGTTCGTTTTTATTTTAATTAAGAAAAATAATTAATATTTCAAATTATTTAGAGAAAATGTGAAATTCCTTATTATGTCATCAGCCTATGTCAAAAAATTATAGGAAAACCCTTTAAGTACAAAGAGCTTTTCTGCTTCGATACTACTTATCGAAGAATAATTTAGTAGAATTGTTTCTATTTTCCGTTAGGTTGGACGAAACGTCATGGATAAAACAAATTAACCTTTGACAGATTCAAAACATTAAATGTCATAATTGTATTACAATGCTCTCATAGCTTGAATATCATCAATTAAACTCCTCGAGTGTTCGAGTTTGATTAGCTTTCTGTCAATTAAATTATCCATAATACAATTATTAAATGTTGAAAAATATAATCTGATTAGGTCAATAACGTTTTCTATACTATAGCTTTCAAACCATTTTGTTTTATTAAAATAGGTGAATTAACTTGAAAAGAAACGGGTTCTGCATAATTTTGTGAAGCAATGTTCCTGTTAAGTATGTAAGCACTATTGGTTTTCAGAATTTTAGTAAAACATGTTTTGCCCTTCACTAAATTTTCCATAGTAAATTAAATTAAAACTAAAACATTATTTTGAAGATATTTTAAAAATATATATTTAAAACCTAACAACGATATTTCAAAACACTGCCTAACTCTTATTTGTTTATATTAAAATTACTGAATTCTTAAATCCTACAATTTACTAGTCATTTATTTATATTTTTAAGAGCCATAAATGATTTAAAAATGTCTACGATGTAGTGAAATTAGTGTTTGAAATATTTGTCACAAAGCAACCTCAGGAAGAAATGTTACTATTCCTAAATATTTACTTTAACTTGTATTACAATATAATATGCACTATAAATACTATTAGTGGTTTGTTTAATTAAGCAACCCAGATAGTTTGACCTATCGATAGTTATAACAATGTGCAATGTATTATAGTTACTAGACATGATTATTAATAAATATATAACAAGAGAGAATGTGTGTGTTAGGTTTTTTTTGCATTTTTTTAAAGTAAAAATTAAATGTGACTTGTAAAGTAGTAAAAATAATCTTTCCTACTGAACTTACTGTAAATGATGCTATATTACAATTAATTGTCTCCTTCCATTCTTAATTTTATTACAACAGCTAGCAAAATTCTGTAATATTGAAATAGTCAAACTAGTTGATTTACTGTATTTTATTTACTGAAAATCAATTGTTGCAAGTCCAAAATGTTGGAAAATTTTAACTTGTGTTTGCAATTGATGTATATGGATACCCTATTTGTTCTTATAACCATGTATTTCATAAATAGCTGCATTTCAAAATGAAATTATCGTTGTTGCTTATTAAACATGAATCCAAATTGAAGAAAACGAAGACAACCATTCCCCTCAGATTAATTTAAATATAAATAAAAGCCTATCCGAAGATAAAACATATACTATACATGCTAATATTTAAGTATATATTTAAGCTGTTAATGCCTTCTTTTTAGGCGTATAACTACTCAAAGTTGGAATGAAGGTAACATAAATTTCACACTTATACCGCCTAGATGATTTAGACCGCCTAGTTTAGTTGAGTATTCTAATGCATAAATTAGACATAGAATCAACTTTTTCTATTCGAATATATTTACTGATTCAGAAACTTTTTATGCTAAAAATGGCCATGTGAATAAAAAACACTGTCGATAGTTTAGCGATAATAATCTCAGATGGATTTAGGAAGCTCATATACAGCTCCCACAGAAAGTGAATGTTTGAAGGGGAATAGTTGTTCGTTGTATTATAAGGCCCTTTATTTTAGATGAAAATTATACAGGAGGTGCTTAATGCAACTAGTTAGCAAATAGGATTGTTCCAAATATCCGGGTAAATGTTGGACAGATTTTAAACAATAAGGTATGGTTCAGCAAGATGGGACACCGCCTCAGTATTATCTACTATTCAATTTTAAATGGACAAATTCCAAATCCCTGGATAGGTTGTAGAGGAGCCATAGAATATCCCCCCCAGACCTACCCCTATGGATTACGTTTACATAATGTTAACAAAACATAACCTGCACATTTACGAACTGAAGAGAAGACGAATTGGCCAATCTGCTCACGTACCACCAGTCATGTAGTACAAACAAAAAGTTGGTTTATAACTAAATGTTATAAATTGATATCACTTGAGGCTAGATCATTGCTAAGCTGTAGAAGGAAATTGTTTTGATCATTTAATGTACAATGGTATAATTTTAAAAATTATAGCACTAATAATTAATTTACGATCGAAAAACATTTATTTAAAATTTTTAAATTAATATTGTAATTTTGTAACATAAGGATCGACTGACGTGAGTAAAAATCATCTATAAAATTATAAATTTCGTAATATTCAGGTTGAATAATATCAGTTTATGTAGCACATTTATTTTTTGTTTTGTTGTTAATTATTAGTTATTGGTTATTACTATCTGTACTATACCACTATTTAAAGTTCGTTATTGGATGCATTATAATTAATTGTAAAATATAATTAAATTTTTCATGTAGCGCATTTTATTTTTTTTAATTATTAACAGGATTTTCCATGATTTGAAGTTTTAATGCTTAAAACTCGAAAACAAATGCATTAATAGAAAACTGGTTACACCATTATTTTTCTTGTCAAATTTACTTTGGAATCATGTGTCATATGACTAACTTATTATTTAAAAAGAGTATGTTTGATTCAACATGGTGAATCAAAATGGAGGAAACACCCACCAGAATGCAGATTTTTAAATTATGTACAGACATATTTCTTTATGCCTCAAAATAACTCTCAGATAAGCAGTATAAAGCCGTCTCTATACTTCAACATCACTCTGTATATATACATCCTCCAGTGCCTCCAACAAAGTCATTAATAATCCAGACGTGATTCTATTTTGTTATAATCTAATAATAGGCTTAATGCAAGATCCCCAGCTTTCTGAGTGCCTTACTAATCGCTAATTTAATTTTCCTATATAATTTTCTTTAAGGTTTGACATTAAATATGTCAAAAATACTTGCGAGTTCTTTGATATGTTTAAAGTATTATATTTAATTTACAACATTTATAATGCGTGTCCTATTTAATTTATTACTAGGAACAAACGAATAAAACAAAATAATTTAAAATAAGAAAATACATCTAGGAATTAAAAAACAATAAACATTTAGTATTGTTCTGTGTTAGTCATACATGTATCATTTAAATGATGGCGATTTGGTGTTACTCCTTTTTGTTTGTGGAAATACGTATTTATTGTTATATCTTTAGAAAACTTGTTATACACCAACTTTGAAACTTATATAATTCCAAAACAGACTAAGTTAACTTTAGAGTATAGTTTACCCCTTTGTCTCCTATAGCTTCAGCTCTTATTAAAGACAATAATCTAACTTTCTTTCTTTCCCATATGGTCTGAAACCCACTTTTACGCTTTCTTCTTTGCTTTGTATACTTAAAAACCTTAAATAATTTTAAAACTGTATAAAATATAATTCAGAAACCATAAATCATATTTCACGCAGGGGTCTCCCCTAGTATCATATATTTTATCATTATCTATACTTATAAAAGTCAAATACGATTGACTCATTGACTCATCACAGTTTCTCCAAAACCACGAGGCCTACAAACGTGAAATTTGGCACTAATACTCTTTATAGGCTTCTAGACGCGGACTAAGAAAGGGTTTCCGAAAATTCTAAGTTTTAGGAGGGGTTTTGGGGGGTCAAAGTTACTAAATCACGATTTTTCAAAACCTACCAAACAGATTGAAATTAAATTTGGCATGTAGCTTCCTCTAGGGCCATAGATGCTCGCTAAGAAAGCGTTTTAAAAATTCTAAATTTTAGGGGGGTTTGAGGGGGTCAAAGTTACAAAATCACGATTTCTCTAAAACCATCGAACGGATTGGAATGAAATTTGGTATGTAGCTTCCCCTAGGGCCATAATAGCTGCTCGCTAAGAAAGTTTTTCAAAAAAATTCGAAATTTTATGGGAGGTTTGGGGGGGTCAAAGTTACTACAAAAAACCGTGGAACGGATTGGAACGAAATTTGGTATGCAGCTTCCTCTAGGACCCTAGGTACTCGCTAAGAAAGGGTATTAAAAAATTCAAAATTTTAGGGGGTTTGGGGGGTCAAAGTTACTAAAAAGAAACACCGAACGGATTGGAATGAAATTTATTATGTAGCTTCCTCTAGGGCCCTAGGTGCTCGCTAAGAAAGAGTTTTTAAAAAATCGAAATTTTAGGGGAGGTTTGGGGGGTCAAAGTTACTAAA
>JAGFPH010000141.1:357555-367649 GCA_018207615.1 Philaenus spumarius
CTTAAAATCTTAGTTCAAATTGTATAATTTTCAAACAGTTGACGATAATCACCTTAAACCTGCTTTCAGATTAAACGTTGCAGAACAATTAAGATCAATGCCATCTTTAACAATACTTCGTCAGCAAGGCTAGTGCCTCTAAAAGCTTGAATTTAACTAGGAAGCACTTCAGCTTTGACTAAATTAATTCTATTCCGTCAATTTTCACGGGGACACAAATTTACTGAAAGGTGTTTAAATTATCAAGTGAAGTGCATGAAGGCTCTTTGAAAGTGGAAGATAATCAGTACACTACGTAACTGAATTAGATTAGAGAAAACCTAGAGACAAGATATAATACGCATGTCTCTACCAGCCATAGTCAACGAAAATTTAGTCTTGACATGTCCGCCACCTTATATAATAACTAGAGGCTCCACCTCTGCTCGCTTCACTTACCGACTCCGGCGGAGACCCGTGGTGAAGCCAATACAAACAGATTATTGAATACTCTGATATTTTCACGGAAATGACGGTTGAGCGGTAACTTATCAAAAGCTAATGTAAGGCAGAGATATAAATATACACGACCAACCCCAAATTTGAATAACGGCATGTATTTTCACCGATAATATTTAAATACTAAACATTTCAAAAAAAATTTGATATCACCAACTAAAGGAAACAATACAATAGTATGTGACACCAGGTGTTTAACTTACAATACAGTAAGCCTTTTGTTTGCTTTGACATAACCTAAAAAAAACTGTTAGTTGTGAAGAATAATTACCTGATTATAAATTAGACAAATTGGTTGCAAATAAACGTGATTCGGTCATCGTAGGACAAACCTAAAATTATGTTAAGTTTTTGATCCAAATCAGCTGTTTTATTTATAATATGAAACAACAGATGTTTGAATTTAATTATCATACAGTAAGCATTTTTCGTTGAATTTTGTTTGTGTTTGCTTTTATTTTGTTAACCTAACCTAAAAGATCTGTTGGTTACGAATAATAATAAACTAATTCCAAATTTGCTAAGTTGGTTGCTATGGTAATTTAGGTAAACAATCATGTTTTGCTAAGCTTTTGATACAAAAATGGTTTTGATACAGCTGCTTTATCTGATATATAGATGGCTGGAAGTGAACCCCCAAATTTTCACTATTTTTGCGCTTTAAAATACAAATTTCACAACATCCTTTCTTAGTAGGCGTTTATGATAAGATTATAACATTACAAGCGACCCGCGTACCCATGTTACCAAGGGTAAAAAATTTGAAAAGTTTATTAATCTTAAGGCGTTAATTTTCAACAGCTGATAAATTTGTTTTTTATTTACAATTAATTGTTAACTTTTTATATATTGAAATAGTTTCAATATGGAAATTTCTGAAACTCCGGGAACCTATATCTCAGGAACCACTTGATTTATATACTTGACACTTCGGTTTTAGCAGTTTCTCACTAAGGTCTATGATTGTGTAAAATTTCAAGAACCTAGTCTACACAGTTTTCGAGTTGTAAACCCAAACGGGCAGACTTCGCGTTTATTAATGTGGGATTAGATTATTAGCTATGGGAACACGCAAAGTGTCTGATTTATTCAACTCCATATGTCGATATTCATCAATCGGAGCATAGAATTGTCCGCGCTTTTCAAACAATCAGGGAGCAGCCTGACAGTGTAGAGCGTTTGCACCAGTCACTAATGAAACGTGTGGTGGCTTGTTAGAGTGGGTGGAGGGCACGTTGAGCATTTATTGTAGTTTGTGTGTATTTTCACGTATTTATTTAATTAAAAGAATAATAAATACATAAAATTTATAATAACTTATAAGCATTCATATTTATTTCCTAGTTTCCATAATTTTATTATTTTTACTAATTGGTACTACATTTAAAAACATTATTACTAGTATTTTTTTTAAGTATTTTACTTCATAATAACTTTTATGTATTTTATTTCTGGAGTAAGTCTGTATATTGTTGACAACTAGCAAGAAATACATGTTTAATTTTTTGTCAATACCTGTGTTATCCTCTGAGCTATAGACAAAATAAAAAACCCTTTTTATTTTCCATCAATAAAGTAAATAAAAATCAAAGTAAATTTTTTTCGTGCTTAATATTTTGTAAATTTGGTGGTTTTTGAGATATAGATATTCTACATTTTAAACAACCGACATTTTGAAAATATTCACAAGAATGTTTTGGTTTTAGATACAGTGATACGGTTACGAAGAAAATAGGTATACAAATTTTGAGCTCAATATCTTTTCTAATACCAAAAATGTTAACGATTTTGTATAAAAAATGCGGTTAACTCGAACAAAAGCATTTCCGGACCCATTTATGTATAAATGTGTTCTCCCTCTAATGGCCACTTTGATTTGGTCAAAAATTTGTTACACGCGTTGGTTCTCTGTTGCTCGCATTAAATTGTTAGCGAAAATCCAAAGATCAAAAGCACGTTTTATGACCAGAAGTTAATTTGTTTGAGATTTTTTGTATAACATGAACCGTTTTTGTTTTTGTTTTTTTAACTTCCCGCTACCAATAAAGGGAAGTTATTGATTTCGGTCCGATTTTCGAAAGTCGAGTTTTCATTAAATCTCCACGTTTTGAGGTCCCAGGAAGCCATTCTGACTATTCCCGCCGAGATGTCCGACCGTAAGTGTGTGTGTGTGGGGGTGTGTGTGTGTGTGGATGTATGTGTGTAAATAAATTTTTGTCGTACAGTTTCTCAAAAACGAATCAACCGATTGAATTCTACGACATGTCATTCGAAAGGGTGTATCAAAACTTAGATCTGATTAGATTTGAGAGTTAATCCATCGACCCAATCCGAAAAAATTTAAAAAAATAACCTAAATTTTTTTGGAATTTCTATGTTTTAAAAAAATAACTTTAAAGCGTGCGAAAAAATCATAATAAAACCATGTATACATTTTTTGTGCTTAAAAAACTGCGTCGACTGCTTTTTTGAAAATTAAAATCGGACGACGCATTCAAAAGTTATCGTTGTTTAAAAACTCACAAATTTTCGTTTTTTGGTATTTTTTTAACATATCTTCCAGATTTCTCAACCAATCAATATAAACCTATACATTTTCTTTTTTTGCTTTAAAAACTGCGTAGAATGTTTTTTTTTTTTAAATGAAAATCGAACGACGCATTCAAAAGTTATCGTTGTTTAAAAATTCACAAATTTTCGTTTTTTGGTATTTTTGGTAAACTAAGCGGGAAGTTCTAGAGTTGGCCTGCACGGTCAACCAATTTCCAGATTTTTTTTTACAGCTCTTCTGGTTCCCCAAAATCTATCAAAACGTAAAATTTCATAAAAATACCATAAAACTGAGATTGTTGGTTGCGAACGAAGCGATGCAGTCCATAATCCGAGGGCCCAAGGTCGAGGTGCGAACTCGCAAAGCTAGCGGAATGAAGCATCACGTGAGCCGTTTACATTTTTAATACTATCTATGTGCCATGTTTTACTTGCGTGATGTGTAAACAAATTCTACTAATATATTTCATACACGCTGGTAGCTATTCAGCGCCTTCGTGGCTAGACCAATTTCCCAAATAGTTGGTTGAAACCCTAAAGGCCCGCGCACACCAAACGCGGGAAGCGGGAGCGACGCGAATTTAGTTCTAGGAAGTTCCCGCGCGGGACTGTAAAACAACGGCGGATATGAGAGAGCGCACACCAAACGCGAATCGTTCGCGCGGGATCATGTCGCGGGATCGTTACGCAACGTCGTCCCGCCTGGTTCGCTGCATGCAGCGTTTTCCCGCGCGAATAGAGCGGGAACCGTACAGTCACTAGTCACACAACAGGTGTCTACTCGTACTCGGTAGGCAGTGCTTTGTGCTTTGATTGTGTAGACCTTTTTTTGTAAAACCTTTTTTCATCCATTCGGAAATGCGACATCAGGGTGTGATATTCCCCATACTGTTCTCTTTCCTTATTTATAGCGTGTACCCACGTCTTCTTATGAATTTCATCCTCAGCCAAGGCGAACAGCAACAAAGCCTCTTCTTCATCAGATGACATGGCGAGCGACGAACGATGAGAAGGTAAGTACAACTGACCACAACACTGTCACCTTACCAACTGAGTTCGCCGCGAAACTTCCCGCGTTGTGTGTGCGCCACCTAAGATCCCGCTCGAACAGTTCCCGCGACTAAATTTCTAGGAATTAGAAAATTCGCGTCGCTCCCGCTTCCCGCGTTCGGTGTGCGCGTGCCTTAAAGCATATAAACTGAATTTTTTTAATTTTGCTCAACTTACGTCAGCGGTTCGGCAGAATGATCAAATTATTTGTATTCTGTTTAATGTTTTTATTCTGTCATTTATTATTCCCAAACAGGATAGTTTACTCCCTCAGGCATTTTAATTTTTAATTCCAACTATGTACCAAGTTTTACTCGCGTGATTGCCATTTACTGAGATGGTTAGTTCAATTTTGATTATAGTTCATTATTTTTTAAATTAAGAAACACCTTTCATCTTTTGATTCGTCTCTCCCGCATATTTCACGTCCAATAAAATTGTACCGAACATTTTCTTAACATCAATTGAAATATCCATATTGGCATTATATGACATATTGAATCCAACCCTAAATTTATCCATTGGAAAAATTTTATTCATAACGCATTCAGTATCAAATTATAGTGAATTAAGATAAAACTTTAAAAATATACCCCCCATTTTTCTGAATAAGTCAAGAGAAAAATCTGTTAAAACGTAAAGGTTTATTTAATAGGTTTATACGAACTCAAGAAAGCGAGGGAATATGTATATATCTATTAAAAAAAGTTATGTCAGAATAGTCTTTCTGTCACGCAAGTAAAAATAAAAGCTCTATATCAATAATAAACGGTATCAGTTAACTGACACAAACTTTCTCCCAACTTACTGTAGTCAAAATAATATTGTTTTTAATCATATTATTTACTACTTTTTAGAACAAAACAAAAAAATAATATTCTACCTACGTCAATCGTATAAAAAATTATTGTCCCAGGCGGGATTCGATCGCGCGACCTTTGAATTACTGGCCGTGCTCGCTACCGTGGTGCTACCCCGTGCGGCCGCCGCCGCGATGCTAGATTGACAACACAAACTTGTTTATTTTTAAACATTTCCCCATAATTATAAAACGCCGAAGTTTTGATAAAAGCGGGGGGTGTCATTTTGTTTGGCATCTTGAGCACTATAAATACTGAAAATTTGATCAAAATCGTTAGAGCCGTTTTTCAGAAATTTGCATTTTTGTCGTTTTTTATGGGTTTTTAAGGGTAAATTATCCTTAAAAATTAAAAATTCCAAAAAATGAAAAAAACGCCTGGAGATATTAGGGTTTAGTACCTACATACCAAATTTCATGAAAATCGGACCAATAGTGTCCTCTCTAGTCGTGTATACATACAGACAGACAGACAGACAGACACCACTCTAAAAACACTTTTTTGGGTTCAGGGAGCACCAAAACAAAAAATTCCACTAAAAATATTTTTGGGTTCAGGGAGCACCAACACAGATAATTGCACTAAAAAATTTTTTGGGGTTCTGGGAGCACCAAAACAGATAATTCAACTGAAAATTCAAATTCGAACATTTTTACGAAAACAATACTTTCTCCATATACTACGTATAGGGTGGAGAAAATAAAAATAACGGAGATGTAATATTAATTCTTGATTCCTTTTTTAAAAAAAACAAATACTAAAGTGAAGATTATAATGAGTGGCTTATACACTTTTAACCAAATATAACAGAAAACAAAGTGTTCAAATGAATTCACGAAAAAACGTCTTTAAATCTCCAGCTGTACGATTTGAGTACAAAAGTGTTATGAAAAAGTGGAATGTGGGATACAATATTTGGAGGAAGGTCAAATATCGCAATAAAGCTCAAATATTTAACAAACTACAATTCGTCCAAAATTTTATGTTATTTAATAAATATGTTTATAGCGTTTAAAATGGTGTCCCTACCAGGATGAGCGTAAAAATCTAAATGCTAAAAATGACAGCACAGATTCTCAGTTCACTTAAAGTAGGGCTGTATAAGTATGAGAATACATTGTAATGTGCGTATGTGTTTGAAAACACTTGCAAATTCTATTCCTGTAGAAAACTTGGCATTTAGCCAAAGACATGAAACACCTGCTAAAATTTTTTGTTCGTTGGCAAAATAAATAACAAACCTTTTTAGTACTCCAGGTATAACTTACCAACATAACATAATTTATCAATAGGTTTTACAACTTTGCCAAGTGTTTTGGTATGCATTGTTTTAAAAAAACATTGCACTAACATAACTATTGATAAAGTTTTAAACAAGATTAGAAATATAAATATTTATTTTGATGGAATGAATTTATAATTATTGAAAAAACACATTATTAATCTGTTTGCACTAAACTTGAAATACCAAATGAAATGCAATAACACCAAGAATTAATTTAATTTGTCTATATATAAAAAATTTAATGTATGTCTGTTTGTCCTTTATGCGTTACCAAACCGTCCATCCGATTGCTTTGAAATTTTGCATAGTAACACAGGTTAACCCTGGGAAGGTTTTAGGCCATTTACCAAAGTCCTAGGACAGTAGGGCTACGCCCCAGTGGCCCTCAAAGTTTCAATGTTAATCTTATGGAAGGTCAATCTTAAGGAAGAAGAAGAAATATTTCTTTTGATTTTATCAGAAACAGCTGTTCGTATGAAAAGCTTAAAACAGCTGATTTTGATCAACAGCTGATTTTGATCAACAACTGATTTGGATCAAAAACTGAATATAATTTTAGGTTAGGTAAATCAAGCAATGAGCAGAATCTCATTATAATTTACATCGGCCCTCAGGGATACGAATTACAGGCTTTCAAAGTTTCAAATTAAGCAATAGCGAAACATTGCCGGGTCAGCTAGTATTTTATAAATTAGAATTTTATTTTATTAATTAATATTATTAACATATAATATAACAGCTGATTTCACCCATCATCTGTAAGCCCAGTGTAGATTATAGTTTGGGGTAATGTTTACAACTTCAATCGTTATAATTTCTTGTGAAGTTGATTTTTTTTTAAATATGAGTTATAGAACTAATTAAACACCTATGAGTTATAGAACTAAGAGATACCTATTCGTTTAACTTCGGAAACATTCCTACAGCTTCGTATAACATATAAACATATTCGATTATTAATTTCTTCACTATAATATTAATAGCTTTTAAATCATTTGATCTATCAATATGAAATAAAAAGCAATTAAAAGATAAGTACTTTTTTCTTTCTTTAAATATATAATAACGTATGTAAATAAAAATATTTAACAAATAGGCCTACAGTTTTGTAATCCTTATTATTCTACACATTTACTGAGTTAAAAATACCCGTCAGCATAGTTAGGTAGGCCTAGATAAGTAGGCCTTAATGTTGTTTTTAAATAGTTTGTTTTTAAAATTATTTATTTCTGATGTGTATCTAATTAATCAGCCTGTGATTTTTCACGGGGGCTTACTAGTAGTTACATATTTTGTACCAAATAGTAGTTTAAAATGGCAGGTTTGCCGGGCTACGTTTTTAACCATTTTAAACATCGGTAGAAGAAAAGTTAAAATACGGCCAATTTTGAAATTACTCAAAACATTCCTAAAGAAATTTGAGAAGGAGATCGTAGTACAGAAATTACAAAAGCATGCAGCAAAAAAAAATAAAGAACATAAAAGTTCAAATGTCGTGAAAGTTGAGTTCCAAAAAGACAAAATTTGCCAGAGGATTTGAATATTAAACGAATTTGGGAAATGTTTTGTAATACAAATTTAGAAACCAACAATGTAAACCAAAAGATGTGTAATTACTATTATTATTATTATTATTATTATAAGGTAAGTTAGATTCTACTGTCTTATTGTAGGCTACTATTATAAATGTTGGTTGCACAGTCAAATTGTTATTACTATAGCACATATGTTTTCCCCTGAAAGTAAGGTTCTTTTCAGAATTGTCCTTAGTTTTGAATTAACTAATTTCGCTTTGTCCACCTTTTGGTTAGTTTGTTGAAAGATTATAGGGATCAGGTAGATCTTCTTGTAAATAATAACATCAAATTGATTGTGATTTCATGAAAATAGATTACAGTTAACTAGTTTAACACTAGTACCTAGTATATGCACATGTAGGCCTAATTATTTTTAAGGTTAAATCACAAAGGCCTGTAAAAGGTTAAATCACAAAAACCATGATTTTACTCTACAGTAGATTAGTTGATTAATAATTGGGTTACTACTGTATAATAATTAATTATTATTATTCCTATAAAAACCTATGATTTTATAAATAATGGACATTTGTTTTATTCAAATTGGTAACTATGGAAACATTGTTTTAAGTTTTTAGTCAAACGTGAATTATTCCAAATAAACTATTTGTATTACCATTAAATACTAAAATTTTCACTTATAAAGAATGAATAAAACTGGTAATTCATCACAATATCGAATTCAAAAGAAAGTTTAAACAGTATTTAATATTAATTATCAAAGTTAATAAAAATGAAATGTGTAACAATATTATGCTTTTTTACAATTAATACGCATTAATGAAATTCAAGATAAAATGAAACAAAACAAAGATTTTACCAGGTTAAGTTTCATAAAGCTGAAGAGGCGTAAATTTCTTCAACAGTACTTGTAGACCTTATTGATAGAGCAGTATATAAGCTGTGTACAACAATAAATATTAAACGAATGCAAGGACATTAAAATCAATATGCAAAGTTTAAACTAAGATCTTCAAGGTAGATCGATGCAATACCTAATCCGTATAATATTTCAACAAACTAACCAAAAGGTGAACAAAGCGAAATTAGTTAATTCAAAACTAAGGACAACTCGGAAAAGGACCTTACATGCAGGAAAGACAAACAACTTGGTGAATCTGCTATGGAAAAGTACCGTAACTATGCTAGGTTAAGTGTCTAATGTTTATTAATGAGAATGTGTAGCCTAAGAGTAACTACTTTCATGGCAAATTTCAAAACTGGTAGGATCTTAAACATCTAGATTTACATACACAGAAGCCTGTGTGTTATAAGCTACTAGTCAACCATTGGTATTCAAATTTGTTTCACAAATTATTAGATTTTGATTATAATGATATAAACATGCACAAAAAAGTATAAGAAATATAGTTTACAATTAAACACTAAACATATGTAGGCCTATTACTTTTGTGCACCGTAAAGTACATAAAAAAGTAGTTTCTAAAACTACAAGTATTGATTTCATAAACACAATTTAAAACTAACGCAATTTCGCTATTAAATGACTACCATAATACAAATATTAAAGTTTGCTTCAAGAATGAACTTATCTTTTGCAGTTTGCACCAGCCTTATTTTTGAAATGCTTGGGTTTTTGTGTAAAGTTAGTTTAAAATTAATAATATATTGGAAATATAAAAGCCTGAGTTTAAAACACTAACGTTTTTATTATTCACTCTGGCTCTAAAAACACAAGCAATATTTAATACTTATGACAGTAAATAATAAATTAGTTGTTTTACACGTTGCTGTTTGCCTGAAAGCGATTGAATATTATTACGTGATTTACGCTTCAACTGGCATTTGCGTAACATAATATTAGTTTATCGTTATATGTTATGATTACTTATTTCAATGTTTTATTGGAAGTTTTACTACGCACTTTAATATACCCGATAAACTAGTTAATGGTAGGTCAGATCTAATAATTACTATTTCAGGTTTTCAAAGGATTGTACTATCTCAGGTGGAAGGGTGTTCTCATTATTTTTAAATTTGATCAACACGTTATGTTTGAAGGTGTATCACAGTATGTTTGAAGGTGTATGACGTTATGTTTAAAGGTGTATCACGTTATGTTTAAAGGTGTATCATGTTATGTTTGGATTTGTATCACGTTATGTTTAAAGGTGTATCACGTTATGTTTGAAGGTGTATCACGTTATGTTTAAAGGTGTATCACGTTATGTTTGAAGGTGTATCGCGTTATTTTTAAAGGTGTATTACGTTATGTTTAAAGGTGTATCACGTTATGTTTGAAGGTGTATCACG
>JAGFPH010000141.1:396866-435188 GCA_018207615.1 Philaenus spumarius
GCCTCGTTAACAAAAATGGTTTTGATTTATCCGCTCCGCTACGCTTGCAGTGTGTATTTACTCTTAAATTTGTGGACAAAGGGCACAATTTCTGTAACGTCTAATATTATGTTCTCTAGTGAACTGCGTTACAGATATGTAACACTGAGTTTTAATAGCTGTAGTGCTAAGATGTATACTTTCTTCTCCTTAATACCCACTGATTCACATCTGTATTTGTGCATATAACACACTCAAGTTGATATATTTTTTTTTAATTAGTATCTCTGAAGTTGGCAGAAATATATTTTGTGGAGTGTTTTCACTAAACCAAAGTATGGATTTACAGATAAGACAAACCGCTATTTTTTATCAAAGAAATATGTTCGTTTAGTTATTTGTACTTCTGACATTGTTTCTAGAAAAGAAAATCGTTGTTTTAAAATTATTATAGAAACAATTTTTAACCTTATAAATGCAATTTTTTTGGTAATTGGTGTTTCAGCTTTTAACGCCAATCTACTACCGTAAAACTTTTAACTATATAGGCCTACTAGCTGACCCGTACGGCGTTGCCCGTGGTGGTTGGTATTTTCAGTCTTTTTAACGTAATTGTATTCTTTTTAAGTGTTCAGTCAGTGAGTGGTATTTGGCTTTTATATATATAGATCTTAAATAATAAAAGCACTATTTTCATAATAATAAAAGATCTGAAATTATGATTTTAGTAACTTTGATCCCTCCTAACCCCTCCTAAAATTTCTAAATTTTTCATATCCTTTCTTAGGCTGGGTTGCACCAACCGGGATCAAATACCTAGATCAGTAAATCCTGGATCAATTATTTGATCCAGGTATGGTGCAATAGAAACAACCGATCAAAGTAGTTGATCCTGGATCAAATACAACTTTGATCCTAGATCAAAACTGATCCTGGTTGGTGCAACTCAGCCTTAGTGACCACCTATGGCCCTAGAGGAAGCTACATACCAAATTTCTTTCTAATCCGTTCGGTAGTTTTGAAGAAATCGTGATTTAATAATTTTGACCCCGCCAAACCCCCTACAATTTCCAATTTTTTAAACCCCTTTTTTAGTGAGCACCTACAGTCCTAGAGGAAGGTACATACCAAATTTCATTCCAATCTGTTCGGTAATTTTGGAGAAATCGTGATTTAGTAATTTTTACCCCCCAAACCACCCTAAAATTTCCATTTTTTTAAAACCTTTTTTAGTGAACCCTTATGGCCCTAGAGGAAGCTACATACCATATTTCATTCCAATCCGTTCGGTAGTTTTTGAGAAATCGTGATGAGTGAGTCAGTGAGTGAGTGAGTGAGTGGTATTTCGCTTTTATATATAGATGTAGAAATGCTCATGTACACTAGCCAACTAGCCACCCTTTTTTTTTTTTTTTTTTAATTATTGGATTCTGTTTGATACATTTTTACAGAACGTCTCAATGAAACTACACCGTCACTTTAAAAATATTGCTAAGGTCTTATCTTTTTGATTTAATTTAGTCTTAGGATAAAGTGAAAACTACCTGTCCTCGTACTTTTTTTAGTACCAACTAAACATTTACTATCAATAACATGTTTATCGTATTTTCTACGCTAAAATTCCAGCTTAAATTGGTAGTAATCTACATTTTGTCTACAGTTTAGAAATATTGATCCCTTAGGGCATCCGGAGGTCAAGCTACAACAAAGGGATGTTGAAATGTTACTCCTGACGGACGTCCTCCTCGATGATATTCTGACCTTTTAATCTCCCGAGGGATATTGATGAAATCCCAACTTTCCAAAGAACCATCAATCCTGTGGCTTAAAATTCACGCCAAATGTAAATCGATCAACCTGCGTCCACAGCTTATTGATTTATCAAGCTTCGCGTAAGAAATGTGTTTACTTTTAATTCTTACAACGTTGACATTTGGTTGGTAAAATGAAAAATATAAATATAAAAATCACTCACTCCGTTTAGAAAAGTATGTGTCCTGTTTTCTTGCATATTTAAGTGTGTTTCACTTTCCTTGAGATACTATTACTCGGTTGGGCAAATTGATCAGTATCATTAAAGCAATTTTAAAAGTTACATTCTTTGTCGAATAATTTTTAACAAATATTTGTGCTTAATGCTTGATGAAATTGTCTTTATAAGCTGAGTTAGTTTAAATATGAGGTACACTATCTATCAGTTGCAGTTTAAATTAGATTTCATTAGAATAGTAATTTGATTGTAAAATACTACCCAATTAATTATTACACAACTTTAATAAGTAATGACAACATAAATAATGTTTATTATGTTGTCTTGGCAATTGAGATTATGTCAAGGTTTGTTCAAGAGTCTGTAACTATTTCAACAATTTTGTGTGATTTCAAGTGCACACTCATTATTATAAAATACACTCAAAAAGTATAATACTTATGTTTTCTGGAAATCTGATTGATTTTAGTAGATTTTATAATTTAAAATGTAGATTTTTTTAAGTACATTCAAGAAACTAATAAATTAGTAAGTTAAAATCAATGTCAATTTCGATTGCGCTTTACACCTAACAATTGCAAAAAAAAACTGCATTCAAGAAGATAAACGCTGAAATCGATTACAAAAACTGAAGTAAACAGTTTTATATATATTTTTAAACATAAAAATCTATTATATTTAAAACCACTCCAGATGTTTTCACAGTTATCTTTTTATATAAAATACTCTGGAATTGGTAAAAACTTATGCAAATGTATGTTTCCATAAGATATTTACTTGAAACATTTATTTTTACTTTTTTCAAACACATTGATAATTGGGCAAATATTAGGGCTGGCAACAAACTATACTATAAAGAATAACTCCTATTATTGTATTTACTTAGTAAATCAAGCTGGGCTTACCACAAAATATATTTTTTATTCGTTATGGTCGAAATCTAAACGCAAATTATCTGAAGGGAGAAAACTTTGAGAGTAAATACAAATAATTTAGTTTTATACATTTAAAACATTTATTACATTGGAGTCTAGGATAGATACAAATTTATTTGAGACGACACCTGTCAACTTATCGAATAAATCATGTACAATTTAATACAATGTCGATAAAATAACCGTGAAAGTGAATATATATTGCAACCAAGGCCAAAGTTGAGTCAGAAAATTCCGTGTCGATCAGTTTCGGCTTATTGCCAACTAAAGAAAGAATCTGGGATTGGGTTCGAGGCACACTTTGTTCAACAGTTAGCTTCCATGTTTACAAACAGCTAAATATAGAATAGAATAGACCCATGCAGAGGTCCGAACTTGAATAAGAGACATCTTGCAACAAATATACGAGCGATATTGAGGCAGAGGTTTGCTTATTTTCATCGATTTTCTATACCCGGACATTGTGTGTTACAAAAATATAGTTTGATTAATCAACTATGTACAATGCGTTTAATTTTTAATAAATGTCTGTAACGTGAATTAATTTTCCTCACAATACCACACATTTTATTTAATGGATGCACTTGTTGGACTTTTTGAAACACAAAATAAAATACTTTCACAATAGTAAGTTGTATATTTTTAATCACAATTACCTAGCTACTAATAAAAACTTATGCACTTTCGATATTCTAATCAATTTTCTGTTCCAAATTTCACAACTGATGTTGTAAGCCAATTGGATTTAAAGACAACTTATTTAAATTTCTGTACGTTTTAAAGTGTTTCCGAATAGTTTAAGATTTTTTTTTTGTAATTGGCAAATTTATGGCAGAAGATTACATTAGTTCCCAGAACTGGTAGTTATCTTAAACTCACAAAGCATTGTACATAAACACATATAACATACAGCATTGTTAAGTTATGATTTTAGCCAGTATATAAACAAACTAGGGGCTCTGCCCCTGGACGCTTCGAGTCCCATCCCCGCCTCGGCCTTCGGCCTAAGATGGCTGCTTCGCTTCGCTCGGAGTTGCAAAATTCACTAAAGAAACTCGTTAATTTTTGGCTCGTTTGTACATAGGTGACAGAGCATAAATCAGCTGTTTTATTTGGCAGCTGACTCAAATTCATTAAACATTATCTCCATAAGATTAACATGGGAAATTTGAAGGATTGTGGGAGCTTCTTCTCAGGTGAATAGCGGCTAAACGGATGATTGGATCTTAAATCTGATGGAAAATTTTTGGCTATCTCTTACCGTTTTCTTACAAAACGCGATCAAAGTGGAAAAATGAAAAAATTTTAAAAATCTTTCCCGCCCAAAAGGTGCATTCAAAATTAAAAATGTTAACTTTTAGCAATTTTTCTGAAAGTTTCTCGTCTAGAACTTTGATTCAAGTAGGAGGTCGAGGAGGGTACGATTATGGGAAGTGCCTCATAATTAATGTCAGTGAATCAGTGAAACCGCCTAGCCTTAAGGACGTTGGGCGGAGCCTCCCTTCTCGGATGAATAGTGGCTAAATGGATGATTGGATCTTGAATCTGATGGAAAATCTCTTCTTTGAAATTAATTTTCTACAACTTTTGTATTTAACATTTTTTGCTTAATCTTACCACTTTCTTACTAAAAGCGCTCAAAGTGAAAAAAGGAAAAAATTGAAAAAATCTAAAAAACCTTTCCCGCCCAAAAGCTGCTTTCAAAATTTAAAATGTTAACTTTTGGAAATTTTCACAAAAGTTTCTCATTGAGAGATTCAATTCAAGTATAAGGTTGAGGGGGGTTCGATTAGGGGAAGTGCCTCATAATTAATGTCAGTGAATCAGTGTTACCGTCTAGCTTTATATAAGTAGATATCTTAAATTTGGGTACTAAAAGTTTTTAACTATGCATC
This sequence comes from Philaenus spumarius, assembly GCA_018207615.1. Lineage (NCBI taxonomy): Eukaryota > Metazoa > Arthropoda > Insecta > Hemiptera > Aphrophoridae > Philaenus > Philaenus spumarius. The sequence continues at coordinate 401,666 of JAGFPH010000141.1, forward strand.
TACTCAGGTTACAAATCGAAATGTCTTCTTACCGTGTTGGTTTTAACTTTAAATCACAAGAATACCAACTTACATAAACCTCTCGAAGTAAACTATCTGATAACTTCTCATTCAAATTTCTATAGTTAAACTTTGACCACAATTTCAAATTATTAAGTGTTGGAATATTGCTTGCTTGAGTAAGTATTTAACTGAAACTTAAGCGTTCGGCACCATCTTATCTAACTTTGCTAATTTCACTTCTATTCTTATTCTGAAAGTCTTTAAATAATCTCTTAACTTCTTTACACATTGGCGTACACACTAGCTGACCCAGCAATGCTTCGCTATTGCATAATTATTTTGGTGAAATAAATGCGACAAATGATGGTAATTTGGTGTGTCATAATTATATGAATCGTAAATTCAAACCATGTCGTTTAGGCCTATACCACTTCATAGCTGTACACTGTACACCATTTACATGTCGTCATAGGACCTAGTTCAACTGTTTTGTCTTTCTTTGTGATAATCGGTATTGCAGTTGTAGTGAAACCCTGACATTGATTTTTCAGACCATGGAAGCACCTTCATTGATCTTTTAGGACTGTATTTTTTAACGGCAGCCATTTTGACCTAGGGATTTTGTTTTAATTGGAATATCTATCTCATAAATAGTAGATATTGTTTGAATTTTCCTTATGTTTAGACGAATCGTTCATTAGATATGATGATAAATATATAGATCGGGACAGCAAAATATATAGATAGATGCCCCGATCCGGATTTGCATGGATCGATAGAGAAATCAAAGTTAAATGTATATTAACAACAACAAAATATATAAATAAAAATATATTATGCCATGTATTTTTATGGGGATTTTTAGTAACTTTGACCCCCCAAACCTCCTAAAATTTCGATTTTTTTTTTTTCCTATGGCTCTGGAGGAAGCTACATACCTAATTTCATTCCAATCCGTTTGGTAGTTTTGGAGAGATCGTGATTTATTAAATTTGCCCCCCCCCCCCCTAAGATTTCGAATATTTTGAAACCCTTAGTGAGCACATATATGGCCCTAAAGGAAGCTACATACCAAATTTCGTTCCAATCAATTCAATAGTTTTTGAGAAATCGTGATTTAGTAACTTTGACCCCCAAACTCCCCCTAAGATTTCGTTTGTTTAAACCCTTTATTAGTGATCACCTATGGCCCTAGAGGAAGCTACATACCAAATTTCGTTGCAATCCGTTCAGTAGTTTTTGGGTTTTTGTGATGAGTAAGTGAGTGAGTGAGTGAGTGGTATTTGGCTTTTATATACTATAGATTGTTCATAGCAGTTTCTGTAATTCTGTTATTAGTAGGGTCCTGACAAAGTTGGTCAACATTTTGTATATATACTTCAAATGTATATTATAACCTTAGTTGGGTTTATGTGATCCGCTGTATTTGGATCTGGTCTTAATAATATTTACTACTATCTTTGGTTTTTATATGTTCGGGACTTCGTGAAACACTTGAAAGTAGAATCTTAAAACATTACACTACTGTTGTAAATTAACTGTTATTATTTTACTTTGAAAAATACATATCTAAATTCAATTTTAAGAATATTTACATTGGTAATAATGGAAATGTAAAATATCCAAGTTTTAAAAATCAAAGAAAACATCCAATATTTTTTAGTTATTTTTGAAAAACCAATGGCTCCGTATTTTTAAAGAAGTGGCTAAAATAAAATGATGTACTATAATATAACCTCGTTGTAACTTACCTGAATATAAGAAATTCGTCGATTTAAAGAAGTGTTTTAAATCCGCTTGAACTGGCCATAGCACACAATGGAAACTATACGTCTATATATAACGAATAGAGCATGTAAAAATCTTAATGTAACTAATTTAACCCTCTCAGAAAAAAATAAAAATTTACGAAATGGCCGTCGTTTTACAATACTACAAATGACTATTGACGACGTAAGTTGTAACATTTTATTAATTTATAAAATGGTAGTAGTCGAAATGGCAACATACCAAATAAATGATAAACTTATCTTTGGATAACGAAATTTTACAACAGTAACCTCTAAATAGCGAAAAGGAACTTTATATAACGAATTGTCTGTCTGATCACCTCAGTATAACGAATTCAACCCAACAGTAAATTCCACAAGCGAACGTGTTGAATCTTTGCTAGCCCTTCCCCAACCCTCCCACTCCTTCGTTAATTGTGTGAACTTCAATAAAACCAATTTTTATCCATTAAAACCTCAAAATACAGAATCACTGGGTACAATTTTTTTTTTCAAAAACCCTTGTGGTTGTTACACTAAGTAACATTCACTAACAGTTTATCTGCAGTCAACGGACTGCAGGAATAACTGAAGATTTTTAACTCAGACTTCGTCTGCAGATAATGTACTGACAGATTAATAACTGCAGGCCAACTGTACACTCACTATGCATTAACAGTTTTGTCAACAGTTGAGTTCAAAATTTATTAGTAAAAGTAAATAAAACGCTCACCGTAGATAAAAAGTAAAATAAAGGTATTTATGTATCCAAATAAAAAGTTGCAGATTTATTAATATTACCAACTTGGAAAGAAATAAATGCTACTATGCAAAAGATTGGCTACTTCAACTTTAATATTTTATTTTTAATGTTTCTAAATTTATTTTTAATATCGGAAAATAATTATATCCTAATTTTATAAATTTTAAATTAAAATATTTTTTTATTTTGCTAAAAGAAAAAAGAATTGTAATTTAAAAAAAGAATAAACAAATTTATAAAATCAGATGAAGCATAAGCATTTACACAATAATTTTTTAAAGGCCTTGATTGTGCGTCGATGTAGTGAATTGTTGGTTGAGGTTGAACAGAATAGTTGTATTAATTAATAATTATTAAATTGCACTGTCATCAAACTGAAGGCGTACTGGTAGCATTCAATTGAATTGTCTTTACTTTGATTTTGGTTTCTATAATGAAGGATTTTGCCGGTTAGTGTCTGTAAATTCCGTCAAAAATACAAGTAAATCTCTCACAAAACTTTCAACTATCCTAAAGATTTCGTCTGCAGATCAGGTCTTAATTAAGTTATTTGCCCACACACACATAGATAAACGACAGTCCATCTAAACTGCAGATCTCGGCCTGCCCGAAAACTGTGTGTCTGTGTTGGACTGCATATAAAGTGTGTAGTGAATGGTTTCACTAAGAGAGGTTCCACTGCAGTACGTTTTCTATCTATGCATATAAGTACAATTGAAGTATCTGTGATTTCGAAATAATTTTTTTTCTAAGCTCATATGGCTTTTCACACTTTACCAAAAATTAAAAATGCATTTTTGCTGTCTGTAGGTATGTCGATTTGCCCGAGCTAATCTCCGGAATGGATGAACCAATTTTGACGAAACTTTTATTTGCATGTAGAGAACTTCTCGGAGATTAATCTAGGCTTCTTGTTATCAAAGAAATATTTAAGGTTCCTATTTAAAAATTGGAAAAATGTAAAAATTATGGACAAAGTTACTGATTTTGACAACGAACGTGACACACGACCATCATAAATAAAACAACTGATTTGGATCAAAAGCTTTAAAATTTGACAAGTACGTCTGTGTTTTAATGTACTATATACGCCGGTTTAAAGTCAAGGGGATCCACCGTTGTCAGGGTAGAATGGCTATCTTGAGCAGCTCACTAAAAGTAACAATAATTTTTCAACATATCAGGTCATGTTCCTCCAATTTATTGACAATCTTGTCTTAATTCTTCACCATATCAGAGTGATATCAATGAAGACGGTACTTTTTCCGCGAAATCCTGGAAGAACTGGAGACAAATGTCGTTGAAGACGAGAACACAGAAGAATTTACAATTTTACAGCGACTGGAAGACGATGATGAAGAAGAAGAAGTAAACTGACATTAGAACTTGTAGTTCTTATTATTATTCAATTTTTTAAATTTTAACGTTCATAAATGTATAACATGGTATTTTTCAATAAAAACGTTAATTAAACATGTAATTCTTTTCTTTTTATTTAGTTAGGAAGTAATTAGTATAAATAAGATTATAATTAAAAAATAATAACTTCCCTTAATAACTTTATAATTACGGAGTAGGTAAGTGTTATTAAATGAATAGATACTGAATTATTGGAAAAATTATTAATTATATATAACATAGTAGTTAGTAAAAGTTGCAAATTATTTAGAATTATATATTTATCAATAATTTATAAACTTTATACGGCGTGTTTTAATCGGGACTACAGATTGACCTCGAATGATACTCTAAATATTTAAACACTGCGCGCGCTCTGCCCTCTATCTCGAAAATGGTTCAAGATATAAAAACTATGTTTAAAGAAAAGTTGTAGAGAATTTAATCGATTTTTTACCTTTGACCTTGGAATATCTGTAGTCGCGGACACCCTACGATAAGTAGGTTTTGAGACAAGTTTAGGGTGTCAAAATAAAGGTTTATACAAATTTATAGCTGACTATCTCTCATTCCGATGGACTAAAATAGTGTTTATAACAACGGTTGTTTATTTATCTACCCAATCTAACCTGGTCAGTGTACATAATGGCTACAGTATGCAATCAATCAAAGCCTTAAGCGCATTCCTTCACGAAGTGCTGTTATCTCATATCCTTCCATAAACATAGCCTGTTATCTTGTTTACTACAATACACCGCAGTCTATTGATCCATACAGTAAATGGTATCACTAATGATACGTTCCGTGTTAATTACCTCAAATCAATAAATCAAATTACAGTATATTATATATATATATATATATATATATATATATATATTTATGGACTAGTCGAGTATACATCGGTCACAGAGAACCCGAATACCTGACAATCTTCAACATATTAGTTATTTACAACAAAGATAAACTAACTGCTAAAAGACAATCACCTGGCTCGTTCTTCACAGCAACATTTTGAGCCTCCCTCATTACGTGCTCTATTTCAACCACTGCGGCATGGGACCTCTCAGCTGTTTATAGATCTATAGAGTAATGTTAGCACTGCTTCAAGAATTCGCCCAAATCAGGATTTCAGCCTTAAGCTAGTGTAATGTGTTATTTCGGATTATAAAAACTGTTTCTATTAATAACTTCTTTTGTTAAATGTATTACTAAGGATTTTTTATTCAGTTATATTTTTAATTAAATAAATTATTTACCTTTAATTCTGTGGGCTTCACCATTCTATGATTTAATTAACAATTTTCAATCATCATTTTTATCGTATATTGATGTTATTAACTGGAAGCATTAATATCGAACTCTTACAATCATAAAAACCCATTTTCAAAACAAATTTAATTAGTGATGGAAGGAATAGATTCAAACAATAATCAAATTCCAAGAGCCCTGCAACATTATTTTTTAGAAATCAATAAGGTAAACTTTAAATCTTTGAATGGAAATTAAATTAATGACCGATTGGCAATACAAGGAAAACTTATATGGCCATGTTAAAACAGGTATACAATAATGCTTTATCAGCAAACCATTATACAAATTATTAAACCTTTTTTAAATTTAAAGATAGATATAACTAGCTGACAAAAGTTGGCACAAGATGTCACAAGTTACACACACTATTGTAGCATATATGAGAAAATAAAAATAATTACACAAGCCAAATTTACGTTTTTTTTTTTTAATTATATTTTAGCAATAGAAAATCCAATAAAAATTTTAATAGTTGAATTTATATGTCCTATACTGTCTTGTAATGGAATAAATTCATATTAACACTAATTGACGACACAACAAAATACGCATGGGGATTTGACTGTAAACATGCAAATTCAAAAACTGTATCTAAAAATGTAATTTAAATTATATTGACACACGAAAAAAATTTAATCCTGCAATCTGATCATGAAACAAACTTTAATGAGGAAGTCATCAACAACTTTTACTATGCATTGGAATAAACCACATTTTGAGTGAAGCCAAGGCGCTATAATTATTAATAAAGTTTGAGCTTGACTAGTGAGAAGGAACTATTTAAGAATAATAGCAATAACACTAGTTCTTACATACATGCGTTTAATAATCAAATGCGTTTCAACGACTAAATCGTCATGAGCTACAACTAACAAAATATAACTCAAAAGTAGCTATCTAACTTTGTCGTTGAAACGCGTTTGTTAATTAAACGAGTGTGTGAGAAAATAAGTGGTATTGTTAATTTTCTCAGGTACAGAAGCAATAACTCTAGACAGCAACCTAAATCTCGTTAGCGAGAAGTTATAAATGATAAGTACACTAATTGGACCTAAAACCTTTACTTAAAAAAAAATATACTAGTTCTTAATTTATAACAACAACAAAAATGTATCTAAATTTGTCGACATACAGTATTTGAAAAATGTACAATGATTCCTACATTGTCTCTCGTTTAGATGTGTATATGCGTGTAATACCCTACTTCCCGATCAAAGCTATTATGAAGCAAATTAAAATAACAACTCAAGTTTAAACATGTGTTTGTAGCCCCAAAGGTCTCACTATTCCTGTGTCTTAAATTCAAATTTGTCGATAGTAATTAACATATTCCCTCTGAAAAAAACATATTTTGTACCACCAGTTGTATACCATGTCTTACGTAAAAAAACATTGTTATTTTATCTCTCTGTTATATAAAAAAGTTTTTCTACTTCTTCTTCTCATAATTATAAACTAATAAGAATAGCTACTATCCAGCGAAACCATTGCCAAGGGAACGGGCTTGGAAAAATTAGTGGGGAAAGAAGACCATGTTGAGTCAGTAAAAAGAAAAATAAAGCTCTCTATTATATAAAACAGTTTTTCTACTTCTTCTTCTCATAATTATAAACTAATAAGAATAGCTACTATCCAGCGAAACCACTGCCAAGGGAACGGGTTTGGAAACATCAGCGTGGAAAGAAGACCCTGTTGAGTCAGTAAGAAGAAAAATAAAGCTCTCTACTATATAAAAAAGTTTTTCTACTTCTTCTTCTCATAATTATAAACTAATAAGAATAGCTACTATCCAGCGAAACCACTGCCAAGGGAACAGGCTTGGAAAAATTAGCGGGGAAAGAAGACCCTGTTGAGTCGGTAAGAAGAAAAATAAAGCTCTCTACTATATAAAAAAGTTTTTCTACTTCTTCTTCTCATAATTATAAACTAATAAGAATAGCTACTATCCAGCGAAACCACTGCCAAGGGAACGGGCTTGGAAAAATTAGCGGGGAAAGAAGACCCTGTTGAGTCAGTAAGAAGAAAAATAAAGTTCTCTACTACATAAAAAAGTTTTTCTACTTCTTCTTCTCATAATTATAAAATAATAAGAATAGCTACTATCCAGCGAAACCACTGCCAAGGGAACGGGCTTGGAAAAATTAGCGGGGAAAGAAGACCCTGTTGAGTCAGTAAGAAGAAAAACAAAGCTCTCTGTTATATAAAAAAGTGTTTCTACTTCTTCTTCTCATAATTACAAACTAATAAGAAAAGCTACTATCCAGCGAAACCACTGCCAAGGGAACGGGCTTGGAAAAATTAGCGGGAAAAGAAGACCCTGTTGAGTCAATAAGAAGAGAAGAAAAATAAAGCTCTCTACTATATAAAAAAGTTTTTCTACTTCAATAAGAATAGCTACTATCCAGCGAAACCACTGCCAATGGAACGGGCTTAGAAAAATTAGCGGGGAAAGAAGACCCTGTTGAGTCAGTAAGAAGAAAAACAAAGCTCTCTGTTATATAAAAAAGTGTTTCTACTTCTTCTTCTCATAATTATAAAGTAATAAGAATAGCTACTATCCAGCGAAACCACTGTCAAGGGAACGGGCTTGGAAAAATTAGCGGGGAAAGAAGACCCTGTTGAGTCAGTAAGAAGAAAAATAAAGCTATTATATAAACAAGTTTTTCTACTTCTTCTTCTCATAATTAATTATAAAGTAATAAGAATAGATTAATACGTGTATTGCTTAGTGGTGAACATTGCATAACTTCCAGGCTCCGTGTATTGCGTAGCGAAGACGTATTGCATAATTTTCAGGCGCATAAATTCATAAAGTCGATTATGAAGTCGAATTCAAGCCGAAAAATAAAGTTGAACGGGCCCCCCGGAGATTACGGAGCGATCGGAGTTGGGGTGGGGGTTGGCGAAAGGAGCGAGTAGGGGGCAATTGATCATAAATATAATATCAATAATCATATTTGTAAAAAAAGTACTAATTCCCAATTGATTTGACGTTCATAAATGACTTCTATAACTGTTGTTGATTAAAATTTACAAAAGCTGTGCCTAAATCAGTAAGAAACCCCTGATGGCTGTATGAAAGAATATACGCTATTAATATAAAGCCAGGACATATATATAATTAGAACATTTCAAATCAGGTTCTACGTTTGTCTAGTTTATAGATCCATTAAGTATAAATATTTTAAGTCAGTCAATACCTATAGTGCATTTTTACTCAATCGGACTGGCCATTTTAACAATTAGGATTTATTGTTTGATACGTTTGTTGCTATGACAACTAATTAGTCACCCTATTTTCATTTCTTAGTTGTGTATAGTTATATTATTTTTTAACCATAGTTATTTGACTTCACCTCCGCCCCCTTCTCGCTTCGCTCAATAAACCCCGCAGCGACTTGCGGCAATGTAAATAAATTATTTTATACTCTGATATTTTCAGGAAATAGCTGTTGATTAGGACAGAGGCACTTGGATTGGTATAGTTTGGTGGGAACAGAAGTGATTTACCGCATGCGCAGTAGTGCTTGAGTGTTTACGTAAAATTATAGGATTTCTTTATACAATACTAGCTGAATACCCGTGCTTCGCTACAGGGAATTTGTTTTCTTCTTCATCACTATGATTCATAATTAATTGTAATATTTTTCTCTCATTTTCTTCCCTCTATTTTTTTACGACACTGAATTATAACATGTATTTTCAATTATTTTGGTATTTATTGTTCACTTTCTGCCCGTTAATCGCCTTCGTCACGGTATGTGTGCCGAATAAATTAAATCATATCAACAAAAAAATAAAAAAAACCAGAGTGAAGAGCGTCTTCTTTTTCAGCCGTTAAATCTACAGACTGGTAAATCACAGCCTTAAGGGTCGGCTCTAGCTGTCGGCCATGTTGGCCAACACTCCATAAGCCCAATGTTAAATTAAAATCCAAATTTTTCCTTTATTTTTGATCGGAAAATTATAAACGATATGGCAATTTAAAGCTATGGTCAATATGCATACAAATGGCTTTTTAAAAATTAAGAAAAATATTTTTTTTAATATTTATTAACAATTTAAAACATTGATTTTTAATATTTTTGTATGTTGTCACTATTAATTATAGGGAAAAACTACCAAGCCATTCGCCTGAAGAATTTCGTCCAGAAGATTTTGATATTTTTTTTAAAACGCTATTTGAACAATTGCGGGTTTTAAATGGATTTAGGCTGAGCAATGTCCGTGTAACCTAATGCCGCTATAGGGTGGTTTTAAATATTTTTTACGTTGTAACTATTAATTATAGCGAAAAATTACCAAGCCATTCGGATGAAGAATTTTGTTCCCAAGAGTTTGGTATTTTTTAAAAAACGCTATTTGAATAATTGCGGGTTTTAAATGGATTTAGGATGAGCAATGTCCGCGTAACCTACCGCCGCTATAGGGAGTCGCAGGTTGCTTTCTGTTTTACTAGAGCCGACCCTTAACTGGATGTTTGCAGAAAACCCAGATACATCTTTAATATGCTAATGCATAGATCGGGATTGTTTTGATCAGCTTACGTCTAAAATATTTTCTTAAAATGAATAAGTGCCAAATTTCAGCTCTCTAGCTTTAAGAAAAGAATACCAATTAATATTTATTGTTTTTAGGGGTTGTTATAACGTGTTCAACCCTTAACAGCACGTAACAATATGTAAAACAGGGTAATTTTGTATATGTATCCTGTAGGAAATAAATGTACAAAATTTCAGCTCTATAGCTTTAAGGAAAGTATAAAAATAAATATTTAGGGGTTGTTATCACATTTTCACAACTATAGCAGCACGTAACAAAATATAAACTCGTTTAATTTTTATATGTGTTTGTAAGAAAAAAATGTAAAAAATTTCAGCTTTAAGGAAGGTAAACAAACAACATTTATTGTTTTAGGGGATGTTTCAACCCTTAAAGGCCAAATATTTTAAAATCCTATCTTAGTGCGCTTCTAGCGCCTATGAGCAATATGTGTACCTAATATTTCCTGTCCCTTGGCGGTGTTAAATTCATATTTATAGATATAGTTGTTGTTCCTAAATTTCACCCCTTAGCAGAACGTGATAAAACGTAAAACTAATTTATTTTGTATATGCATCTTATAAGAAATAGATGTATTGTAAAAAATTTCAGCTTTCTAGCTTTAAGAAAATTATAACAAACAAGTTTATTGTTTTAAGGGTTGTTTCAACCCTTAAAGGCCAAATATTTTTAAATATTATCTTTGTTCGCCTCTAGCCAATATGAGCAATATGTGTTCCAAATTTCACGTTCCTAGGTGGTAAGGTTTTTGAGATATGTAACATTTTATATAGAGAGACAGAAAGAGTTTTCAAGTTATATAATTATGTCCAAAATACGATATTAATGTAATCAGATATGGCACTAACGGTAAATCAGTTATTCAAACTGGTCAGGTAGACCAAGTAAAGAATAAAGTTAGAATTATTTTAATAGTGAAAGGTGTTTAAGTTATATTATAGTGGGTCTTATAGGTTATGGTAAATAAAGGAGGTTTAACATTTAAGAGTTTAGTTATTGTAGAAAAGCTAGGAAACAGGTTAAGTTAAACTATAAACTCTACCCAGCTTGTTTATAAATATTTTCTGCAGATGTTGCCAAAGATAACAGTACATTTGTTTACAACGCTTTTGTGTACGAACAAAATAGATTACATTCTCTTTCAACTGACTGTACACGTTAAATGATGCAGATATTTAACTGTGACTGAAGGGTTAAGAAATTGAAGAGCCGTCGTATAATGTTGTAAGCGCTCAGGGCGAGTTCAACAAGGTGACCTTTAGAAAAAGAAAACCTAAGTTATAGCGTCAGAAAGTAAAGACAACAAACAGTTAAAAGTGTCATGCAATATTAAAACAGGTTAGGCAATATTTTGGCCCAAGCACGTTGTATATTTCATTCACCGTCAGCAATATTTTGTTCTACGGCAAATCCAACCACGGGAATTGATCACATAAATTTAAATGAATAATCTAGAACCACCAACCTACAAGAAATCTGTCCAAAGTCCATCTGATTTTAATACATAAACGTTAAGGTTTTATTTGGCAAATTTTAATTTTTTTTAAATTGTCTTTTTTGTTTCTTTAGTACCTTATTGGAACAAACTCTTTCCGATAAGTTCAATTCTTTTTTATTTACTTTGAGTTTCTTAAATGTTTTCCTCCGTTTTTTCTGCTAAACCTTCTTTGGATATTGGTGTGTACTATATTGCCCTATCAGACCTTTTCACGGTTTTCAGGAAATATTTCTGTAAACTTACTGTTAAAACGAAAGTACCTCACAAATGGAGTCGTAGAAATTCCACATCTCGAAACGCAAAGCAGACCGTTGATCTGAACTCTACTGGTATGTTCACGCGGTAAGATAAACACGTCTATTATAAGCTAACCATACAATAAGCTTGTTATAGACAGACTTATGCAAGAAGGTTGTCGCAAGAAATTAGTGTCAGTGGAGAAACAGTGCGCAACGGCCTGTTAAAAGATCTGAACTTGTTTCCTTATAAACTTCAGGTATCCCCCAAGTCGATCGTGTTACCATAGATACTTCAGTAATCTTTTATCGCTACCTGTCCTTACCTACATTTTGTTAATATGTGTTTTTGGTTTACGTTATGCAAAGGAAAAATGTGTCAAAAGCAGTTTTTTTCAACTGATCAGCAGTTTGAACGCAGTTTTCAATCGATTGATTTATACCCATTCCACTTGGTCAAAAATGTTTAAAACGTACCAGTGAATGTTTGATCTTAATCCGCAAGTAGTTTTCAATCAAATTGTTACAAGTATAAGCTTTCTGTTTAGGCCTACATTTCCTTGTTTATATATTTGTGTAAATATAATTATTATTACTTTATGTTTTATGAGTCGTTGATTTCACCATTACAGTACATTGTAATGAACTTAACTCCGAACGTGGAAATTAACGATTTTTCCTAAATAAAATGTAGCCTTCTTCCGATTGATTTTACTAGTTGTTGATTTAGTGCTAATTGTTCTAGAACAGTTACCTTCATAAAATCAACTTCTTATCAAAACTCAATAACTCTTCCCAGACTACTACACGAAACCCCCTGATGACTGCACTATTAACTAAAGCTTATCTACTTTATTATCTTCGAGGCAATATACAGACAATACACGGTGATATAGTTTCTGTACGTTCTCATAATATTGACGGTAGTAACGTTACTATATGGAGCTTGTATTTGCCTTCCAGCTTTTTATAAGAGCGAACCTTTATATATAGTAATTTTGCTTCACTAAATAATGGTAGACTTGATGTTCCCTATACTAATAACCTTGCGGTTCACAATGGCAATACTAAACATTCATTGCAGCGATCACTATTTTACAGTAGAGACTTTTAAAGAAAGTCAAATTTTTTACTCGGGCTTAAATTTCAAACAAAATACAGTCCAAAAGGAAGTGAATAGCTAAAACTAAGTCGACCGCGATAATTTAAATGTCATAAGAAGTTAAGTACGTATAATGTTTGGTAAAATTGATAAATTCATATATTTTATGTAAATATAATTGGCATAATATACAGTATAAAAATTCAAATAACGTAGTAATCCAAGGTTTACAGTAATTGATTTTAATTAATTGAATAGCAAATACAAGTTATACCAATACTAGATTAATGTGAGAAGCGAAACCAAAGGTGGTCAGTTGAGACAGAGGCATACAGTACAAGATAAGGACTGTGAAAAGTTGGATGAATCACTAATGGGGATGGAGTGTGTTATATAGATTAATCTAGCCTATATATATAAAAGCCAAAACCCACTGACTCACTGACTCACTGACACACTCATCACGATTTCTCAAAAACTACCGAACGGATTGGAATGAAATTTGGTATGTAGCTTCCTCTAGGGTCATAGGCACTCGCTAAGAAAGGGTTTGAAAAAATTCGAAATTTTAGGGGGTTTGGGGGGGATCAAAGTTATTAAATCACGATTTTTTCAAAACTACCGAACGGATTGGAATGAAATTTGGTATGTAGCTTCCTCTAGGGCCATAGGCGCTCGCTAAGAAAGAGTTTGAAAAAATTCGAAATTTTAGGGAGTTTGGGGGGGGGTCAAAGTTATTAAATCACGATTTCTTCAAAACTACCGAACGGATTGGAATGAAATTTGGTATGTAGCTTCCTCTAGGGCCATAGGTGCTCACTAAGAAAGGGTATGAAAAATGTCGACATTTTAGGAGGGGTTTGGGGGGATCAAAGTTACTAAAATCTTAATTTCAGATCTTTTATTATTATGACAATAGTGTTTTTATTATTTAAGATCTATATATATAAAAGCCAAATACCACTCACTGACAGAGCACTTAAAAAGAATACAATTACGTTAAAAAGACTGAAAATACCAACCACCACTGGCAACGCCGTACGGGTTAGCTAGTATATAATAAGTCTATGTAAGGTGTCAATAATTTCCGATGCATAAATGTTCCATTATTTATATTTAAGATAAGTTCTAGTGAACAGAATCAAGGTGTATTAAATATTCAAATTATAAATATTGGGTGGGTGAAAAGTCTGAGGACGGCTTAAAATTTCGTATATAAGGAAAAGTTGAAGGCAGATGTGATTGAGGAACTTACTCTATGTAAAATTACTATTTTATTCAGATATGAAAAATTTGATCCACCATTTTTAATGTACCTTTTCTACTAGGAAAGTGGTCATGTGATGCATCATTTCAATGTAGAGTTTTAAGACTAAACCAACGGTGAAAACCGCACATCCATATCTCAACCCGTTCTGAAGATATTTACAATCATTTACATTGAATCAAATCATTTAAAAATTAAATAAAGTACATTAAACTTTTTACCTATCAAATTTTAATGTTGAATAAAATTAAACATTATCAAACAATCAAATCATAAGATATGAATTTAATGTATATCAATTTTAACAATAATACACAAAAATAATAATCATGAAGCTGTTATATTTTATACATAGAGATTAAATGTATATTAATAATAGGTTAATTAGCTTATATATCATCCGCCAACAATCCTAATTTTTCCTTTGTAGGATTACCGGTTTCGACGGTAATTTAAATGTGCCAAATGTGTAAAGAAGACGATGCCAGAACAGGCGGAAAATAAGGAACACTAATAAGGATCTGAAGATGATGGTTTGCCGTCGAAACCGGTAATCCTACAACGGAAAAATTTGGATTGTTGACGGATGATATATAAGGTAATTAACCTATTATTAATATAAATCAAATATACAATCCAGGAAGCTAAAACACAATATGTTATAGAGATTAAAGACTAGGACAAACAATTTAAGCTTTCTTACTCGTTTATTTATTGTAACCATCTGTGATATTTATTATTATTATTATTATTATTATTAGACTATTATTACACAATAACAAATGATAGCCCTGTATGAAAATGTATTAGACCAGGCAAAGTACTGAAAAAAAAGTAAATTTTTGCCTACAGCTCCGATTTGGATGCAGCTTTTTGCATCGTGTTCAGAAAAATAGCAGGAAAAAAGTCTACATGTGACCAGTTTCGGGAAAAAGCGAAAATGCATCGCGGGTGATCATACCGGGTTATCTGTTGTTATTGTGTAGTAATAATAAATTTCACAGATGAATAAATGGATGAAAAGTCGCGAAAATCGGTACTCGGGTTTTTTTGGCGGCTCTGATCTCATACACACATTAAAACAAAATGTTGCACTAAGTAAAATGTGTCAAAAGTATACCTAAAGTATTTAATCTTAAGGATTTTGAAAAACCTCTTGCTATGGAAAATTAAATTAATGAAGTCAAAAAACGTAATTTGTTGTGATATTTTGTGTTCAGATTTTATTGTATCTAGTTACTTTCTCACAAGTCAAACTCAATAGTTGTATGTACAATTTGTTAATAAAACTAATATAATATTTGATAATTCAAATGTAAACTTTAAAATGAGTTATATAATATTCTTTACATGGTGATGAATAAAATATCTTAACGTGCAAAAAATATCTTGACAAAGAATATTTTTCTAATTCAGATAAATTGTGTTTAGTTATCTAAAGAATGGTAATATAATTTAATCGATCAGTTCTTTTCACTTCTAATTTTTTTATCTCACATTTTTCGAAAAATAATACAATTTTATGATTAGTTAACTATATTCTGTGTACTGTAAAAAATAAAATGTTCTGCATAGTTTGCCTAGAATGCTATAAACCAACATTCAATTACGAATATAAAATGTGTGTTACCGAAGCGTCAAAGTCATATAAACCCAATAAAGTCTAGGTCAATTCCGTAACCTTGGGTCTCGAAGACGGTTGCAGAAGCTAAATTGCCACATAACAAATAACTAAAAAGATCCAGGAAAGTCGTTAAAAGTTGTTCACAGATTTTGTTTGTTTAAAAATGAACTTTTAATTAAATACAATCCTGATTAATTTGGCTCTTAAATAGCGGACGTTTGAAACATTTCACTTGATTTACGACTCTAAAGTTCTCCTTTTTCTGAGAGTAATTGGCAGAACAGTCGGATATTTTATTACCTCTGTAATTACGACTTTACAATGTTTCAGGCAGGGTCGTAGCATTATTAAAAACTAAAGTTATTTCTTATAAAAAATTAATGACTTTATTAA
This sequence comes from Philaenus spumarius, assembly GCA_018207615.1. NCBI lineage: Eukaryota > Metazoa > Arthropoda > Insecta > Hemiptera > Aphrophoridae > Philaenus > Philaenus spumarius. Next base: position 417,596 of record JAGFPH010000141.1, read on the forward strand.
TTACTTTGTTTCTATGTGTTGACAACTGGAGCTCCGTTTTAAATAAGCTATGTAAACAAATGTTTTTTTTATATAAACATATTGGATCTTTGAGGAGACAGCTTTAGCTCATGTGTAGCTTTTCAATCCGCCACCAAATTGTGTCTTTTTCCTATGTCATTCTTTAGAAATGCAGGCACAAACTGAAAACATTACACAAAACACTCCAATATTTGACATTAAAAGGCTTTTATGTTTTTTATATGACAGAAACGAAAATTAACTTATCTCACCAGCTATACTATACACCTTTAAATTCAAAGGTTTTTTTCATCGAGAGCAAAGTATAAGTTTGAATAGACCTTGTATGTCTTCAATTATTTTTTATCATTTTTAATGAAATAATGTATTAAATCAATACCATACCATAATTATGAAATATTTCACAGAAAAGCTTTTAGGGACTCCTTAAACCGTTCTCCAATGCATCATCCGAAGCCAAGTGCAACCTTTTATAAGAACAAGAACACGCTATGAAGATGTAAGAACCCTATTTAAACTACAACAGCACTTTGCTAAATTAATTTCATCTACTACTTCCCATAGCTTCGAAATACTGACTATTTTGGAATAAGCATAAATTCGTTCTATTTTGAACCACAGAAGGATTATAACAAATAAACCTTGGAATAAGTATAGCAAACAATTTCAAAATCTATCGCACAACCTGTACCTCTGCTATTTGCTTTGGTAATAGTTATCTTTACCTCGCATATCTGGTCTTTTAACTCCTTCTGTATTGCCTCTTGAACTTCTTCCAAACTAGTAAGGTCATCGAGATCCCTTATATAGTCTCCTATTGTTCCAGATTTCAAATAGTATCTCCTAAAGCACTTTTCAGGGTTGCACCGAAGGCTCCCTTGTCTTGTATTTTAGGTCCTAGTTCAAGAAGAACATCCCCACACCTTGTCCAATGGACCGAAAAGGAATTCCTGATTGCTTCGCACGCCGAACTCCTTCATACTTCTACACTCGGATTTTATAATTTCTATTTAATGAAAACGTATAAGATGAATTACAACTTCAAAATTAAGATTGTAAACACAAATAAATATCAAAATCCAATTTTATTAATTTTAAGACATAACAGGAGTTATGAAAGATAACAATCATGGCTGAGACCGGTACGAAAAAACCCTAAACATAATGTTTACACCCAGCTGTTAATGGAAATGTCACTGAGAAGTGGCCTACATGCCAGTTTAGATATATTAAAGAAAACAGCTGAGTAATATATTTTAAATATACAAATGGAATCATTAAATTTTTTACATGTCTAATTTTTATTATAAATTAATTGTAATTTTCTATGTACTTCTTAAAATTTGAGACGAGACCCCTTAATATATAAAATATATATTTAATACGTACACAGTATTTGCATAGTTTCAAGTAATTGCCATTGTATGTTTAAGTTATATATTAAATTATTGTTAAAACATCTGAAACTGTTAGTGACAAAACAATACATCTGTATTTTTATATTGAATTTTTAACGATAATTTTATAAATATTTCATGCGTTGACGATTTTGAAAACCAAAACAATAGAACATATAGCAAAGCTTTTAAACTTGACGATTGTGAAGGCAGGTAGGGTGTAAGCTAGCAATGCTAAATATAGTCTAAAGAAAGTTGTTAGATTTAAAATAACAGGCCTGCAGCTACACACTAGCACAAAGCACGGGCAAAAACCTTGGGCGGTTAATCGTATGGCCTCGCGACTAAAATAATATTTCAGTTTGAGTGTATTCAAACTCAGTTTGAATAATTGTATTGCAACTGTTAAGAATAACAAACCGTTAAAGCGACTTTTGTCTCGAGTGTGACAAATTTCTAATTACATTATGAGTATTTTCTTGTATTTATTTTTTATTATGATAGACTTCAGCTTTCTAAACAAAAACAATGTTCGCATTAACTTTATTTTTTATTTAGTTTTGATTTTTGTTAGTAGATCGACACGAACAATACATTATCTGAATGATAGTACTAAACATTCAACTGAAGTCATTTTGTATTGAGGTAATGAAATTGATGAAAACATTGTTTTTACTTTATAATAATTCATATCATAAATATTACAAATCCATACCTCATCTCAAAACTGCTTATATTCAAAAACGTAGATTCTACTTTGAAATATCCATAGTAGCCCAGTCGGTATAGGTTACAACTACCAGTAATTTGCAATACGGCTGAATTTTTTTTTATAAGTACATTAAAGTATGTAGATTAACATAAAAAAAGTTTACCAGTCTATCGATTTCCCAAAGTCGAAAAATAAAATCGATTATCATTTTTTTTTCGATTATCCTTAATATTTTGAGCTGGGATAAATATTGAGGAAAATAAAAAATACCACCGTGTAGGGGAGGTATTTTCAACAAAAAAGGTCATATGTATTTATTTCGTCCGAGCAATGGTTTGTCTGGAAAAATTCGATAATGCAGGTATGTATTTTGCAGCAGGGGGAATCACTAAAAGGGGACATCTTATTCATATATGAAGCGTTGGCTCATTCTAAATTGGCCAAATTTTAATATATCAAATTGAAACTTTACATAGGAGTTAAAATATATATTTTAAACATGTATGCTGAGTCTCAGCTTGTTATCTTGAAAATTACCCGATCTAGGAGTCGATTTCGATTATCGATTTTACTAGTACCGGACTTACGAACTAATTTCAATCTATTCCAGTTTCGTCAATTTTTGGAATATCAACATCAAATTTGTTTTACAAGTTGAGTACACCAGTATAAATATTCTTAGTAAGTATGAACGATTTTTTAAATGTTATTTTTAAAAACGAGGCGCTTGAAAATGGTCTTCTGTTTTACCTATCTCGTTTTAACTATAACACTTTTGGATTCAACGACTCCATTTTCGACATTTTTGAACATATCGATTTAAAAATTGGTACAGAAGTTAAAAACACAATTGTTTTTTGCTACACTTATTTTAAAAACTATATTTAAAAAATTGTAAAAAAACTTTCAGGTTGATATTTTGAAAATTTTCTAAACTGGAGCTGTTTAAAATGAATTGGTGGGTCCGGTACTCCTAAAATCGAGAAACCCATTAATAAGTCAAGTGGCTCTAGATCGGGTAATTTTCAAGATAACAAGATGAGACTCAGCATAAATGTTTAAAATATATATTTTAACTCCTATGTCAAGTTTCAATTCGATATATTAAAATTCGGCCAATTTAGAATGAGCCAACGCTTCATATATGAATAAGATGTCCCCTTTTAGTGATTTCCCCTGCTGCAAAATACATACCTGCATTATCGAATTTTTTCCAGACAAACCATTGCTCGGACGAAATAAATACATATGACCTTTTTTGTTGAAAATACCTCCCCTACATGGTGGTATTTTTTATTTTCCTCTATCTTTATCCCAGCTCGAAATATTAAGGATAATCGAAAAAAAATGATAATCGATTTTTTTTCGACTTTGGGAAATCGATAGACTGGTAAACTTTTTTTATGTTAATCTACATACTTTAATGTACTTATAAAAAAAAATTCAGCCGTATTGCAAATTACTGGTACTTTTCGTCTAAATTGACCTTTACCGTCTAAATTGGCCTATAGATTCATTTTACGAATCTAACCATTCTACTTAATTACATGGAGTGAGTTTAAAGGTTTGATCACGCACAAGGATGTGCGTGACGATATAAAACAGACCTACTTAAACAAAACTAGACTGGTCGAGTTAGTCGAGCACCAAAGAGAACCGCGATACACGGAATGAATCAATGGAATCGCCCATTCTTCAACCTAAAAATAGTACCGACGATTCAATTCAACTAAGTGGCTAAAGGTGGGTTTCCACAGAGCAATTGTGTTTGTCGAGAGCCTGGGTTGAAAAACGCTTTAAAGCTTGGTGGAAATGTAAAATCACTAATCTCTGATCTTTATCGAGTGAAATGTTGTAGCAATTGAACTTTTATCTTTTGTTCGCCGTCCATCTTCCGGCGAATATGTCGAAATTCACGTCGATTTTGGTTGTATAAATTCGGTCGTAATTTCTGGTTACAGCATTGATTAAACAACTATTGACTATGAAAGTTATTACTATATCTTATTAAGTTATTAAGTGTTGTTAGGTTATAATTATGTTATTTGCACAAAGTATAAATAAACATAATTGTCATATTTTTAAAGTTCAGCTGTTTGTAACAACTTCAAGTGTGAACAGTTAAATTTTCTGACAAAATCTCCTGAAAGAAAATCTTTCAAATTTTACAGAAATAAGCCTATTTAGGACAAACAAATGTTAGTGTTTTAGTTTAGAACGGAGATAGCTTCCCTGACGGTTTTAATCTTTCAATAATGTTATCGTGAACTATAAATACATTGATATTTCTTATTTATTTATGTTGTCTGTTTTCTTTCTTTCTGTGAGAAAACTCCAATGCAGCAAACCTTACAAGGGTGATCATCGCCCAATATCTAATGTGATGAGGGTAGCTTAGTGGTCATCGATTTAGAGAAATATCCTGGATTATAACACCAATCAGGGACAATGTTTTCAGTTGTAATTTAAGTTAAATCTTCACTTGCAATTTAATTTGATTAAACTCGTTGGTGCATGTTTAATTTTGTTATACAGTTTCAAAATATCTATACTTATAAAAGCCAAATACCATTGACTCATTGACTCATTAACTCATCACAGTTTCTCCAAAACCACGAGGCCTACAAACATGAAATTTGGCACTAATGCTCTTTATAGGCTCTAGACGCGCACTAAGAAAGTGTTTCCGAAAATTCGAAATTTTATCGGGGGTTTTGGGGGTCAAAGTTACTAGATCACGATTTATCAAAACCTATAGAACGGATTGGAATTAAATTTGGTATGTAGCTTCCTCTAGAGCCATAGATGCTCGCTAAGAAAGGGTTTAAAAAAATTCGAAATTTTAGAGTGGTTTGGGGGGGTCAAAGTTACAAAATCACGATTTCTCTAAAACCATCGAACGGATTGGAATGAAATTTGGTATGTAGCTTCCCCTAGGGCCCATAGGTGCTCGCTAAGAAAGGGTTTCAAAAAAATCGAAATTTTAGGGGAGGTTTGGGGGGTCAAAGTTACGGTACTACAAAAAACCATCGAACGGATTGGAATGAAATTTGGTATGTAGCTTCCTCTAGGGCCCTAGGTACTCGCTAAGAAAGGGTTTTAAAAAATTCGAAATTTTAGGGGGGTTTGGGGGGCCAAAGTTACCAAAACGAAACACCAAACGGATTGGAATGAAATTATTATGTAGCTTCCTCTAGGGCCCTAGGTGCTTGCTAAAAAAGAGTTTTAAAAAAATCTAAATTTTATGGTAGTTTTGGGGTTGGTCGAAGTTGCTAAAAATCCTCATAAGAAATACATAGTGTAATGTATTTATTGATATAATATAGTTTTTGTTAATATACATTTAACTTTGATTTGTCTATCCGTGCAAAGCCGGGTCGGGCCAGCTAGTGGTATTATAAAATCAGTAACACAATTTTGTTAACCTGATATTCTTAGGACCTATATTTAATGAAAAAGGCACACGGAACTTGGTCAATACAGAGTCGTACCTTTAACCTATCATGTTCAAAGAAAGACATTTAGCAGTTATTTTCAATCCTACAATAACTTAGATGTATACGTACAAGGCAGTGTTTGTGTTATTGTTTTGTCAGATTTTAATCCCATTGCTTCTTTTATCAGAATGTTTTGTTTCAGTCAAGTTTCTTTCCCTCAACCTTGCGATGATGAATATTTCTATCTTAAATATTGTACTTAATTTTACATTTAGAAATTTTGTTTGCGAATGGTTCTAAAGTAAGTAATAGTATACAACTAACTGATAAATACGTTCTCTATAACTTATAATTACAATTAGTTTTAAACATGATAATAATAAAGTCATTGTATAATCTACGGAAGCATGTACAATATTGCAACTAACAAATGCTTTTCCAGTTGATTAATGTAAATAAACATATTTCATATTGTAACCATGCATTTTAATAATCTAGTATTACTGGAATAGTAAATCCAAATCAATAGACTTTCCGAACACCCGGTATATTTCAGAACATTCTGAAAGTTCTTAAAGTTAACCCATTTAATAAAAAAATTTTAACCTAGGTAAAGTAGAAACATGGCCTTGGGTCTGTAATAAAAGCAAAACTACTATCCTGTTAAAGTAAACGTCGAGTCTTGTCGATGTACAGACGGGTTTTAGATTTTATAGCGTCGACTGCACCGCCTACGGTTATTAATAATATTTATTAAGTCTTTGAAGAAGAAGGAAATGCCGTAAGTTCCTTGGTAGAATCGATATTGATGAGGTCCTGAACTGAAGTAAACATACAAGTGAATATAAAGCTAGGCGAGGCGTGCTCTACGGAGAACAACAAAGTTAATCGTTGCAATGTTGAAAGAAGAGTTTGTTTTACTCGTGTTCATCTCTGTTAACATGGCGTAGTTGTTTTAAACGATTTCGTCAGCAATATATTGAAAATCGTTAGAAAGGTGTGTAGGCCTCATTACAATGGTTTTCAGGTACCTTGTAGAAAATCGTTCAGCCATTACATAATCACTAAATAAATCAAAAACAGAACACAGTTTCTCATAAAAAACGTTTAATACATCAAACGCGTTTCGATGACCAGGTCATCATCATCAGTGATGGTTTCAAACTTATAACTAATTTAGTAACATGGTTTTTAACTATATATAGGCAGAGTCTTAGTAGGGAAGGTCGTCTAAACATGTAACGACCAATGGGAGAACAGTAACTTAATGATTGTAATGGGGATAGTGACTAAAGGGGAAAAATGACATGGATACAGTATATATAAAAATATATAACAAAATAACATATATATATAAGTTAGAATCATACATAATACAGATACACTCATAAGTTGTATATGTGAATATGTAGGATATATAATTTAAATGCTGATCAGCGGATAATTTATAATTTATTTATTAGAATAACTATTAGTGTTTGTTAATCGCCATTCTGCATATTGATATTTATTAATAAGTATATGAACTTAGCGTCTGCAATATACCGAAAGAATGTTGCAGACGGTAAGTTCATATACTTATTAATAACTATTAGAGAATAATCATAAAAATTATCTTTTCCCAATCTTGGAAAAAATAGTATAAGTAAAATTAAGAAGGGGGTTTCAAAACGAAAACTGGTACGTAAACGGAATTACAGTCACGAACACAATTGTCTGGGGTTTCATCCATGTGAACTGCACAACTCGCTTTATTTATTTTAGCTCATTACAGTGTATTATTGATAACTTTGTCATTAACGAAATATTTATCGTCGCTAAAAACTATTTCAATGAAAGAGTTATTATATATTTATCAGAATCGAAAACAAATATAAATAGGGTTGGCAGAATAGTCTATTAAAATTTTATTATTAATCGAAGTATAGGCCGATTAATAAAACAAAAAAGTTGTTGCTAATAATTTTAGGAAATGAGGTAGACAATTTTTATAAAATGTTGAGTTTACGTATCGTCCTTGCAGAATAATATTATTATAACTTGTGAATTACGTGTCCAATTTTTACGAAACAGACTTAACTCTTTCCAGAGTCCGTATCTACATGAATAAATATGATTGGAAATCTATGAAACACCGTGTAAATCCATGTGTAAGTCACAAAACCATAAAACACCCTTAGAGACAGAGATATTTTGCTATTACATATATGTACTATATAACGAGATTGATATGCCTGTATTATATAACAAGAAGAATATGTCTGTATTACAATATAGCAAGGAAAATATGCCTGAACTAACTAACGAGGTGGAAAAGTGTTTATTTCGTGTGCATGTATTTAATTCACTTATCAGATTGTGATGAAACCTTTATTGATGTGTTGGTCATTGTCATCTAGAATGTAGAGGGATAGGATAGTTGAAACTCCGTAAAATCTATTTTTCCTTTGTTAGTTTTGTAAAATTTGTGTGCACAATTCTCGAAAACTAATTATAATTTTAGCATAAAATGTTTATAAACTATTTAGTGGATTGGTATGTTAGGTCAAAATAAGGAACAAAATTTAAAAAGTGTTTATGTAAATCTTTCTTTTTTTTTTAATTGTTTTTACCATGATTTTATAATTATTTTTTTAAATCCTCAACTAATAATATTTTAAAATATTAATCTGTGTTTTAACCTGTAAAATATGCATATATATGTTTTTACTTTCCTTACCCTATACTAGGTAAGGTAAGTATTGCGATCGACCCAAAAATTCGATGTCGAGTTTTCATAATATCTTTACGTTTCAAGGCCCCCTGAGTCCAAAAATGCATTTTTGGCAATTGGTCTGTCTGTGTGTCTGTGTGTCTGTGTGTCTGTGTGTGTGTGTGTGTGTCCGGAGTGCACAGGGCAAACGGCTGGACGGATCGAACTGAAATTTACAGGATATCTTCAAACACGTAAACAATTAAACCCATGTAAATTTGAAGCAAATCGGAGGTGGTGTCTTACCGTGGGACCAGTTTTTAGCACATTTTTGGTATTTACTCCAAAACCCCTCTAACGATTTTGATTAAACTTTGCTAACATACTCTACTCAGACCCCCTTAACACGCTATGTACGCTATATACCCTTAAAAATTCGTTGAAAAAAGTTATTACAAAAACGCAAGTTATTTTGTTTGTATCTCCGAAATGGCTGGTCCTATCGACTTGAAAATGGTCTCATTCGATTCAGCGTCCAAAAGAATGTCAAAAAAGATACCCCACTCAACTTTTTCCATTTTTTCAAAAATTGACCCCAAAAACGCCCTTTTTGGGGGCAAAAATGACTTTTTTTTAAACTAGCCGTGTTTGGTATCGACCTTGACATTTTTGGGGGTGAGAAATCGATTGAGACCAAAATCAGGTCCGTGGGATTAACCGTTTTGAAGTTAGTACCGCTTTCTTCGAAACGGATACTCCTATTAACTCGAAAATGGTATCATCAATCTCTCGCTCGAAAAATTTGATAATTGATACAGCATCTATTTTGGTAAGGAAAGTTGTGTGATGTGCACACCAGATGTTTTAAATGTACAAAATGTTAGAAAAAACTTACGAAAAACACAATTAGAGTTAATGCAACAATTTTAGGCTTTGTTTACGTCATCAAGAAAAGATGTTTCACGATTTTCCCTTTTATTTTTAGGAACACAGACAATTTTTTTCTCGAACACAGTTTTTCTCCTTTCTCTTTTACATATTTTCCAATTGTTATCAATAAACAGTCAATAAAGTTCCTAATAATGAATTTACTTAAATATTAATAACATTACTAACTTTAATAATAAAACACAAACAGGATTTCCAAGTTATGCACAGATGAATCAACTAGTAGTTTGTCTATGTTACCAGCTACAAACTAAACCAGAGCTTGATCTCCTTGGCAATATTTATTTTATAGTCTTGCGCTATAACCACATGAATGAGAATTTGTAAACTTGATTATGAATGTTACTTTATGTCGTCGGAATGGACAAAATCCAGAGTGAAAGGATTTATATAAACTGACATAACACCTGCTTCCAAACTATAACGTAATACTTTTACATTTCATTTGTCCTGTAGGCAATAATATAATAATAGCATAAGATATGTCAACAAACTAATTTAAATGGAACAAAGACATTACACACAATTCCTTTGAATCATTGACAGATATACCTACAACACAAAATAAATAACTTCATCTTTAACAATTTATTTTAAAAAAATGTAAAACATATATAACATCCAAACATAGGCAGATATATTTCAAACAGAAAAACTTTTTAAATACCAAAGTCCGGGAAATGGCTGAAGCAGTCATACCACAGATGATTATTTCAGAATTTTGTAAATAAATAACTATAGTTAGAAGTATTTAATAAATTACATAACAGAAATGTGCCTCGTTAAGTCTCGGATTACTCAGAAAAGTCTTGGTGCATAAACTCATCCACTGAATAAAACGATTCAGTCAACAGAACTTGCCGAAGGTTGTTTTCAACTGACTTATGATTTTGTAATTGTTTTCTTATCTGGAAGTTTAAAAAAAACAATATAATGCACCTGCTTGTGAAGGAAGTTTACTGTACAAAGTTAACCTGTGCTGTTTCACACGACAGTAGCAGGCATATGATTGCACTTAAACCTAAAACATAAGATCACTTCCAGTATTATAGGCCTGTACACGCTTGGAACTGTGAATACTCCCAAGATCTTTAAAAACAGTTTAACGGGTTTATAATTTGTGTAATCCGGCCACAAGTCTAATAGCTTTGATGGAAATACGAAAATGTTCAACAAATTTAAAAAAATAAGAAAACGTGTAATACTATTTTTCAAAACAAAATAATAATTTTATAAACCCCTTATAGATAACTAACACAACACATGAGAAGCAATGTCACTTTACCTCGAGAACACAATAAAATAATTCGACCACGCAGCTGAACCGCTGACGTGAGTTGAGCGAATTTCCAAAATTAAATTTATAAATGTTTTTGGGTTTCAAACAACTATTTGGGAATTTGATCAACTCACGTAGCTGCTGCCAGCATGTACCAAATATATTGCCATCGGTCACCAAGGTAAAAGACGTGGATTAAATTCTGGTATTTTTACAGCATTTTACGTATTGATTGTTTTTGGGGGAACCAGATGGGCTATAAAGTCGCGTAAAAAACAAAATGTGCAGAATTATTTCATATGTCTATTTTCTTAAAGAAAACTTCAAAAAAGTTTATTTATAGTACGAAAAGTCTCAAAAAAATGTTACTTCCGGTCAATTTTGTTTGCTAACGAACTCGTCCAAGCGACTTAGAAACCAACCTGTGTACCAAATTTGGACCAAATCGGACGTAAAATGCGACCGTTAGAGTGCGCACACATATATACATGTTACTTCCAGTCAAAAATTTGGTCTACTTCCGGTCAATTTTGTTTGCTAACGAACTCGTCCAAGCGACTTAGAAACCAACCTGTGTACCAAATTTGGACCAAATCGGACGTAAAATGCGACCGTTAGAGTGCGCACACATATATACATGTTACTTCCAGTCAAAAATTTGGTCTACTTCCGGTCAATTTTTTTGGCTAACTTACCAGTTCAAACGTCTCATAAAACCAACGTGTGCACCAAATTTGGACCAAATCGGACGTAAAATGCGTCCGTTAGATTGAGCACACATATCTATATATTAATAGGCAAGCACAAAACTTGTCCTTTTTTCTCAGCTTGTGTGCATCGTAGGAGAAATTCGCGCATACCGTTAGAAAGGTAGTGTCCTGTAGATGAGCAGAATCCCATTATAATTTACATCGGTCCTCAGGGATACGCCCCAGTGGCCCTCAAAGTTTCAATGTTAATCTTATGGTTCTTAAGGAAGAAGAAGAAAGATTTCTTTTGATTTTATCAGGGGCACAAAACACAGCTGTTCGTATGAACAGCTGATTTTGATCAACAGCTGATTTTGATCAACAACTGATTTGGATCAAAAACTGAATATAATTTTAGGTTAGGTAAATCAAACAATAGCGAGGCATTGCCGGGTCCACTAGTATACATAAATATATACATATATATATATATATGATTTTTAATGACACCCCAAAACGTGTTCTGGGGACCATGATCGGTGCTCATTTGGTACTCCCGACCTTGGGTCTTACCATAAGGGCCACTGCAATAGCTCAGTTTTCCTATGTAAATTCGTTAATAAGCTCAGCATAGCTATAGGCTATGTGATGCGACATTTTTTTATGGATGTAGAACAAAATATTAATCAGAAATTAAGTTTATTTCTAATTTTGTGTTTTCGTATTAGTTATGTTATTGCTTTTATTTACTTTAAAGCAGTGATCTGTTAGTTGGCCGGTGTATGTAACGATTTAACAAAAATTACATCTGTCAGATTATAAAGGGAACTTTTAGATATGTGAGATTTTCTTTAGACATTAATCCAGCATATAAAGTTAATAATTTTGACTCGATTAAGAGGCAATGCTATCACATAGATACATATGTCAAAATACAATGCAGTAAACGAGTTGTATTCCATTCCATTCTTACAAGATAGAATAAAACTTTAACACAGAATTTCAAATAATACAAGTATTAACTCTAACGCGATTCAAAGACAAAATCGCTATCGTGATTCATGAGCTATAACAATCAAAGTATGTCCATTTTTATAAGTTAATCATTTCTCACAAATGCTGAGAATTAGTTAAGACAGACGAACCACGGTCCGGCAGAAAATAGATTATATAGAGATATTCAGTTTAAGATTGAGTTAAAAAGTATATAAGTGAAACAAATAAAGTTAAAGTGCCGTCTTGACAGAATATTATTGCAAAGCGTGAATTCTACGAACATTTCCTTGGAAACTGTCAACTTTTGCTGCTGTCAAAGACCGAGTATACTTTATTCGTGTAGGGAATATTTTTCGTATAATATATTCAAATTGTTTGCCCCATATCGTCGATCAACGGATACGAGAGTATCGCTTTAAATTGTCAGAATTTCATGAAACCTAAAGTTTGACAGTGTGATCAAATTACTGGTTGAAAGCCGAAAGTAATATAATTTTACAATTCAGTCCTCTATTTAGAGTAGTCTCCATACAAACGTTATTACATCAACTTGACAGTGGTTCGAATTACAGAAACACCAAATTAGAGCACAGTTTCCTCATTTTAATCCGAAACCATTCTATCCACTATACATTAATCCACTGTCCATACTGTGAATACTTTGCCGACTAACGGAACTAACTGAAAAGTCAAGCGTTTTAAAAATAAATTAAAATTAAAACTTTGAAAACATGTTGAATAAAATAAAAATATGTATTGAAATAGTTGCTGTAGTTGTTGAATAGTAAATATTCTTTGTGCCGGTAATTATAACGAAGCGAACATGTTTCTCGCAGACACAAATTACATTTAAATTGCTTTATTTATTTTTAAGTATAAATATTGAAATGTAAAAGATTTTTGTGCCTTTTTACATTTCAGCTCCCAAAACTTGAATGAAGAACGTAATTTCAAAGTTATTTCCACCTTAGCAATGAATCAGTTTGTGGCACCAATATTTTAGGCTATTTATAAGTAACAATTAAAATTTCTGTACTAGAAATAATGTAAACCAAATTGCATTGTTTGTTTTAAATATTAAAAAAATTGAAATAATTTTAAAATTATTTTCCTTTTGGTTTAGTTTTAGTTTTAAAATCTACTTTCCAATTTTTAGTTGATACAATTGTACACCAAAGTAAGTAATTTCAAATTTAAATCTCAAAATACGTTGACTCAGATAGTGAACTTCCTATAGAATAATCTGTTTGCATTTACTTTGACATGGGTCTCAGCCGGGGTTGGTTACCTCTATTAACTTTATAAATGGTAATGATAAATCACAAAGAAAATATTCTATTCCAAATTTCTTGTCAAACTAAGGGACAAGAGTAAGCAAGCTATTTATTGAACATTGTGAGTTTTAAATTTAAAACATTTCTACAAATTTTAACTTATAATGTAAAATAATTGGTAAAACGTAAATTTACACACTGGTAGTGTTTTAATTAGTTTAATGGAGTTTAGAAATTTAACTCTATCGTTGATTATTGTTTCTAATATTATGAAAGAAAGGCTGTAAGACATATTTTCGAATGCAGCTAGTAAACTGCTGAACCTATTTCAGTTTTCTTTTTACAGAACTGTTTAAGGATGTTTAATTTCAGTTGTCATACACTAATTTATCCATTACAAATTTTTAAGTTTGGGTTAGTGGAAAGGGAAGTTAACTCTCTTTTTTTATATTTCAAAATCTGCCCCCACCCCCTCCCGTGATTAGTCAACATTGACATGACTACAACATTAAATTCTTGGTTTTCAATAGTAAATATAGAAGGTTTAAAAATGAACAAACGGAAATTGAGCAGTTTTTAAATGAATAAGAATAATACAGATATTGTTCTTGCATAGTTTGGATATATATTCTAAATCATATTTTTCAAACAAAATTAATATAGCCTACTAAATCCCAACTAAATAATGTGTGCGAGAAACAAAAATCGTCTAACTACTCAACTAACAAATGTTTTAGGAAAATTAAACATGTATCAAATGCAATCGTGTAATCAGTTTTAAAACTACAGACTGTTACAATCGAGAACTTGAAACGTCAGAAAGCTAGTTTCAATTGCATACCCGTTCTTTAAATGTATATAATCTACTATCTCACGTCCTGATTCGTTAAGAAAAAAACTCAATTTCTCTGATTTTAATAGAGTTTCGAAAAAAAAATAATGACAGGCATTAGACGTCAGTCAAGTTTTATTTTTTAATTCGAAATAAACAAATGCTTGATTTCTAGCAAAACCTCATTCTATATTAACTTTGTGTCCCACAAAACCCCAATGTTTTCTGTTTGTGATAAAACAATAATTAAATGGTGGTGTCATGCTGCCGTTGTGGCTTTTGTACAAAACACAAATTTAATTATTTATGTAATATTATGAAACATATTTCCTCTGGTTTTATTTTATTTGGTCACTTTATTTCAAAAGTAAACTTAATTAAATATTACTCGCTCAGCTCGCCAACCCCCACCCCACCTCCGATCGTCTCTCGATCTCGTTCAACTTTATTTTTTCTTTGTCATCAAGTGAAAAAAAAAAATGTATTGAATTTGTATGTTACAAATTTAAAGAGAACGTGCACCAGGAAAGAACATTTTCCCACGAGTTTTGAACACTATTTTTCACGATACTACAGCAAAACATTATTTGATACAACAGCATAAAATATGATTAATAACATTTATTTTATGACAGGGTCTTCTTTCCCCGCTAATTTTTCCAAGCCCGTTCCCTTGGCAGTAGTTTCGCTAGATAGTAGATGGCGGGAATCTCGTTAATCCATTCATGCGCGTCTGTTCTAGGCCCATATTACACTGTAAATACACGTATTTAATCTATGCTTATTACTTTATAATTATGAGAAGAAGAAGTAGAAAAACTTTTTTATATAATAGAGAGATAAGAGTTTAAATTTGGTTCAGTACAGTTGATAAATAACAAGTTAGAGAAATATTGATTTATGCTGTTATTTGTTTCGTGTAACAAGATACATCCTTCGTTACAATGAAATGTCAAATTAATCATCGCTTTATAGATAGATTTGTTCAAACAAACGCATAAGTTACACGTCGTAAATTATTAGTTTATTGTTAAAAGATAAAACAAGTATTCTTCTTCACAATGCTGTTGGATCGAGTCCAGATAACCCGGATTCTAAAGCAGACTCCAAACAGTGATAAATCCAAGTAAACTCAAGGTTGTGCAGTATACTATATTTATAGGATAGATCAGTAAAAGACTATCCAGATTATAACTACCCAGCTGTATAAATTATAGTCCCGAAAAGGTTTTAATACTATGTTTAATAACGTTTTTCAATCGCTCTGTTAGACAATAACTCAGAGTGTGTTAATTTTTTACAGAAAGAAGAGTTTTAAAATACAGTTTGACTTGAGTCCGACTTCCCACCTAGGTATGTTTCATAAATAAGGTGTAAATTCTTGCAACAAAATTAATGCGCAAACGGTATACATTAGTAATTACGTTTCATAAAATGATGTGCCAACAATTTTACTGCTTCGGATTATTAAGAAGTACCCATCTTCTCTTACAGAATAATTAATCTTTACAAACTCAGCTACTAAAAGTAATACACCTTTAGATTTTTGATTAAAGGAAATTTTATAGTTAGTCAATCTGTTAACGATCAAACCACATGATAAAATATATAATTTTTGAAAACAAATGTTCCTTATAATAGTTTATAAATTCAACAAATTTAAATAGATTGTATAATTTATAGATTTTTAAAGTTATTATAAAAATACTATATTTTTCAGTTTCACTATTATCTTACATTTGATTGTTTAAAAAAAATCTAAAAGAAATGTTTGACTAAAACGTTATTTGTAAATTATATATTTTTAGAATCGTTTGAAAAACATTGCATTTCAACTTAAAACTATAACTGTTATTTACTAATGCTGCCTACTTCACATTTACAACTGTGAATGTGTAATTCACTGATAATAATTGAAATTACTACTTGAAAGTTTATTCAAGTAATTTTATGAAATGGAAAGTCATTCACAGTCGTAAACGAACAATTAATTACTGTGGTGAGTTATATTTTGCTGAGGTAGCTATATAAAACAAACTGAATCTATTACTGTAGTATTTTACCTTAATAACAGAAGTACCGGTACATACTGCAGTATCTTTTTTTATGTAATAGACCCCTCGTGTGTTTTCGCTACAAATATCTAGACTTTTTGATACAATTTATAAAGATGGTTTGCAAGTAAAAAACATTATAACTAATCAAAATGTAGTTATACAAATTTTGTATTTTCATATAGTTTTTTTTGGGGACATTCTCATTATTTCTTATAAACAACTCCATGAAGAAAAATAAAGTTTACGGTTCCTTAGGTTTGTGAAATGTAAATGTTAAGGGTAAAATTGGCATAAAGTATGATTACATTCGTTTGTGTATTTTTCATACAAACTAAGTATATATATTTTTTTAGAATTACGTATTCACGTTTATGTTTTAATAAGTTTTTGCTTACATTTAATCTTTACACTATGTGCAAAGATTTCCGTGAATTAAAATCATTTTGAAAGGTTATATATTTACAACGCTAAATGAATTTCAACCAATTATTTGACATTTTTGCAAGGTTTAGTTTAACGATTTTAAGAAAACGTTTTTAGTTCATCTAATGTACCAAAAATGTGTACCCCTAAAAATGCAGATAATTTTTACCAAAAAATTCACATATTATAATCTATTCTCTTATTTATCTATTCGTGCGTTTGAAATATGTTGTAAAAGTTTTGAGAACTAGCCCACGACAATCGGGAAGAAGAAAATAAGCAAATCAACACCAACATCTTTATAGGTCACTTGGGGAGTGGCGGTCACCCGGCGGGATAATTGCATAGCGTTTGAAAGCACTGTCGTACGGCAAAACTGTTTGACTTACCAAAAGAAATGAGTCCACTATTGAGCATCGACAGTTTGATTGTATTCGGTATCGAAACCAGAGAAACGCTGGTCGAGTTTTTCTTTTTCTTGGGTTTCTCCGCGTCGACATATCTGGAGGTGGATCGGGAGCGGTGTTTCCTATGGCTAGTGGCTGCACTGCTGGAGGTGGCAGCAGCCCCCGTTGTGGTACTCGTGCGTGCAGACAGCTTGAAAACACTCGCGACACTTTGGTATAACGAAACACTAAAAACAGAACTCACCGTCACGACGCACAAACACATACTGTGGCTCGTAGCGCCGCGCCGATGGAAACCCCACCAAACCCGGACTGCGCATGCCCGTCTAAAAACCTTTCTGATAACAACATTGGGATTTGTTTTCTCACCCCTTTCTTCTCCCAAAGCTGCCAATTACGATATCTTTTAGCTTTATAATTTTATTATTA
>JAGFPH010000141.1:453751-486142 GCA_018207615.1 Philaenus spumarius
AGCGTCTAGTTTACAGGTTTAAGATAAAATGACAACTGGTCGAGAGTTCGGCGTGGCCAACAGGAAGGGGTGGTTCCCTATTGTTTCATATAGTGCAGGTGTTTCGCACGGGAATGGGTTATAACACCACGTGGTGATTCTACTGGTAAAAGTTCAGCATTTTTATTAGTCGGTAACATTTCTGTTTTATTATTAATATGGTTATTATAATCAAGCTTTAGTTCTTTTTTTAATAATGGGAGCCATAGTGGCCTAACTTCAATGCTTGTTTGGCTGATAGGGTTGTCCGCTAGTTTTATATATGAGGCTTCAATTATTTTACGTTTGTAAAGATTACTTTCCCGGTGTATGATTTTTGCCTCTTCCCAATTGAATTTGTGATTTTCGGACCATATATGTTCTGCAATTTTCGATTTATCGACTAGGCCTAACCGTACATTATTTTTGTGTTCTTTTATTCTAATGTTTAAAGGTCTTTTTGTCTCGCCAATATATTGCCTATCACATTCACATTTAATACTGTAAATACAGTTTTTAGAATCCTGTGTGCCATTTTTAGGTTTAGTTTGGACGAGATGTTGTCTAACAGTGTTTTTTGTTTTAAAAGCAGTACAAATTCTATATTTTCTGGCTACGCGCCTAACATTTTCCGATAATCCCGGCACATATGGGATTGTCATGTACGCTAGAGGTTTATTCTCATCTTTGGACTCTTTCTTTTTGTTATTTTTTGCTCTTTTACATTTAGAAATAATGGACTGAGGATATCCGTTAGAACTTAAATCCTGCTCAATACGGGCAAGTTCACTGTTTAAACTATTATTATCAGAACAAATAGTATAGGCTCTATCAAGTAAGGAATGAACTATTCCTTCTTTGACGGAGTTAGGATGATTAGAGTTATAGTTTAAGTAACGACCGGTGTGTGTATTCTTTCTATAGACTGATGTTTTTAGAACATCTCTATCTCTCTCAACACACACATCCAGAAAAGCTAATTTATTATTTGCTTCGTTTTCCATGGTTAGGGATATGGAATCAGAAGCGTTGTTAATGGAAGCAAAAAAGTTTTCTAATTTATTACAACCGTGAGGCCATACAACAAATGTATCGTCCACATATCTGAGCCATACTTTCGATTTAAATTCGGAAGAATCTATAATTTTCTTCTCAAATTCTTCCATAAAAATATTGGCAAAAATAGGACTGAGTGGACTACCCATTGCCATACCGTCATCTTGGCGATATATTTTATTATTAACTTGAAAGTAATTGCACTCCGTACATAATTTAAGGAGTTCCATGATGGCAACAACTGGCAGGTTAGTTCTTTGTTTTAAGTTGTTGTCTTTTAAAAGTCTACTTTCAATTATATTAAGAGTTTCTTGTACGGGTACATTAGTGAATAGACTTTCAACATCAAAACTAACTAACCTATCTTCCTCATTTAGTTTAATATCTTTGCATAATTCCACGAAATGTTTAGAGTTTTTCACAAATGAGTCATTGTTTCCTGCTAGTGGTTTAATTATGCGCAGAAGGTATTTAGATAAATTCCTGCATGGGGAACCACGGGAACTGACAATAGGCCTAAGAGGGACGTTAGGTTTATGTATGGG
Source organism: Philaenus spumarius (assembly GCA_018207615.1). Lineage (NCBI taxonomy): Eukaryota > Metazoa > Arthropoda > Insecta > Hemiptera > Aphrophoridae > Philaenus > Philaenus spumarius. Next base: position 455,371 of record JAGFPH010000141.1, read on the forward strand.
ACGTTAGGCCATACATATGGGGGAGTTTAGAGTAATGTGGTGTTAGTGAAGAACGAAATTTATCGCTAAAATAAGACTTAAACTTTCTGAGTGTGCTAGCAACTTTATTTTCGAAACTAGTTGTGGGGTCTTTAATAAGTAAGGTGTATTTACCAGCGTTTAAGGTTTCGATAATTTTATTTTCATAGATGTCCGCATCCAGAACTACAGTGGCATTACCTTTATCCGCGGGTAGGATTTTGACAGATTCGTCACGTTTTAATTTAGACATGGCCTTTAGTTCATCATTATTTATATTGGTTTTAGTAATTTTAGTTTTTTTCAGTACAATGCTGGCCTCACATCTGAATTGTTCCGCCTGTTCCGGTGACAACCTAGGAACAGCCGATTCAATTCCAGTCATGAAATCCAACAAACCTACTGTTTTGGGCATAATAGAAAAATTTAGACCTTTGGATAAGATATCATGTTCTTGTTTACTAAGGGGTCTAGAAGAAAGATTAAAAACAGGATTTAAAGCACCATCAATCTCTTTTAATGAATTTTGCACAGCAGTTTTAGTTTCTGAGTTTTTAGATTTTAGATGAGAAAATTTATTTATTTGTTTGGCTTTAGTGTGCTCCAATTCTTTGTTAAATTTGTTTTTAATGCTCTTGTAAATGTTGTCAAAATCTGAATTTAGTTGAGGTGACAGTTCTTGGATAGATTTCTTAATTTTTTCTGTGATATTGAACTTTTCAAGGCGATGGAATCTTATGCGTTCCGTAATCAGACGTTTACTAGTGGCTAACATTATTTTACTGGCTTTTTTACTATTAAAAGGGGATTTAACAATCAAACCGGTAGGTATTATATTTTCATTTTTACATTTAATTAAAAAGGTTAGATGATTGGTATGTTTAGCTAATTTTATATGAAGTTTTTCTAGAAGACGGATTTTTTTATTAGTTCCGGGTCCGTACCGTGAATCTATTCTCTGTTTGAAGTTATTGTTTGTTAATGATGGATGTTGAATTTTATTATAATTACTTGTTCGGACATTTGCCATCATTTGTGTGTTAAATAATCAAACACGACGTTTCGGGAATACAAATCAATTCCCGTTCTCAAGTGACTAAAACTAACGGTACATGAAAACTAGGCAACTAGGCCTATGTAAGGGTAAACAAAGTAAAACTACAAATTATTACTAACCTTAAATATCTACATGATGGATCTCAGAGCTAAGACTGAGAAGTCAAACACACCAAACACATACACAACACAATTCATACAATAAGCACACGCAATTAATGGCAAGCGTCTAGTTTACAGGTTTAAGATAAAATGACAACTGGTCGAGAGTACGGCGTGGCCAACAGGAAGGGGTGGTTCCCTATTGTTTCATATAGTGCAGGTGTTTCGCACGGGAACGGGTTATAACACCACGTGGTGATTCTACTGGTAAAAGTTCAGCATTTTTATTAGTCGGTAACATTTCTGTAATATGGTTTGTAAAGTTTGTTACTAACGTTTGTTACTAAAGTTTGTTTTTTTGTTTTTTTGTTTGTATGTAGGTGGTAATCTCTGGCATTACTGAACCGATTGAAAAAATAGTTTTACTAATAATAAGCTACACTATCCCTGAGTAACATAGGCTTTAATTCATTTCGATAAAAACCTTTTTTATTTCAATATTTGTAAATTTAGTCGGGAAAATTCTTAGGTTAGGCCTAGAATAATAAACCAACACAAAATGTATTTACATTTATTACCATAGCAACTAATTGAATAAAAAAACAGATAATATAGCTGTTTGCTCCAATTAACAGCTGATTTCAAAATTTGAAGCAATTATTTTTGTATTTCTAACTTTTAGGTTAGGGTTTTAAATTGTAGACCTGAGCCTAGCTGGTTCTTTTAACAATTATTATAACAGCTGTTATCAAATATAAGAAATAATTTAATTTGAATATTTATCATTATTTACCATCTTAGTTTTGAGGTTATTATTAATCCAACACCTTTATTATAAATAAAACATAACATATGTTTGTAGAAGGTTCCATTGGGATTAGAAGACTAAATTTACAAATATTGAAATAAAAAAAGGTTTAAATCGAAATTAATTATAGCCTAATAATGTTACTCAGGGATAGTGTAGCTTTTTATTAGTAAAACTATTTTTTCAATCGGTTAAGTAATTCCAGAGATTACCCAATACATACAAACAAACAAAAAACAAAAAAACAAACTTTACCTCTTTATAATATTAGTATAGATTTAAATATGAACTTCTCTAGTACATTTGTGTGGCTTTATTGTTGTTAACCGTATTAGTAATGTTGATTCAACTAAGAAAGTTTATAATGCTAGTACAGCTCAAAGTTGGCCAAATGTAATCAAATTTGGTATCAAAATTATCTGGAAAATATCATGAAACGAAATATGATATCGTTTTTCCATTTTGACTTAAGACATACTGAATTGCAATTTTATACTAGAGTGTCCTACAGGTTCACTCAGGCGGCATTAATAAGGGTCGGTTTTATGACGGTTGAGGCCGACCCTAATTACCCACCCTTCTTGCCTCAACTTAAGTTGAGATGGGCTATAGGCGTTTTCCTAATCTATTTTAATTAAAGTTTTACAGACACGTTACTCATTGACTAACTGCCGTAAGCTGTGTGCCATCAAGATCTACGCTCGTACCAACATAAAACTGAACAATAATGGGACCAGTGGAGAACACTGCCATCCTGATGTATTTAATACATCTCATAAATCCTTAAAGATTTTATTACCAAAATAATACATGAGTCCGTATGCAGTCTATTTTAATTATTTGTTTAAATTTGTTTATTGCTAGTTAAACGAAGGTCTTGTGTAGAAAACCTAAATGCTATCATAACACCTCCTCCCCCAAAAAAATCATAAAAAAATAGTGCATTTTATACATTTAAAGCTGTTTTATGTATAAACCGGTAAAGAAATTTAAAATATATTCAATTTCACAAAATATATATTATATGAAAACAAGTTGTCGCATCTGTTTAATAGACATTTTTATTTATTATAACTCAAAAATGTTCTTATTTTTCGATCTTGGTACACTTTTCTTTAATTACACGTGCATATTGCAATACCACGTTTCCATACAGTATATCTGTTTCAGTGCGGTTCAATTGAAAAATAGCAATTATTAAAAATGTAAGGGATAAGACACAGTTTTTTTATAGGCCTAGGTCTTCACATTTTTTATTTTAGACAAACAGTTTCCAAGTTACACAGATTTAAAGTGAACCAAGAAGTAGAAACCAGTAAAATTTTACTCCGGTACTGCACACATTAGTACATTTATCAGCTATATGTTTTAATATATCTTAGAGAAACTAGATATACAGATTTCTTGGTTTATTTGTTACATTTTACTTTCTCATTAGACTATAGTATAGAGAAAGTATAGTGATCGCAAAAAAAATCGATGTTGAGATTTTTGTGGAAATATCCGTTTTGGGGCCCCCTGAGTCCAAAAAAAGTGTTTTTTTTTATGAAATGTCTGTCTGTATAACAATTCAGCTGAGTGTAGTAGAGTACACTTAAACCGTTCGTTCTTGCCACTTGAATTATCGCGCGAAAACCTTGTTTTTAACCCCAAAATAAAAATTACGTGTGTATGTTACTCCCTTTCTCAGAACTGTATCGCTCAGATGAGTTTTAAAGCGATTCAACTGTTTAACAGTACGATAATCTATTTGGGATTATTTTCATTAATAATGGAATTAATTACAATAATTATTTAATACTTTAATAGTTTTAAAATAGTTTAAAGACTTCTTATGAGAAATTGTCGGTTTTTATTCATTAGCTGTCTGGATTTTTTCAACACCACTATTTGTAATGTAATCAACGTACAGCGTGTGTGTTAGTACATTAGGCCAATAGTACCGGTACAATGTGAGTTACAATTTTGGCAATATAAGAATAATTCAATGGAAGTGTAAAATAAAATAGGAAGAAAGTAGCTAGTGATGGGTATTGGCTTGCAGAAAGAAGTTTCTTGTCCTAAACGGCCAAACAAGGTGTGACGGTGTCACTTAACATAAGGGAGACTACAAGGGAGGACTTCCGAGAGAGTTATTTGGGTTAAAATTTACCTAAATTGATGGTATTTGTGGAACAAGACACAAATAAGAAATTTTTACATCTGAGAAAAGAAAAAAATATCCCTTACTATTATGTAAAAATTAACTTTACAATATAAATTAATATTATCCTCAGTTCAGATAAATTTTTACCTCGGTAAGCTCCTTTGCTCACGGGGCGAGAGACACTCGAAGTCAAAGGGGGTTCCCCCTCCACTCGATTTCCTATGTAAGTGAATGGGGATCCCCCAACGAGGCGTTTTGCTGTCGAAGCGAGAGAGACTCGAAATGTTGAGAACGGGAAAAACCGTTGGAGATGTTTAATGTGAAATTTGTGGGAGAAGTTGAAAAACATCCTGTGTTATATAATCATATCATCCAGGAATATTCCAGAAAAGAGTATACAGAGAAATCATGAAATGAAATTGCCAAGGAAGTAAATTTGTCACCTAAGAATCTAGTTTATTTCTCATTACATTTTTTCTTTAATATAATTATAGTTACATATTTTTACTGAAAAGATAATCATTAAAGAAAACTCCGATCAAATTTAAATAATTATTATTGAAGCCATTAATTTTATAGAATATGAGGTATTATTAAAACCATTAGTTATTTACTTTGGGTAGTTATCTGGTGTCTTCTTTTCCTGTTTTCTTATTTTATTTGTGCTAATTCGATATTAAAGAAAATGTACAACAGCAGAAAGTTTTTAAATCTAGGCCATTCTATAGAATGCCAAACATTTTGCATCGCTCTTTTGCATTTATTTTACCGCAACAAACAGCCGAAATGATAGTTCCATTCGATGCACCCCAGGCACGTAGCCAGGGGGTGGGCTTACCGGGCTGCAGCCCACCCCGACATTTCCTGATACATTTTTTTTTTTTTTATTAGAATAATAAAATTGCATTGATAGACTACAGATATACAGCACAAATAACTTACTCTGTAGTGTAATTTTGTATATGACGGTATTTACAAAAATGTGAAGTCTTCAAACCTACAATAATAAATCTGCCATGTTATCATATTGTTAGTAAGAGCTTTAGACTGAAAGAGAGAGAATGGCAATACCCAGAGCAGTGTGCGTGAATCGCCATTCGGCTTGGCGCTCAGGTTCGCTGTTTCCTGGAATTCCATCCAACATGGTCCTTAACTCTTTGAAAAAACAAATACACCGACTGCTTTTAGACGTATATATTGCATTATAATTTTTTGAACTCAATTACGAAAAGCTAGTAACACAGCTTAAAAATATGTATGCTTCTTTCATGAGAGTTTGCTAAAAAGTCGACTCTATATCTTATCTTCTAAAGCGAGAGATAATTGTTTGTCTGCTAAATGGATCTGGAATCTCCGTCTAAGGATTTTTGATTTTTTGATTTTATATTAGGCTTTTGGCCACGAGAAATCGATTGGAAATGGTCACCAGTCTGGGAAAATTCGTTTTCTACGTCTTTTTATTAAATTAAAAAGTGAAATTTGTCCATTTTAAACAATACAAAGCACAGCTGATGCAAATGTTTTCAATGCCATTACAATAATCATCTGCTTTCTTTAAACTGTATATTTTATTAGAGGTAAGCCTAATGTTGTATCTATTTATAGTTACCATGGCAACGAATACATAATAAACATACCCTTTATTTAGTTGTTTAATGTTATAGGCCTAACCTAAACGATGTTCACGGAAATTTGCAATAATAGTAGTTATTGACGTGAGCGAACTAGGCCCTAGAAATAAATCGATATTGAAATAATACTTTAATTTAGGCCTGACTTATTTCTGAGGCATAGCGTTGAGATTGTGGTTAATCCTTTAAACTGTATTTTTATTACAGGTAAGCCTAATGTTGTATATACCCTTTATTTAGTTGTTTAATGTTATAGGCCTAACCTCAAAACTCAATAATCCAATATTTATTATTGAAATCATAGCCCTGCTTATAATCGAGCTTTAGCTCGGTCTCCAGGTACTATACCTAAAATTACAAATTCACTCTCCAGTTACACGTCGAAAAACTGTCCCTTATCACTTAATTTAAACTGTGATAGACCCCGGCCCCCCCCCCCCCCTCTTGATTGGGGGGTATTCCGTACCACACAAACCCCCCGGTGTGGTTTACTATCAATCAGAATCAGCCCATAACAAACAACGGTAGGTACCAATAAAACATAATATCTTCCTCATCATAAACTGATAATTTTAAAAACTATTGAAAAAGAAAGTTTTGTACCTTCTTGGTTGAAGGCTACTAAGACGTATGATGCTCATACCGCTTCGAGTCTGTCTCGCCTCGTGGGCAAAGGGCCTAAATGATATTGTTTACACTTGTCAGATATAAAAATTCCTTATGTGTATCTATCCAACGATTACCCCTGGTTTGGGGTAATATTTACCTAAACAAATTTTCTCAGTGTAGGGTCGGCAGATTGCTACTAGCCCCTAAGTGTAAACCGCCTCTGGGCGCATCATTATGTTATTACTGGATTACTGGTTGTCAGACTGTAGTGCTGTGAGCTTCGAGCTGTCTTTACAGTTTACAGTGCGTTAAGTGGTGTACTACACACACAGTTTCTTTATATAATTGAGTGTTATTTTCAATGTAGGCATGGGCCTAACATAATACTAGTGAAATGGATAAGTCGTTGACGAAGAAAATTACCAGACGATCTTTTCAGTGTCCCATATTCGGTCATCCAAGAGACCTTTCGCAAAATGTTCTCCCAACTCACGAGGATGTGCTTCGTTGTTGCTTGGAAGAGAGGTTTTTGTTAGCAACTAAGCTGCATTAAAGTCAGTTTCTCACTCTAACGTCGCTTTTTATTTCACGTTCTACTGCTAAGGTTTTTGTAAAAGTATTTTTGTGTGGGCACTGCCGCGATGTTGTTATTCTAATGCTGATCTTAATTATACTTTTTGTGCATTCTTTAGCATTTTTGTCTTCTTTCTTCGTAATTATAATAACTATTATTGTGAAGTTATATTGCGCACGACTCGTGTTCGGGCACAGGCCTCGTCCATAATCCAAAGGCCTCGTGGTCACAAACCTATGTTTATTTTGTTTAGTGAAGTTTATGTTATGGAACAAACGAACAAATAAATCTTGGACAGTAATTTGTTTTTTCATAAAAAATGGATCCGATTTATGCATTAATTTGTATAGTACCAGTTTGGGTTGTACCATTCGTATCCATGATTTTTACTTCTTTAAAGTGAACAATCTTTCTGCACTGGATAAAGTGACGACACCTTCAAACTATATGTTTTAATTTGTGGAAATACTTTCATCATCGCCATAAAGAATCGCCAAAGCATTCTTTGGCAAAATAGTTTCCCCATCTAGTTCACAAGTCCTCTTCCAAAGTCCACTTGAAACTGAAAATGACATTTTGACATAACTTCCGTGTCAATTTTAACGTAATAAAAGTCGAAAATATATTATTTATGAAATACCGAGTTCAGATTGCTAAATCTAGAGGTAAATCTACTTTAAACTCTTGTTATTTAGGACTCTATTCATCTGACATAAACATGTAAAATACAAAACTTGTATACAATTATTATTATCGCTATTCTCACCCGCGCACCTCCAACCATAACAAGATATTTGTGAAACAGATGCTTTCTCCATTTAAGATTAAACGCTTTATACAATATTAATTATTATTATGACAAACTTAAGAACTTTGGCAAATGTAAACTTTCCTTGACAGTTTTTTAAAAAATCTGGCCTTTTATATCTCTATTTCATCGACTATAAGTAATATAGTTAGCCTAGATAGAGTGCAAAGTTGAGTTTGTCGCTCGAGATAAAACATTTGACGCCTAAGGCGTAAACGAGGGCGGCAAAGTTTATCAAGTGTGACAAATTAAACTTTGCACCCATGATACACACAACGTTTTTCCTACAGCTACATTTTAAATTAGTGTTTTAGTTTTTAAAAAGGTCTGTTTTACAGAGGTTAGTTCCATAAGTCCATAACAATCAAATTTTTCAAAACATAGATTGCATCAGCTGTTTATGGAACTAACCTCTGTAAAACAGATCTTTTTAAAAACTAAAACACTAACTTGAAATGTAGCTGTAGGAGAAACGTCACACTCGATCAGGGCCGTCCCTAGGATTAGCGGTGCCCGGGGCAAACGTAGCTGCGGCGCCCCCTCCCTCAAGTAATAGTCACATATATAAACTTTTTGTGCTGCCACCAATACTTTAATACTTACACCACCTACCAATCTACTATAAGGATAAATATATATACACTCAATTCAAGCATTGTAATAAGTCAAGGAAATCAAATAGTTCAAACAATATACCGGTAATTCTAAATGAAAACTTAAATTACTGACAAATAGGTAAATTTATAACGGTATTCTTCGAGATTTTGCTAAGGAAAATTGTTCAATAATTTCCAAGGTTGAGTTTTTTCGCCTCCTCGTTTTCAATGGAGAGTATCGCAAGCGACAACAATCTTTCTTGCGTCATCGATGTACGTAGGTAGGTTTTAATTAACTTCAACTTGCTGAAACTACGTTCACAGCTGGCCACTGTCACTGGAATTGTCAGTAATATGCGTAGTGATATCCACAGATTTGTAAAAAGGTCTTTTCTATCGGTGTTTTTGATTATATTGAGTGCTTCTAATGGTGATAGTGTCTTGTTAACCGCCTTCTGCTCACACCATTTGTCAAAAACAGTAGTTGTCAACCTAGCGTGTATAAGTTCATTGTACCGTTCTTCCCCATTTATATCTGAAATTTTTTTCACAGTCATGTGTTCTCGTAACATTTTACAATCCTCTTTAAGTTTGTCCTTTGGTGGTAGTTTTTTCAGGTCAAATAGGAATCCCCATTTTGACTCGTATTCCGAGAACTTGCCCATCCTGTCTTTTAAAGATGATTCAATTGTGTCAATTAGGGGCAAGAAAACATAATTTTTGAAAGATTCTTCTGGATTAGGGTTGTATTCGTCTTCTTTTTCATAAAGAAATAGTCTTTTCTTCTTTCTCTGCAGCTTTTCCTTAAACAGTGGTTCGATGCCAACTTCCTCAGCTACTTCCTTTGCTTTAGAAATTGAGTCACTTAATCCTTTCCCTCGAAAGGTCTCAACAAACTTAATACAACTTTTCATCTGCTCAGAAGCCAAAGAAATGTCTGACGATTTCAACTGAACAATTTTGCTCACTAAGTTTATTTCAAACAGAAGGTCATGCCAGACTATTAGGCTTACTAAAAATGAGAAATCTTCCACATGCATCTGCAGTGACTTTGCCTCTGATGAAATTGATGCATCATCAGATTGTTCACTAAGCTGTTCCAGAGCTTCAAATTCGCCATTGTATTGATATCGAATTGCTGATACGGAATTTATCCTAGCTTCCCACCTGGTTTCACAGACTTCCTTCAGGGTTAGTGTTTTAACATGGTCACTAATAATGCACCATCGCTTGGTTGATGCAGAAAAAATTTTATAGATTCTTTGAATGATTCCAAACAGCAATATAGACTTCACCGATGATTTAGCTCCGTCTGTTATAACTAAGTTCAAGCTGTGGCAACCACATGGTGTAAATGAGGCTAGTGGGTATTCTGCTGAAATTCGAGCTTGAACACCTTTTCGAATAGCAGCCATATTAGACCCGTTGTCATAGCCTTGACCTCTAAAGTTGTTTAGGTCTAGCCTACAAGACTTTATTTCTTCAATTAGAAGGTTAGAAAGAGCTTCACCAGTAGCCTCTTCAGACACTGCATATCCAATAAAGCTTTCTTGGATGATGACTTCACCATTTGCTTCATCTTCTTCATGAACGTAGCGGATGGTTAGAGAAGTTTGGTCTTTGTGACTAAGGTCTGGAGTGCAATCCATAATAACTGAAAAATACTTTGCAAACTTTTACCTTGTTCACAATAGCTTCTTTTACATTCGAAGCTAAGAGGTTAATGACCTCGTTTTGAATGTTGACACTTAGCATTTGTGAACGTCTTTCTCCATCTTCGATTCACCGTAAGTGCTCCATCATTATTGGATCAAATTGACCCAGTAATTGGATAATACCAAGGAAGTTCCCATTATTTTTGGTGTACAGCTTTGATGAGCTTCCACGGAATGCAATATTATGTTCCGCCAAGTACATAATCACTGACACTATTCTCTTAAGAATGCTTCTCCACCTTTCTGCTTCATTGTTAATTTGTTGGATAAGACCTTGATCGACAGCTTGTTCATTTTTTATCCTGATTGTTGCCTTGATCCATTTCTCAGAACAACTGAAATGAGATGGAGATGTCTCTTGCATGTAGGCTCACTCTGTGAACTTTTTCCAGTTGTTGAAACCTTTGTTTTCCCAAAATATGATTTTGGAGTTGGGTCAAACAGACGACAAGGAAAACAATAAGCTGAATCAGTTTCTGGAGAGTATATAAGCCATCTCCTCTTCACTTGTTCACCATTTCTTGCTACCCTGTATTGAAATTCATTTGAGAAATGGCGTTTTTCGGTTTCAACAAGTATGACAGTGACAGCCGACACATGATTGGAAGCGCGCGCAACTTGCATCTTTCATTCTAGTACCAACCCTACACTATTATTATTTAATTCTTTGTATTATATTACATTTATATTTAATGTAGTGGTACAAATTTATGTTAGCTACAACCTCATTTTTCAGATTCATATTTATTTACTTTATGCCTTTACAATTCATGCACCCCTACATGACCCCGCTGAAAAAAAAAATTGGCGCGGCGCCCGAGGCAGCTTGCCCCCCTCTAGGGACGGCCCTGCACTCGATAAACTTTACCACACTCATTTACGCCTCGGACGTCAATGTTTATCTCATGAGACAAACTCTACTTTGCACCCTAAAATGTTTAAAGTTCTTCAATGTAACTGTGTTAGCAACATAACAATACACTGGGAGCTTCACTGCAATCCGTTCCTTAATAGCATTAACACTACATGTAATAAAAATACCAAACAAATTATCCAACAAAAAACAATAGCCATAGCAGGGAATCATGGCAGATAACGGTTTTCTAACTCAGTATTACTACTGTACAGGCGTAAATGAAAAACAAAAGGTTTTTTGAAAATCTGTAATAGTTTTTCTCCACCTACTTTTATAATGTTAGCTATAGTACTTTCGGAATAGAAGAGGAATTTGGTTTTGAGCAACATTTTCAAGAATATCTTCAAAACAACATGTCACAAAATTCTTTGAAAAATAGTTTTGATATCTTTAAATTAAAACTCTTTCAAACCAGAACCCACACAAAAGTGTCATAAAATATTGTCTTTTTGGATATCAATCTTTAACTCTCAAAATGTATAGTATGTTTTTTCCTAAGTTTAGATTTTTGGGAAAGCATGCTTCACAACTAAGCCAATTTCATCTTAACTTTTTCCATCATGAGTAATTTTACTTTTTACAAGTCATTCTATAGAGCTTCAGTGTTTACTTTTAAAGTACAGAACAAATAGGTGTTTACAAAAAGTGTATTACTCCGTGTTCTTTATTTATTTCGACTAATCTAAATAATAAAATGATGCTTTAGATACAAATACAAGATATACTTTTTAAGTAGGTGCATAATGTAGATGAATGAGAGTTGATTCTGAAACATTATTAGAATTCTTCACATAGCTCAGGTACAGGGTGAAGTCATAACCCAGATTTAGACCAGACACCTTATATACAAACTGGATGCTTTATATTAATTTATGTACACTGTACTACATACAAATTCGTTGTCTAGTAAAAATTTAAAATATTGGATCCAATATGGCCTACTTTTTATTTAAATTACAAGTGAAAAAACATAAACCAAGACCGGGAGTTGAACCCGGGACCTTCATGTTTCCGTCCTGAATTCAACTGGGTTCAACTCCCGGTCTTGGTCTATGTTTTTTCACTTGTAATTTAATTAAATATCCCTTGCTGAGGAAGTGTGTAAGCGGAAAAAATATTAAAATAATTAAAAAAAAAAAAAAAATAATAAGGACATACTTTGTTTATAAAAATATGGATACATTATATGTATGCGAGTATGTAGATATTTTTTTATGAATTTGTCAGATTCTCAAAACTTACTCTTTGAAAATCTATATAAGTAGGCCCTAAGCTAATTCAATAACTGAAAAAAATTATAAGAAGAAATATTATTGCCACAAAGCTAGTTATTAAATCATTAGAGAAGTCTAATCCTTTTATCTACAAATTGATCAGTATTTAATTTGGTTCTTATATTTTTTTGAACTAGTCAATATAAATTTTTGTCAAATTTTGGAATGGCAAATTGTTTATACATTACGATTCTTATAAACATATATTTATATTATTTAAGGAAAAAGTAAATGGATATTAGCTGAACCAATTACAAGAACTTATAAGACTTATCATCATATTTATCAATTTATAAATATGCGTATTCTATAATTCTTCAAGCCAGAGAATCTCTCAAACTTATTAGACAAGTTTTATCTTTAAAAACAAATTCATCCATTTATTAAATTGACAAGTTTTCTTTAAAAAGTTACGCTATCAATGATATGGTTAACAGGTAATTTGTTTAATTAAAACATTTTTCTCAGAGATTGATATTTTATTTTCTACCAATACAAAACAAGTCAATATATATTTTGCAATTTGTTCAAATAGGGTTGAATTAGGTTTTTAAAATAAATCCCAACATTATAATTCACTTTATAAAAAATCCACTAAATTTTAAATGTTAATACAAATATTTACAAGGTAAGAAACTCGTCTTGCACAGTACTATTGCACTGGTCCATAGCACACTTGGTTAATTTGAGGTTATCCTAACACAAACTCAGTACAAATCTATATAGTACTAGTGACTTAACTTAACATTTTAATACACTATTGCATTCCGCCAATTAAAAAAAGTATCTAGCTGGCATACACAACTAATGGAAAAACATTATTTATTTTCAAATACAATTTATAAGCAAGTTTGACTGAAATTCCTGTTCAATTCTACAGGTTAATATTACTTGGTTTTTTCACACTATTCTCGGGCGACTAAAAATCAAATAAATTAATAATTGTGTACACAATTCTTTTGTTCGTAAAGTCTATGTACTAAAGAGAGCACAGTTATAATGATGACTGGCAATTTTCCTCCAGTTCTTTCCCAATTTAGCTCTTATTATTAAAACGAATGTTTCATGTATAGTGTAGGACATACAGTTAATCTTATAAATAGAGGTTTACATGACTCTACTTATAGTTTGGTTACTGTAGCCCTTGCATCACTGAGGATGGCGACATTGCCGTTGAAATGCGTTTGAAGTTAGTAAACATATTTGTTGTGATCAGGTTTTATTTTATCTAATTACTTTCTCAAAAGTCAAGCTGAATAGTTATTTATTTACATGACTAGTTTACCTGCCATTGTAACCTATTGGCAAATCTTATACCTTCCATTTATAATTACTGTCATGCGCACATAATTTATCAGCTTTAATGAATATTATTTAATAAATTAATTTACCCGATACTCTAGACTGGAACATATAATAACCTGCATAGTGGGCCTACTAGGGTTATGAATCGTGCAGACTCTTCAGACCTAATTTGTCCATCATTATTAATCTATAGGCTGAAAACAGCTCACTATATCCGCCGACTTCTGGACACCATCCTCACAAGAAAACAATTAACCAGACATTACAATAAAAATGATATCGCACATGATTAAACACCCTCTCTGCATTGGTCTCTCACTGTAATTCCTGAAATCCCACCAGTGTATAGACCAAAGTGTATAAATCAAATCATGACAAACCGGTTTAAAATTACAAAGTTGTGGTCACATAACACTATACTGTAGTTTTAAAACACTAAAATTATTAAGACATTTCAAAGAATACTTGATTCTTAAATAAATTTGCATAAAATTTTTCAAGGAATTTAAAAAATTATCAGATGGCAAAAATTAATATTGGTTCAGAGAGATGTCTAAAACAATCTAATTTTATCTGTTAAGGAATACGAGGTCTATGTGAACATGGCGGTTATTTCTATCAGATTTTTTCAAGGTTTTTTTTATTACACAATTAATTGCTCGTTCTTTAGACCCAAGTAAATGCCTTCTTCATCCGTATGAAGGGCTGCTAACTTAAAATAAGTACAAATTTTTGTTTAACTCGTTACTTTTGTTGAAGTTTCTAATGTTTAGTAAAAACATGCTTTTTCAGAGCTACTGAATTATTTTCAAATTCATCATCAAATGATTTAAATAGGTAAATCTCATTTTTACACCTATTGAGTAGAATATGGACAATGATAAAATTCTGAAATGTAAGTGGGAGTAAGGATAGAATGCTGACATCCTTAGTGAGTCTATGGAAGAGAGAGTGTAGAAATCAAACTACAGTACAAACCTGTAAGTTTAAGGTGTACCATACTAAAATTACTGAAGACTAAACTAAGCTTGCCAAAATAATTCTCATTAATTTCATAAAATTGAATATAAACCTCCATAAAAAGTCTAGCTGAATTGCACTATTTTCTCTTTGTATTTGTTGATTGTTTATAATAATTGTGCCTCAACAAAATACAAAATAATCTGTGATGTTTTTTACTTTATTCTACTGTGGGTTGGAACCTTTACAGCGATGAATAACTTACTGAATTATTTGTTTGGAATAGTTTCTTACAACTCCCTATTATGTAATTCAGTTCTAGAAATAAAATTATTGTAAAACACATACTAGTAGTTCTGTGAACAGTAGACCTCGCTCGTTGAAATAACAAATGTGGTTTTGAGCTTAGGTTAAAAATAGTGTGCCAGTAAGGAAGTAACCACAACTCACTCACAGTCACAGCGGCCACACTGATGTAGCGCAGGAAAGAGCAAGACAGCAGGTAGCGCTCTCTCTCTCTCTCCCTCTCCATAAAATTACAAGATTTTATGAAGATATCTAAAGAATAAACGTATAAAAACATAGTTAAAATAAAAAACTGGACGATTTTTTACAAAATTTAACGGCCATTTTGTGAGCTTACCGTTAGAGATATGGAAAAAAATCAAGAAAACAATTTTGTAGACCATCAAATTTGCTACCTGCAAAATATTATTAGTTTTTCAATTCGACTTACGTTTAAGCCAGAAACTGGCTTTGGAAAAACTGGCTTACACTGAGAGAAACGGTGCAACCGCCATTTTTATTTTATTTAAGGGGTTAAATATGAAAAATGGAAAAAACCATATATATACATGGCTTGGCCTAGGAATAAGGAACATTCATGCAAAAAAGCATGACAATCGGTCAAGGCGTTTGGCCGTAATCGTAGACAGACACACAGACAAAATGCCGAACAGTCGAGCTAAAACGGAGACCTCGCTTCGCTCGGTCAATTAATTGGGAACTTTCTTAACTTCCATAACAAATTGGAGACTTCAAAACTAATTAATTTAGATAGAAAAGTATTAGATATTGTTATAAAATCAATCTTTTTGTTCCTTTTCAACCCCTTAAAGAAAATTTGTACCCACAATTTGAATTACCAACCCGTTGCTTATAAATTATTTTTAGACACTATCCAAGCACTACATAATCTAAAACTAAAAATAGATTTGAGATTAAATTTGGAATAAATCCTTTACTAATATCATGCTACGTACATAAAAACTATGTTAGGTCTTACATCTATCAAGTTTACAGAATACAGAATTATTTATTTTTACATAAATACATGTACGGGACAAATGTAATTAAATAATATCTCTTAAGTATATAACATATTAAAACACTAGAATGTTTAGATTGTTTTAGACTTTAAATCCTAATAGTTTTGTTAGACTTGTTTTGCCTGCCTAAATCACGTTCATCCATAGTTACATTCCCAATTAACAAAACAATTTTCATTTTAAATAAAGAATTACTAAAAAATAAACATATTATTAAAGTTAGTGAACAGTTAAGTGGAAATGTAAATTGGATAGTAATTTTCGGACGGCAGTGAATATGGCTTTGCGTTTCGGACATTAGAACGCTAGGACGGACGCAGCCAATTTGCAGACGGCTTGGCATTATTATCATAAATTGTCTTACTCTAATTATGACAAGCACATTCAAATAAAATGTTATGTTGAACTTGACCAGGATCAATATGAGTATTCATCAATTTAAAAATAACTGACATATCATACATTTTGCATATATAAAATAATTATTTCCCACAAGACTTTTGTTTTATTAGTTTATACATTTTAATTTGTTAAACTGTATTTTTGTAATGGAGCCCTGTATTCACGACTCACTTGCTATTTTTTATAAATTAAAAAAAAAAATTATCAAACAACAACAATATATAAATAATAAAGTCTACAGTTACTGGGAAAAGGGAATGTTCAATTTCAACAAAAAACAAACACTTGCAACATAAATCAACTGAGCCTTTGGAAATTCACCAGATTTTTAAGAAAGAAATCATTTTAAAGGATAATCTACCAACAAACATTTAGATTAAAATGTATTTTTTTAAATAGAAATAAAAATTCGGCTAAAATCTTGATAACTTGAGCCATTATAACGTGGGTGCAGTTAATTTTTGGTGATGAAAAGCCTTATTATCATCATCTGAAAATCAACTTTCTCACTACTTAAACATCCATGGTTTACACACAGAATCCCACTGGAAATCTTAAACATTGGAGGAAGGTAAGCTAAGCTCTCAACACAAGGCAGATTGAAATTAATAATTTTCAAATCATAAAACAATAACTAAATAAAATATAATTGTTTTAATAAAGTCAATTATTACAATTATTATTAAAAATTTAGTTTTTTATAAATCTTAAATGGAAAATTTGTTTAAATGTTACAACACAAATCTATTAATACATTTTTAATGTTTTAGTATCATAAGCTATTATTTTTATTATGATAATAAATAATTATTGCACTTTTTAAATATATTTAATAACATATTATAAATACTATTTCAAAATACATTACTCAGAACAAAGAACCAAACAAGCTTCCCAACAAATGAGAATAATAAGAACAAAATCCTATAGTATAAATTAATATATCTAGCAATACAATTAAGTAATCAACAGTACAGATTAATACAGGACGACCTGTCACATCCGGATTATCCCAAAACTGGACGCATCTCCAAACAAATTTTCGTATTTTGGTTGTGTGGCAGATGAGGTGGAAAAGTGAAAGTTGCAGCTAGAGAAATGTTTGCGCGCCGAGCCTAGCCTATTCTTAGCGGGCTGTGACTTTAAAACGTTATCTCTGATAAGTTATGTTGAACATCAAGATGAAACGAGTGAAGTAGAAGTGATGCTTTTAAGAAGATTGAGGGACATGGCTTCCAAAAAACATGTAAAGTGTGTGAAGCAGCCTAAAATCAAAACTTTTCAAAAACTAATGTAGCCATTAGCAACGGTACTGTAAGTAAAACTTAATTTAATTTATATTTTAATATGCCGAACTGTAGGCCTACCAATAATTTATTTAAAGCTAGTGTGTTTATAAGTACAGTACTGTACCTACATACTTTAGATATTTAATTACTGTACTGTAATAATTAAAATTGTGTTTTTACAATGTAAACCGTTTCCTTTTATTGTTTACTTTTAATTACCAATAGTCTACTGTTGTATACAGGACGTCAATTTGTTGGTCTATATAGTACATTGTAGTACAGTAAATACAAGTCCAAACCGTTTGAAACATCTTAAAATAGTATTAAACAATAATGATTTTCATTTTTTTTTTTTGCCTTTTGGCTATTTATAAATGACCTTGCTGTATCCGGATTTTTCCATATCCGGATCGGCCGGTCGCCACATTAGTCCGAATATGACAGGTTGCACTGTACTGACAATTGGTTTGTTCTTTTATGAAATATAACAGCATAAAATAGTAACTATTTTAAAATCAACAACCTGGTTTTCTAATTTAAAAAATAAATAATACACCCATTGACTACCATGCCATTGTTTAACTAAAATTGCAATATTATAAATCATTATAGCTTAAAATTGTAAACATTATACACTTAGGAGG
Organism: Philaenus spumarius; assembly: GCA_018207615.1. Taxonomy (NCBI): domain Eukaryota; kingdom Metazoa; phylum Arthropoda; class Insecta; order Hemiptera; family Aphrophoridae; genus Philaenus; species Philaenus spumarius. The sequence continues at coordinate 473,552 of JAGFPH010000141.1, forward strand.
GAAACAAAAATTTAACAAATAATTTTAATTTAGGTGCCTTCACAATACTATGTTACATTTACACTGCATCATTCGATATGTCTCCAAATTACCAAACAAACTTTACGATCAATAAATTATGAAAACATAATCAGTATAGTATTAACAACAATAACGTTTACGACTTTGATTTTATAAAACACATAACAAAGTTTCACAAATTGTAAAATAAGTGCATAAAATAATATATTAAAATTATAAAATTGAACGTACGTTGTATCAATAATCACAATATTTTATATTGAAATCCATACAGTTACTACATAATAAATAATATAATAATTTTTGCTACACATAAAATTAGACACGATTATAAAATAATAAAATATATATTCAAAACATTTTAGTGGTTTGTGTAATTAATAGAATCTAAATTTGTTTTAACTAGTATAAAATTTTACAGACCGACAATCCCTGTAAGTTTATATTGTAATAAATAAGATTGCATACAAATACAGAGACACATATACATTCAGACTTATAATTATAATACAGCCCATCACAACTTAGAGTGAGGAACACAAAATTAAAGTACATAAATGATATCCATCTAATTATAAGCATAAGTCCCAACTATTAACCAGTACAGAAATAAATGTTTTTAGAATAATTAAAGTTTGTACAAGTTTTTGTGTAAAATAAATTAATCTAGGACAAGTTTAAATACAAAAGTAGATATCTTAATGACTGTGGAAATACTTTTTCTTTCAATTACACCAAAAATAATCAAATAATCAAAGCAATAATATTAATCATATCATAATATAATACTGAAAATATAATAAATTAATTTCACAACCAAAATACTTCATAATGAATTGAGTGGAATTAACGATACTAAATCTTTCCAAAAAATCATTACGTTAAGAAATAAATGAAATTTTTAAATGTTACATATTTTCCATTAACTGTTTTGTTAAATCTTATGTTTACAATAGATGATATAGTTACTTTAATAAATAATAAAATGTGAATTTCATGTAATATTTAAATATTCAATTTTTGTATAAAAATACATCAATTACAAATCTAGATAATAAATAATGTTTTTTGTTCTTAAGATTTCTCTGTTTAAATTCACAACCCATTCAAACTCAAATTAAATACGTTTGAAACACATTCGTACACTGTATGTCAGACGTGATTAAATAACAATTCAATTTAAATAGTCGCGCCTAGGGGGCTGTGCAAATCGTGGTTTAGCTGCACCTCTGGTAGGATTATTAGCAGCAGGTCTTCTAGCGTTACGCATTTCTCGGTCCATTTCAAATTCTTCTAACCTTTGAGTTATATTCAACTTTTGTTGAACCGCTAATCGCAACAATTGATTCAAAGTCTTTTTTTCCTCTTCAGCGGCACTCAAATTCCTTTGAAGTTCGTCCACTTGAGTTACGTATTCTTCACAACGAGCAGCAAACATTGCTCGGAGACCTATATAAACAAACAGAGTAGAATATAAATAGATATATTATTACTACGTAATAGTAAAAGATCAATTAACTGAAGTGGTCACCAAAATTTAGTTAGCATTAATAAATTGTAAGTAATGAAATAGCTATAAATATTTTATAACTTATTTAAAAAAAGTCCTTTGGCTTGAAAACAAGGAAATTTTACAAATTTCTTAAAATAAAAAAGTCATACTTAAAACAGCCAATGCTAACCTATACTTTAACTTTATACGGCTGGTCTTCGATATACATCTGTCCAGTTTAAACATTTCCACATTTAAACAATTCAAGAAAACATTTTAAAATCGATAGATATACCATGAAAGTATTTTTTCGCAGAAGAGAGCCTGCCGAGAATCAGTCAAGATCAGCTAGTCGGCATGCCATTTCCCTTCCTCTTCTAAAATGTGCTCTATTCCTATTGTCTTTATCTATTTATAACTTGACTGGTTTAAGATAACCACCAACTTCAGCTTGGTTGAGTTGGGGCATTCAGCAGGTGTACCTTACAATATTGACATCGTTGAATGCAGTATTGTTCTCATAAGTGATTTTGTTTACATCGGTTAATTGAAATTAAAATACGAGTGAGACATCCTATTTTGTCTAAATCGGAAGCGATTCATAAAAGTGTTCAGTATTGTACAAATTTAAGTGTTAGACAAGTTGTTGTTACAAATGTCTAATTTTATAGAATATTATTAATCAGAAAATGCACAAATTTCAGTAGCAGTTTATTCAAGAGAAAACGAAAAGTCTCTATTCAAACGTAACCAGGAGAATCAAAATCCACTGCTATTAATGCCAGTACAGGTGTGTTTGAAAACTTGCAATGATTTTCTTAGACTAAAACTTGGAAGCAAGGTTGGTTCAGCAAAATGAAAGCACTGATGATTTTTAGGAAAGATTTTATCACTCAGAAAAGTGGTTTAAATGGCAAAAAAAATGTAAATCCTAATGAAACTAAAATATTTTGGAAGAAAAATGAAACATAAATTTCAATTGAAAAAACTGTATCTGACTTTAAACCTGTCAAAGACAATTTCACACAACCTTTTTGAGCCAATACCTAGGAGATCAAACCCTTGATGATTTACCAATAAAAAAACCAAGGGTTGTAAAAAGCTGTGATCAAATTAAGTTGCCTGTGGTTTGGATATTCAGCAAGAAAAAAAGGTTTATTTAAACACAAAAGATGTTTATGAATATTTTTCACAAGAGCTCTGACAAATATTTGTTTAAATACTTTGAAAAGAAAGATATTGAATTAAAAATTTTAATTTTTGTGCATAATGTTTCTAACTATGTAGGTGTTACATTTGTTTACAGCTATAGGCTTATTCAATACAAATACTTTTATTAATAAAAGGCTTTAATGTCTATTTTCAAAACCATTACAGCATGTACTTAATACATAAAAAGGTATTTATATTAATCAACAGAAAAATACTGTGCACCTTTGGTTTGCTGCTTTCACTGACGTATAGTTTCCAAAATTCATAAATTCGTTTTAAACAGCAATTAGCTGGAACGCTTCTATTATTTATACCAGTTTGAGTGTCTATTTTTTTTTAAGTATTCAATATTTCTGGTATGAAATTAGTTATTGAAAGAAGTTATATAAAATCAGCTAACAGTTCTACTTACTAGAGAAAGTAGCTGCATCCTCCTTAAGAATGCGAAGCTCGTTGCGCAGTTTCATCATAGTCTCGCTGACAACTGCTTTCTCATTATCATATTTAGACTTAAGGTTGTTAAGAGCAACCTCAGCTGTGTTTTTATTTGACTTAAGTACAGTACGTAGAGTCGCGATCTGCTCTCTCTTAGTGGACAGCAATGACTTCAGTTTAATCACTTGTTCTTGAAGCTCGCTAACTTCCTCACTACCAAGGCTTGTCGGTGAAACTGTAAGCACAAAATTTAATTTAGATTATTAAACTTTTTGATTTTCAACCAAGTTTTAATTAAATTTCATATAGTAATATTTTTTCAGCTATGATATTTTTTGGAAATAATAAAGTATTTACAATGTTAATTTTAATCAGAGATTTGAACCACTGGAATTATATAACATAAATTTAATAAATTTAGTAATTTCACAAAATGCTGCTATCGCTCCCTTCACAGCTAATATAGTAGGGCCTGTAGACAAAGCTAGGGGTGAATCAAAGACCAAACATCTCAGCATTAACTTCTCCCATTAAAAAGTCACCTCTATTACCAAGTGCAAACCATTCTGGGATCGATTAGAAAGTAAGGTGTACCCCTTCCCCCTGTTAAAAAATGTGTAAATTAAGTTTTCAAATCTTGGAGTTTTTCAACTTTACAAATTATTCTAGTTAAAATCTACGTAAAAGATTCTACACTACATTCATGATAATTATATAAGACTTATTAAGTTATTTTGAAAGATAAAGCACGACTTCAAGAAGTCTAAGAAATAAAATTTATGACAGCTAAAAAAACACAAATATTGGTAAGCAATATAAATTAAGAAGCTATGTTTTTACATTAAGTTAATTTTGAAATCTATGATACTTTTCTTTCAAATGTATCACTATACGAGGCTATTCTATCTTTTTTTTAACATCATCCATAAAATGGTAATAGATTTTGATATGTAAAGTAACATAACCTAAAGCTGGCCATCCAATACATCTGACAATATGTTTGAACAATATTATTTTAATTTTCAATTGTCTTCTTTTACATGTGAAGTTTGCTGGATTTGAATATTATTTTGATGTACTGGTTACATTGGATCACGGTTGACCAGTTTAACCTTATAGAATAGTATTATTAACCTAATAATACTGTTTAGAAGTTTTGTAAGCTAACAAAACTTTAAACAGAACAGAGAAGATAAAAAACTATTTGAGTAATTAAAAACTACAAATACACCACATTGTTAAAGTGTCTCAATATTGGTAAAAATGTTGTCCTGGAAAAAATCCCTCCAAAAATACAACCGAAAAATCTCACCAAACATTCTCGATTATCACTTCCTCCCCCTCCTCAATATCCACTAAGCTTTATCAGATTATATTATAAACTTAGTAGTAAGACTTTCAAACTAGAAGCTCAATTATAATATGGTAAGATTTGTGAATAAAGCTTGCATAAAAACTTATTTTTAAATGTTTTTGTTATATTTTTAACAATTATCATAATCATTAATTACATTTCAAATTTCAATAATCATAAATACAGCCAATTTTTTAAAGTTCAGTGGCACTAATTATACGGATTAATTCGGAACAGTAAATCCGGATAATTATAAATTGTAGTTTTACAACGTGTGGGCCCCTTAGTAAGATGAATGGTTAATTTATTGTTGCCGGACTTATGGGACGGTCCGAACTTACATGAAGCCAAGAAACCTTAATCGGTCAAACATTTGCGTTATTAAGGGGAAACCACAACCACTATGAACCATACACACGGAGATAACCAGCTTTAATGAGACTAATTATAATAAGATATTAATTAATGTTACACACAACACACTAGAACACCATTACAAGGTCGGCCTTGACTTACAAGCCCTGATTGCGCTATTTGGCCTAACCCGATTTAATTTAACCTTATTGGACGTTCACTGCCTCCGCAAATCGGTCGCCACTCGCAATTTACTTTGGCCGGCCATTAATTATAAAATAATACCTAATTGAAACAAACCAGCACAATAGTTTGAACGTTTTCCAGCTTGGTCGGTGCTAACATGTCTAGTCGTAAACCGCGCAAAGCATTCTGGGTTGGCGCATTCCGTAGCCAATCACGTCGCCGTTGACATTGATTCGCTCAGAGATCCGACTCTAATCGCGAACCTTATACTGAGCGGATCTCAGTTTGAAACATTAATAAATAAATGTATGAAGTTTTAAATTGTAAATTACTTATTTTTATTTACTTCAAATATTATAGGGGTGGAAGTAGCCATTCCATTACAATTAATCCTCACAAACTGTAAGAAATAACAAATTTAATTCTCACTCAGCGGATAATGTAGGTTCAGACAGTCAGTGTTTCTCTCGTACAAGTTTTTAAAAATTATTTTGTTTAACAACTCCAAAACACTACTCAATCTTACCGTCAGATGCACTGTGGCCGCCCTTAGCTCTATCTATTAAGTGGTTCACTGAAGTTCTCAGATGCTTGATCTGGTCCAGCACAGTTTCTGCATGTTTAGCCATAGCAGCAGCATCTTGTAGGCTTTCTAGCTCTTTGGCTGGAATATCTGACTTCAATCTTGCTCTCAGGAGCTCTACGCCTTCTTTAACAACACCGCTTTCACCAGTTTCACTCTCTGTGTAACATAATTAAATGAGATTTAACAGAAATGAATTTATAACACAATATAAATATACTAACAATGTCATCACCTACCATTTTGAATTCAATTATGAAATAAATGGATGTTGCTGACATTTTTTTACATGCTTTTCTTCAACTCACTACCGTTCAACCGGTGGGTGGACCGGTGCAAGGTCGCTTCGGCTCTTTCCGGATCGCCTCCGACATCGCGTTACGACTGCGTTCTCGCATACGTATATTAACCAAAAAACTAACCTTCAGATGGGGGGGAGGGGGTCGGCCCTGAGACCAAAAATTTTATAACTATAACTAAAAAGTAAAAAATAAAATAAATTAAAAACAATTTTTTTTTAAACATGCTTTCCCATCCATGAATAACATATAGACTCGACCAAAAAAATAAAAATTAACCTACATATAAAAATCATTCTTCCTCAGCGAATCTGATATTGTAATGAGACTTGATAGCTAGCACTATTTTTACTTTTCACAAAATAAACACACCCAAAAAGCATGGGGTGTGATGTTTTCGGAACTTTGTAAGAGTACGACCCATTACTTTTTAGTGTGTGTTTATTTTGGGAAAAGTAAAAAGATTGCAAGCTATCAAGTCTCATTACAATATCAGATTCGCTGAGGAAGAATGAATTTTATATGTGGGTTATTTTTTATTTTTTCGTTGAAGTCTATGTTATTAACGGATAGGAAAGCATATTTTAAAAAAAATTAATTTATGTTATTTAAATACATACAGAAGGTACTTTAGTTATGAAAAAAGAAGTAAAATTAAAATTATTAGTATAAAATTCAATAAGAAACCATAAGTAAACTTAAAAATTAATAATTTATATTGTTAAACTTAAACCTTTAACAACATCTAATTTAATATACACAGGAGTATGTTTTAAGTAACCTTTTTTGATGTTTTCATTACTAAGTACAGTATTAATAACACAAATCTGTACTGAAAATTTAAAAGGTTATGTGGTAAACAATCTCCTTACTTGCAAGACATCATTTACAACCGTCGTTCAAACGGTAAAAATAGCTTGTTTTATACAAAATGAATTTCTTTTTTAATTTTCAAATATGCATTATAATTTACATATTTAAAACTATTCTTCCTCAAAATCCATAACCAAGTTTATCAATTCGCCAAATCAAAAGTTGTTTATTACCGCAGGTTCATTAAGCCACAGCTTACACAGCTTACAACACTTTCAAAGTAGTACCCACCAGAAACTTTTTCTGTTTTCTGGAAGTGGCTGGGAATAAAATCATGTGGCTATTTGCGGATGTTCATAAACATCCCATCCAAATTTTTTTAGTTTTTTTTACGCCAACGTCATAAAACCACAACAACTATTTTTAATTGCTTGATGATGTTTCATCCAAATTTCCAAATAAGAATCTTCATTAATTATTTCTCCACAAGGCAAAAACCCACACAGAAAGACCTCATGACAGTTCTCAAAAAAAAAAAAAATGTAGCCATCACATTACATTTTAAAAAGGTTTGTTTAAATTTTTTGGCTTTGATGATACCCTTAACCCTACAACTGCCCATGCTAATAATTTGCAATGCCAAGCCATTTCGATATTTTCAAAAATTCACCACATATAGTAATTATAAACCAATCTAAAAGTGTTCCATAGCTTTTCCCAGGACTGTACGAATAAAACTGTTACAGTAAATGTGGTTTGCTTTACATGAAACAAAAGATTAAACTTTTCTAGAAACATATAAACATATCTATACAAATATATCGAATTGTAAAGAGATATATCGAATCCAAAATGTGCTGTTTCATTGTTTGAAAACTGTCCAATTGCAAGGGTTTACAAAAACCTTTATATTTTCGAAACTATAAAAGTGACGTCTGATTGGAAGGCAGTTTAAGAAAGTTCAAATCTTGATGAATCCAAAGGTACCTTTATATTATTGTCAAAATATTTCTGCCGAGCAATATTAAGCAAAAGACAAAGTTGAGTCATTTCTTTGTGTTTTCTCTCGCGCCATTAGCTTTTCAGAAAACTAAAATTTTAAAACGATGATTACATTTGTAAATATATGTTTTAGAACAAATTTGTAAATACAAAAATTAAATTTTAAATCATTTCCTTTCCAACAGTTTTTGTTGTATTGTGATTGGATGATTTTTAGTGGGTGAAATATTCAATACAAGTAGAGTTGCCACAAGACTACTCAATTTGAGCAATCTGACTCTGAGATATGCAAACACATCTAGGGTTAAGCAATTGATGTGTACTCCCCAGTGTGTAATACAAAACTCTGTAGTTCATGAGTCTCTAATGGTAATGCTCTAAAAGCGACAAACAGACATGATTGTTTTATGTCCTTCTAATAGTATTTGTGACTCATCAAACACAAATTTTACAGTATATGAGGTCAACAGTCACTCAAAGTTACATGAGGTTCTCTTTAACTCGTCTGTCAATCTTATTTTCAGTAATGAGAGTGAGGAGAACTGGCCCGACATGAACAGATGTTTTGCCTGCTGTAAACAAACGACACCATTTCCACATGAATGCATGAATAACTGAAGGTTGCAGCACGAATAGTCAGTAGATTACATGACAGAATGAATCAGGTGATTATTGCCACATTGTATCTGTGTTCCATTGGTATTATTTTTTAAAACATAACTAAGTTTGTTTACTTGTAATGAAATAAAAATACTGGAGTAAAACACAAGTGAAACTTACAATTAATTAATATAGTTTAAAATAATCACTTTCAAAAATAATCAGATAAAATAATTACAAATATTGAAATAATAAAAAACTACGAGAGGATGAAAAGGCACTCACTAGGCTCTGTGCCAATGTGCTTCTCGTGGTCCAATACCACTCTGCTAGGTGTTTCCCCGTTAACTGTGCACACATGATGGTATAACTGTGCTAATTCATCTGATGCAGTGAGCAAGTCATTCTGTGCAGCGTCTAAGGATCCGCTTGCTTCTCCGGCTAATTCTCCCAGCAGACGTACATCAGACTCTAAATCTAAGCTATGCTGTTCATTTTCCAGTAACTATAAAAAACGAGTAGATAAATATTTTACCCTCTAGATGCTTTTAATAAATAATAAAACATGTTTCTATTCTTGAGAAATCAATTACAATACATTTGTGTTTATTAACATTACTGAATAGTAGCTTTATTACTTAATGAGATAGAAAATACGAGGCCTAACTTACATAATACACTAGTACAAAATCCTATAAAATGGGTTATTTCTGTGTGAAAACATTGACATATTGATTAACACAAAAAAGACTAATGATATTTTACAGTTAAATTTTCATATTATTATACCCAGCTATTCTACACACAAAAGCTTTAACTCTCAAAACCTAATGGTAGATTTGGTCAACTATGTAGGTCAAATGTTAGTTTTATACATTGAACTATAATACTATCCACTGTGATACAGTTTTACAGTTTTTAACATGATAGGAGTTTTAAACATCAAGGATCAGTTTTCCTTGATGGAGGAGCAGTAGCAGTCTCGAACCACTTTAAAGAACTTTAAGGAGTTTGTCAATTCACTTTCCCGCTGTGAAGATGCTTAACCATGTGATTCTACTGCAGTTACGTTTATTAAAAAGGCTCGAAAAATCTTAGAAAATATATTTCATTTTTCATAACATATCCAAAAAGAATAATTTAATAAACATTTTTTAATTTTACAACCGTAGCTGATTTTTGTTAAACATTTCTCATGAAAACAATATTGCTTTGTTTAAATATACTAGAAATCAAACTAAGTGTGTTCTTTTCAAGTAATGAAAGTAAATATTCTAAATAAAATGATCTACAGTATTTAAACTCTATTTTTATTAAGTGTACATTAAGATTCTTATTCGGATTGAATTTAACATTTTTAAATTAAATAAAAAAATTTTACTGTCTATATATAAGCCAATTTCATCAAATACTCCTACTTTATTTGAAAGTTTTTTTTAACAAATATTTACATTAATGAAGTCTGATACAATAACAGAATTAAAGCTTAACTTAAGTAATTTGCATAAGCGTTTTAAATGTGTTGAGTGTGCATATGAGTTTCAAATGTTGACGATATACATACAAATTATGACATTATGTACTCCTGACCGAATAATACCTGATACGGTCATCACGAGACAACTAGACGTAGCTAATACACACTACAAAGGTTAATTGAAATTAATTAACCGAACCAAGAAACTAACCATGCTAATTGAAATTTACTGAACAAATTAATTAAGATTTAAAATCAGTATCAATATTGAAACAAGCACTTAAAAGCAATGTACTACTATGAAATAAGTTTATTATTTTCAACCAAATTTTGTTTTTATAAGTTCATATTTAAATAAGTAACACACATAATGTCATGTACCAGAAATACTGAACCAGTTTAAATAATTAAAATACAAAACTAGGGTTTAACTCATATATTAACTCTATTTTTCAGTGTTGCAAGATGTTCTTAGACTTGGTCTGTCAGCTAGTTATTCAAATTGACATCACACTACTTTCGCTCTCACATTGGCCATTACCTAAGGCCAAGACTTCATTCATGGCACAGATATAGGAGTATTTTATTAGGACCTTCACACATCTTAAAATCACAAAATGCACTACAGTAAACCTTTGATAATTCGACACTCGATACTTTGACAATCCGTATACCGACACCGGCCGTGACTACGCGACAGTAGGGAGGTGTGTGCCAGGGTCAGTGACTGGCAGGCGGTTTGTATTGTTAACACGAGCATGAGCATCCGCCCCACCCCTATACCTCTTCATTCCCGCTAAACAGGTTGAGATCGAGTCAGTTTTGTTTGAACCGTGCAGGAAGTTAGACACGCTTTTGTTTTGTGATCCAGTGGTTCTGTTTATTCTGTTCTTTTGACAGCTTCTTGATGAAGCAGGCGGCACAGAGAAGAAATAAAGTTGAAAAACAAAGTATAATAACAAATTATTTTGTACAGCAAGATGTAATAAATTTCATAAGTTACTTTTATTCATTAAATTTGTGTAATTTCTTTATAAAAGTCATGTTTTTAATGCTCCCTGTGATATTTCCCATACACTCCCTATAGTTTGACATTTTGATAATTCGACACACCATAAGTCCACAAAGTGTCAAACTATAAAAGTTTTACTATATTACTAAAATTTTCTGAGTAAATCTCGTTCATAAACTACATTTTTTATATTATTTTATATTTGCTACAGTTATTTATCGAATAAGAGGAAAGCTAAAAATCCAAATATAAGAAATGTCTTACCTTATTCTTAAGGTTGGTTATCTCAGTGCGTAATTGCAAAGTTCCATCTGAACAGTTCAGGTTCTTTTCAATATCTTCCAACTCTTGCCGCAGTTGTTCAATTTCTCTCGAAGCGAGTGTAAACCATTGTTGGTAATGAGTAGTTGGCAAAGCTTGCTTCTCCTTGCTGACCTGTTCAAATGTAAATAGTTTTTATCAATCAATCTTTAACTTACAAGAAAAATATCAGATTTGAATAACAAAATAAAACACATTACAAAAATTATGTATAAATAACAGAAGAAATATGTTTGTGTAAGATATTACTTTAATTTTTTTTAATATTTACTAAAAGGTTGATATTCTGGGAAAACTAATAAGATATTTCCAAACTAAAAAAACTTAAATAAATATTGAGCTTGACTTGTGAGAAGATATAATTAATAGAATAAAGCTTAGAAGCTCTCAACAAATACATTTATTTACTCAAATAGATTTCAACAACTAAGTGAACAAACATCAGTGAAAATATTAACGTTGTCACTGACATGGGTTTGAGTAGATAAACGCATTAGTTATGAGATTCTATGTTCAAATGCATTAGTTATGAGATTCTATGTTCAAGTTTTTTTCGTGAGCCGTTCAATTCTCAAATAAAAGAAACTTGATTAATTAATAGCAAAGTTTATTTTGACATCATATAATAATACAAAATGAAATGAAATGAAAATTTATCTTATTCATAACTTAAATTATACGCTTAATAATAAATAAACAACTATTTAAAGCACAAAATATAAATCACAATAACATAAATATAAAATAGAAAAAAGTCAATTCATCCCGAGGTTAAAACCTGTTTGGGATGAAAATATTTTATACAATTTTAATAAACAGCTCGACGGGAGAGAAAACGCTGTGACCGACAAGTTTAGCTGTACATTTAGACTCACAAAAACACATATAGAAAAATTAGATTTGGCTTTTTACTTAGACTGGCAACAACAGTAACACAAAAAGAAATCTACACAACAAAAAATAAATAATATATTTTTGAGAACTGTCATGAAGTCTTTCTGTGTGGGTTTTTGCCTTGTGGAGAAATAATTAATGAAGATTCTTATTTGGAAATTTGGATGAAACATCATCAAGCAATTAAAAATAGTTGTTGTGGTTTTTTGACGTTGGCGTAAAAAAAAACTAAAAAAATTTGGATGGGATGTTTATGAACATCCGCAAATAGCCAAACTGTCAAAATCGGGTTTCCCGTACCCAAAAACATATAAAAAGATACCAAACACTGAATTTTCAAAATGTTGATCCAAAAGCATGACTCCAAAGCGGTACGATTTTTTAACTGTAAAATCGGTTTTCCCGTACCCAAAAATATAACAAACGATACCCCACACTGAATTTTTAAAATTTTGATCCAAAAACATGACTCCGAAGTACTACAACTTTTTAACTGTTAAAATCGGTTTTCCCGTATACCCAAAAACATATAAAAC
>JAGFPH010000141.1:486152-505411 GCA_018207615.1 Philaenus spumarius
CAAAATTTTGATCCATAAACGTGATCCCGAAGCGCTACGACTTTTTAACTGTCAAAATCAGTTTTCCCATACTCAAAAACATATAAAACGATACACCACACTGTATTTTCAAAATTTTGACCCAAAAACGTGATCCCGAAGCGCTACGATTTTTTAACTGTCAAAATCAATTTTCCCGTACCCAAAAACATATATATAAAACGTTACCCTACACAGGAGTTTCTAAATGTTGACCCAATATTTTCAAAAGTTTGACCCAAATACGTAACCCCGACGCACTATGACTTTTAAACTCTCAAAATCAGTTTTCCCGTACTCAAAACCATATAAAGCGATATCCCACACTGTATTTTCAAAATGTCGAAAATACATTTATTTTTTATAAAAAGATGTTTTGATTAAAAGTATGTTGCTTTTTCAGTGTAGTATAATGAAAAAATATTGTACGTAACTCGCCCGGTAAGTTTTTCCGTGCTTGCACATGAAAATCCCGCACTCAGCTGCACCTCACTTCTGAACTATCATGCTCGCATGAAAAACCCTTATTTACTGGGCTTGTAACGTAATATACTATATACTATTAAAGAGTAGGGGTTTAACTTTTTAAGGATAACTTAAGAACAGAAAAACCATACAAAATAAATATCAGTAGGGAAAAATGTAAAACATTCTTAATTTAATGTATGTAGACATTTTCCCCAGTAAAATGTTTAGGCAATTGTTTCCTTTGTACACAAGAAGTCAAGTCAGGTAGGCTCAAGATCAACCACTTATGGATTCATTTCTTATCGTGATTATTTATAGAATTAGAGTGTCTCCTGTGACGAAAACTAACAATTTTATAGATCGATAACGAAAGTTTAAAGTAATAATTATATTTGTTTTAGGTCGGGTAAAACATTTTGGACATGTTTGGGACTTACGTTACCGGAGATTTATGATTTTTGTAGTAGTCCCAACGGAATGCCTTTGTTTTACTTGTTATTTATTCCCGAAAATAGCTACATTTAATTTCCACTTTTTCCGAATTTTACAACTGTCATCCAAATTACATTTTCGCGGACCTTAGCCGTTGTAATTTAAATTAAGGTTTACGCCGGCATTTCTAAAATTAGCGCTAATAATATTCGGCATCGTACTTTTTTGACGACATTCGTCATTTTATTTTAAATGATATTTCACCTATGGAATGGAATGTAACGAGGAATTATAAACCCGGCAAACGCCGGGCAATATCGGCGGCCGCGGCAATTGAGTACACAATTGAGAGATCGGTGGTGGCCGGGCTCGGGATCGATGGAATCGGAATCGACTCAATGCCGATTCCAGTGCTGAGAATCGGTGGAATCGACTTTTGGAATCGAGAATCGACCCATCCCTAATATAAACAACACATTGCTATCAAATTACATTTCAAATAAACTCACATTTTCCTTTTGCTTAGTTATCTGACTCTGGAGATGGCCCAAAGAGTCAGTATGAGCATGAAGCTGCATGATTCTAGCCAGAAGTGCCTGAAATTCACCTTGTGTCCGTTCTGTTACATTTTGAGAATCACGAAGAGTTTGAGTTAGCAACATCTTTTCACTTTCAACCTATTAACATTTCAATAAAAGCATGATTGAGAAACCTTTAAATTTATTGGAACTAAAATATGAATTAGTGAAATATGAAAATACAACAATTAAAAGTAACTAACCTGTTTTTAATTAATGCTTGAAACACAAAAAATCTCACATGTTTAAATAATTCCACAAAACACACTATAATAAAAAAGGATTTTATTTTAAATAATTTTATCAAATTTTCAATTGTCTATCTCAAAGCTGAAAGAGCACTACAAATATCTCACTGGTTCAACTTATAGGCTAGGCCTATTCAAACAATACAATAACTATAAGCTTTTAAGTTATAACAAAATCTGGTTTATTTAAACAATATATTGAATCTCCTTTTACATTTAAATCATATATACAATCTTATTATTACATATCAAACATTGCAATTATTTTATAATTACTAATTATTAGATCTCTTAATCTCGGGTCAAAAAGGTTTGTGGCTAATTAAGTATGCAATCTGTAGCAAAATGAATCATATAATTAATGTAATAAATATTTAAAATTGCTAACTATTAAAGTATAAATTTCAAATAAATGTTCAAGTTCTAGTTATGGTTCTTAATTTCTTATAATCTAACAATTTGGTAAGTCTATATTGAACACTGAAGTTTTTGGTAATTGTTCTTTAAATGTACTTTAGTAAATATGGCCGATACTACCTTCCCAGGAGCTCAATTGAAACATTAATACTTCCTTAGTTTATTTAGAATAGATATTATTTCAGTTCTTGAAATTCGTGATAGAAATTATTTCTGCTTTCTTCTTAAATGGATTTAATGATTTATACTGTCTTTATTTTAATGTACGGTTGAATTATTTTTAGAGCCTCTTA
The DNA here is from genome assembly GCA_018207615.1 of Philaenus spumarius. NCBI lineage: Eukaryota > Metazoa > Arthropoda > Insecta > Hemiptera > Aphrophoridae > Philaenus > Philaenus spumarius. The sequence goes on from JAGFPH010000141.1 coordinate 488,607, forward strand.
ACAAAAACGTCTGTATCATACAATGGTCAACTAAAAAGTAAGTAAAAAGGCTTGGTTCTTCTTCAAAATGGACCCGCGACACTGTGCACTGCCTTACTGAGTAGCTTTGCTATACGTTTTCCACTATTAGTCTTATTTAAGCCAATGTTCTTTTAATAAAATCAATAAAGTAAACTTTTAAAGTTTTGCCACTTGTGTAATCGTTTTTTACCAATGTTTATAATTATTTAAGTCTTTTATGCCTTTAAAATGTCCAAAATATTCATTTTTTAGAAAATATAAAAGTACGTTTACGGGTGATGATGTACGCATTGGAAACAGCTGTTTTTAATTCTGATTCAACTCTAATCGATTGTCCTTGCAGTCTGAGTAGGTTATATCATTGTTTTCACTTTCTATTTGCTTTGTTTACACATTTATAATATTTCAACACTGTTTTAACACTTTTTTTCAAATAAATTACAATGTTTCTTAATCTTAATTATACTAAATCTAGTAATACATACGCATAATTATACACGCTAATAGATTTGAATAATGAAATATGATTGCATACTTTTCAATTTTTTGTAACTACATTTTAGCCTAGGCTTGTCGATTTATTTTTATAAAAGAAAAAAGGTAAGTTAATTTCTATTTAGCCTTATTTATTGATATTATATAGTTATTTACTGTGTTTAATTATTACAAATTCTGAAGTTAAATTACTTTCATTAGGTAGGCTAGTTCTTGCTTTAAGTACAATTTTGAGGTTATATTTTCCCAACTGGGTTAAAATGTTATAACACCTAAGCTAGTATATAACAGTAGCAATTGTATCGAGCAGTTATAAGATAACCAATTGTTTATATTGGGTGCAAAAAAAGAAATACCAGGAAGGAAGAAGGCAAAGTTGCACACCGTACAAATTAAATCTTCCTCTTTTAGATACAACAATGACCTTAAGAACTCATATTTTTATATGTGTGAACTAATTTATGAATAATAGACTTACTAACTATATAAACTATTTGGGTAGGCCTAAATTTAACAAGTTCTTAATATTCCACAACTAATTTCAATATAAACTTATATCTGTCTAGGTATTTCAAGGCAATGTATTTTTACCTAAACTAGTACAACGTATTTAATAACTAACCTGTTCGAGTTGTTTCTCTAATTTCTTCAATTCATTCAGATGTATTTCACTGAATAAGTCCACTTGTTTACCATCAGGTGAGGCCATGTCAGAGCCACTCTTAAGATCTGCTTCGATACGTCTCAATACAGGCAGCTCATCATCATCACTTCCCATGGTTTGGTCGTCTGTGATTCCTGCAAATAAATAAAATCATATGGTTAAAAGGTACATATAATTTGATCTTTTTGATAATGTAAACAGAATCAAGAAACTCTGGCCATTTAAAACTTTAGCTAAGGAACAAAAATACTGAAAATGTATATGAAAGAAAGTTAATAATCATATCAAGAGATACCTTAAAATTAAGTGGAACAAAATCAGTTTAAACGAGTGAATTTATTACAGTGGGAAAGAGAAGAAACAAGCTATTAGGAATTATGTTTAATCCTATAACAAAGAAATGATCAATGACAATGAAACTTTATTGATTGTACACTCTCTGAGGAGGAATAAACGTTCATAATGATGAGGATAACCAAATCCATAACTAGCAATTATTATAACAATTAATTGCCTTATTAATTTACAACAGAATAGTTATGACTAAAAATAAATCTTTTTTTTTTTGTGTGTTTAACGTCCTGCTGTTTTGCACTTAAGGCTAATGAAGACAGGAATTACAGGTTTACATGGAATCCGAACCACAGCCAATGATGTCTGTTAAGAAACCATTTAGAAAATTATTCGAGGTCAATGGGAATTGAACCCGGAACTTTTCCATTGATGGTTGCCATGACGATTGATAAAGCTTTGACGCCTTAACAACCACGGCCATCGTGGCTCCTAAAAGTATTTGAACAAACGTCAGTAATAAACCATTCAAATTGAATTGAATAAGAAATTAATAGTAGCCTATGCAGCACATATCTTGTTTTCTTTCTGTGCAGCATACTTTTTACTTTTTGTAATGGCCATTCCACAGTAAGTTTTTTCTAATAGGATACAAATTTTCATTTTATTAACTGTTAATATTCTAAGGGGCATTGCACACCAATAGAGACTATATCAAAGCCCACTAAAGAATACCGTTGCGAGACGGCCAATAGGATGGGCTCGCAGCGTTGCCATATCTACTAGCCTCGAACACTCCTGGTATTTACCGCTCGAGGCTTGATCGCACAGTTTAAAGAATTATAAATGCGTTGAGTCAGCCGCAGTCAGTTAGAAGCGCGGGAAGAACGTGACAACGTCGCACTACGGCGATTGGAGCGTTCAAGGTCTCGATGTACACAAGCCCGTCCCTCAACGGTATTCTTTAGTGGGCTTTGATATAAGGGATTGTCTATTTATGTGTTGGAGAATATTTTTCTGTATAAACCTAACTTCTTATTGACTTTGTTGCCTATGTTGTCTCTCACAGGTGGATTAGTTTTTATTGAGAGAAACACTATATTTTAGTTTTAGTCTAAATTCATATTTTCATGCATTGCAAAGAGGCTTTGTATTTTAGTAACAAAATTCAAATGTTAACATACCTCGTATACTAAATGCCAAATTGCTTAGGTTATACATCGACTCGCTATTAATTCGATGATCTAATTCTTTTTTCATTGCATACTTAGCTTCTCTTTCAGCCTGAAACATGAACATTTAATAATTAATTATTAAAATAAATGTGTGAAAGTGATATACAGTAGAACCTTGGGCTATCCGAGGCTAGGTTATGTACTAATGTAAATTAACTGAATTGATTTCGATAAAGAATTCATAGCTTCAGAGGATTTCTCAATAAAAGAATTTATAATAAAAACTTTTGTGTTAGATTTAACAGACATGTAGTTTGCCTTGTACATCCTGAAAACATTTCCACTCCTTACCCAACAAAATAGTATGGTGACATTTAGCGGACAGGTAGTATTAGTGATTGACGAAGCGATCTTGGGCCAGTTTACACTCCTCTCTTCGCGGCATTGTATTTAGAACTCAACAGTCACCATCCTTTCCCACGAGTTGTTTCTTCCCCTGCTACTGTATTTTGTTTTTAGTCGTTATCGGTGTTAAACTTTGTTAATGACAGTGTGATTATGAATGGAATGCAAAAACGTGTTGTTTTATCTTTAAATCAAAAATGAGAAGCGATTAAACGATTTGATAGAGGTAATTGAATATGAAAAGTTGCAAGTGATTTAGGTGTTGGGAAGTGACTGTTGGGGATTGGAGACGAAATAGATCGGAAATTGAAAAGTGGGTATCTCAACGGTAATCAAATATAGAAGAGTACAGACAATTAATGAAAAAAAGCGAGCATGAAAAAACTTCAGATGCATTATTTTTGTGGTTTTTATTACAGTAGCTTACAGTATCCAATTTATTTGAGTACATTATCAAACTTTCTTTGTTTATTTAAAACTATATTTTTTAAAGCCAAATGAAATAGATTTTGAAGTATGGCTCCAAATCAGCCTACAACGATGTAAATGATGCACCTCAATGGTTTTCTCACCGCCTACCATATTATCGGAGTTTTTGGCTATCCGAGGTCTGCCCGGTCCCAATTACCTCGCATAATCGAGGTTCTACTGTAAATTATTTCAGCTATTTTCATAGAAAAAACAAAAGCTTAAGTCCTTATCCTCTATCTTGCCAAACATTTTGTATCATTAACCCTCCCTGTGGCAGATTGCACTAATTAACGTTCTCTCAGGCGCAAGATGCAACCATTTCGAACAAATGCGTAAATTTGCATATTCGATTAATTAATATACTCAAAATCATCCAATCGTAATAAAACCGGCACCGTTGGAAAGGAAATGAATGAAACTTTAATTTTTGTATTCAAAACTTTTATGTAAAACGTATATTTACATACGTAATGATCGTTTTAAAATATGCAGATCGTGTTACAGCTGTTTCTGCGCTTAAATTTTTGCATACAATTGTACTGTTATTTCCCACTTCTTCGACATCCAAGACTATCTACACAAATATTTCTATGGATATTATAAAGATACCATTTGATTCGTCAAGATTTTATCTTTCTAATAGTGCGTTCCAATCAAATATCACTATTTTACTCGATTTATGACGAAGATTTCTGTAAACCCTTGAGATTGGACAGTTTTCAACCAATGAAACAGGAACATTTGTCAACTGAGATAACGCCTACAATTCCATATGTTTTCACAGATTTCTTTAACGGTGTGAAGGACCGTTAACTAGGTATAACCGGTTATTTGTTTGTCTAGATAGCAGTGGAAAGTACATAATTAGGGCAGTCTGGTGAAACCGTCTGGCACCTCTCGCTCCCACGTTATCCAAATGTCCCTTCCTGCCCATAGTATTTCGACGGCAAAGTTTTATTAGATTGATGTCACTTTGTTATTCAAATAAAGATAACTCAAACACTTTTGTGAACTGACTAAGAAAAAACAAGTATACAGTTCATTCTTTGATTTATTCTCTACACTTTCTTATAATAATATTTCATTTTTGGGCAAAGCATATATTAGTAAATTACGTTTCAAACTATTCCTAGTTTTGTTAGCAGTCTTGTATTTGAAACATGAAAACTGGTGTTTTCAAAATAAGAAATTTGAAATTGATAAATGTTTTTATACAGTTCTATTTAGAACTAAATTACAAAACTTTTTTACGCTTATGAAAAAAATAACAAAAAATTTTTACTACTTGTTATGTAGGCCTAAAGTTGAACTTTTACTTTTCGTAACTGAACATTTTTTGTTTCTTGAGCTAATAACTTTTACAATTTTACATCAATAATTTTTTTTTATTGCATATATGAATTCTTCGAACCTTTCTCTACAAAAAAGGTACAGAACACTTTTGGATTGGGATAGAATTACTATTTTTGAAGAATTTTTAAAAAAATTCTTGCAAAACACTAAAAACCGGCTTCCCAATTTTAGCTTTAACCATGCCAGGCCTAGGGTTAATAATTGTACTGATAATGATCACCAAATTTGACTAAAACATCTTACACTCATTTAAAAATTAATTAAATTTCATCATTCAATTTAAATTATATTTGGTACAGTGATTTGGTCGTATATGTCATACGTAACCAAAGTTTGAACAAAATCTGATAAATAAATTTAGAAAATTTGATCTTTTTATTAATAATGATCTATTTACTTATTTTACCACCTCATATTTATTTTATTATTAGCTTTCGTCAGGTAACTATATTTATATTTCATATGATTTTTTCTATCCTTTGTTAAAAATAATACACAGCCATAAAAATTTAAGTATTTAAGGATAATTATTATTTCAACTACTTACTATGTTGTTAGGTAGTGTCAGAATAGGATTTTACAAATAACGATCAAAGTCACTCTATGCAAAAATATGATTACGATTTTTATGAAACCTAACAAGATCAAATGTTTACATATATTTTTGCCGGTATATTTACATGTAATTTTTGTTACTCAATAAACATTACCTGTTTGTTAAAATTATAATTATATTTTCCAAAATTGGTTTAGAAAATAAAACAAAAGCACTTAACTATTGGCTTTTTATATATATATAAACTATACCGTAATATATTACTTTGCTTATGATTCTACCTGAAGTGATTCCAACGCCTCTTCCATCTGTTTTTCTGCAATTTTCTTGAGCTTAGTGAGTTCCTCCACTTGCTGTTGGTATACTTCGACATCTTCTTGAAGGCGTCGTATTTCATGTTTAGCCCCTTCAAATTCAACCTAAAATTATAAAGTGAATGTAACAACTATTTATTGGCATTGCTTACAATAGAAGAACTTAATAAAGCAATTGTAATTACTAACAATTAGTAACATGTTAGTAGTATGCCAGTTAGTACATGTTTAACAAATCCTGATTAAAATATTTTAAAGTTTTTTTTTAAAGTTTGTTGAGAAAATATCTGAATTATAACATCTTTTAGAAAATATCCGAATCATAACATCTTTTAGAAAAAAAATAATTTATATTTGTAAAAGATGTGAACACAAGGTAAATATTTGGTACAAGGTAGGTGTGATATTTCATAGCATGTACGGTAAAACCTCAAAAAAATCATGCGTTTTTTCTAATTTGATAAAATATCAGTTTTTATTTCAATTTTCATAATATTGGCATATCTGAAAGTGGCTAATCGCCGAATCTGATTGCTTTTTACTACTAACTGTATCTATAAAAATTAATCTAGTGACAAAAATGATTATTTCTCAGAAAAGAAAACCAGTAACTTTGAATAAGTATCTTTATTTTACGCTGCTCAGAGCTCTTGACTTTATTAGCCGAATTTTTTAAGAAAATAAGAGCTATTTTTTTTACATAATGTTTTAACTACTGTAGGACATTTTCAAAGCAATGTTGTTTTCTTGCATTAATTAATGTTATGTCATTCTTTCCCAACACAATATAGCACTTATTAAATGTTGCATATAAAACTTAACACATTTTTACCGAATAATGAAAGGAATTAATATTGGTGTGGAAATGCCTAACAATAGGCAAAACATCATGTAACTAAACAAGAAAAACCTAATCAAAGGCTGTGAGCAACCCAAAATAAATAAACCAGCCCAATCAGGCAATTGTTGAAGATAAAAAGTATTCATGATCATTAATGTTAATAATAATCCATTCATAATTCATAATTAATAATTCATGTTATTAATAATCATGAATAATTTTTATCTTTTCAAGGCCTAAACAAATCTAACCTCTTAACTTAATCACAAGCAAAGAACCAATTTAGATTGTCACTTGTCTGTTGTTGATAACGTAATTAGCAGGAGGAAAGGAAATTAAATGTGTTTGCAGTTAAGTAAAGAAAGAAAACATTAAGTGTTCAATAGTTTACAAGAACAGTTTTAATTTTCGAATTTCAAACATATATTTTTTAAGTGTGATCTAGACTATTAGACTGTCTTACGCATTAGTAGACTGTCTATTTCTCACCTACTAGAAATTGTAAATTAACTTATTTGCTCGTGTAATTGTCTTATTATTTTATATTTTACAAAATATTTATTAATTTAATTAATGTTAATTTTTAAGCAATCATGTGTATAACCTAAATTGATTGGAAAAATCTTATTACATTATAAATAGAAGGAAAGCCCTCCAAAAATAGACATAAGCAAAAACCTTATAGTTGTAAAAATATTCTTCCTTTATTGTTTAAAGCAAGGGTTCTTAACCTAGGGGGTGTAGAAGAATTTCAAGAAAGGCGTGAGTGTATTAAAAAAACTAAATAAAAAAGTAATATTATAGTTTATTCAATTTAGTGCAAGCCCTCTTGTTAATGTTGTGAAAATTACTAGCATTACATGCAAACCTAACATAGAAAACCCCAAATAAGAGGGCACAGAGCCTGAAACATTGAGAACCACTGGTTTAAAACATGTGTTTTTCGTGGCAAAAGACCAGATTTCTGCAAACAACCACTTAAACACAGCTAAGTAGCCAAAGAGGCTAAAGTACAATTAATTATAATAATTACTATATAAGTCAGAAACTTATTTTTATTACTATACACATGATTTTTTTTTAAATAGATTTAAAAACAAAATTTGATATTTTTCCATTAATCAAAATATTCATCTATTGCCAAACTTACCTGAGAAGACCTAAGAACGGAAACTTGTTTCTGAAGTGTTATATTTTCTTCTTCAAGGTCAGAATAATCAGTCAATAATCTGGTCTCTCTGAATTTGAGGTCTTTAAGCTCAATTCGGATATGTTTTCGTTCCACCTCGGCTTCGCTCTTCTCTTTCATAAGTTCATTATTATCTTGGATCATTCGTTCTCTTTCTTCTATGACACGCTCTAGTTCTTGCCGGAGCTAAAACATACAATGATTTGTATACAGTGAATTATAATTCTAAATACTGAAAGAGTATTGCAAGTTTGCAACAAGGGAATGTAATTCGTCATTTGAACAGATGATACTGTGATAGAGGTAACAGATGTTTACTTTGGAAATTAATACAAATATTCCACAGAAGTTATTTACTTTTCATTGTCAACCAAACCAATTAAAGTAACTGTGAACTGAAATTTACATACATTTAATTACTTATATTCAAATATCAATCATAAAACAAATAAATACCTATGAGGATTTTTATTTACAGTTGATGTTTAAAATTGACTCTATGAGCATCCAAGCATGCCTGAATACTGAAAATGCATGCTACATACTAAAATAGCACATAAGTTGCGTTTGGAAATTTAGCCATATTATGTGTCACTTCAGAATATATTGTTTTAGAGCAACAGTATACTTAAAACAAATTACTTCATTCCACCTCACAAATACAAATCTGATGGCATAAGTCTGGGGATCGTAGTGTTCCGATATGCTTTGAAATAGGTGGTATCTCCAGAAACTCGTAAAGCCAAGCTCAACTTTGTTGGTGTAGTCATTAGCCTAAAGTGTTCAAAAACACTATATATAGGTTAATAAAATAATACCTGTTATATGTCCGACAAGTGATCCTCTTTTATGCTAAAACACTACCGCGGTTTGGATGATTGCACTCATCCATTGATTTCAGGTGTTGAAAATATCACACATGCTAGGTCGCCAGAACATTAAATAACTGTTACAACACTTAAACGGTACAACACAAACAGTGATGTACTATATAAATTCAGCCTATATATAAACAGCCTAGACCTATATATAAATTCAGTGATTCAAGACTTTTCAACAACGAAAAAAAACACTCAAACATTTTGTTTTTTATTAGCTTGAAAACAAAAGGTTTAAATGATCTAATTGCAATATCTGCACTTACTATGTTCTGGAAAAAAATGAATTTATATTGAAACAGTTAGAAGAAATTTCATTTAAAAGAATATGTTTCTAAAACTGACTAAGCTACAATGTGCATGTAAGATGTAGAAGGGAAATAAAAAAGCTAGATTTGTTTTAGTAACTAACATATTGAGAAACTGTACACCAAATACAGTAGAACTCCAACTATCCGGATTAATTGGGACCGGACCCGATCCGGATAATCGAAAATACGGATAATTGGATTTTTCTCGAAAAAAGGCTGTTTTTAGTAGAAAAACGTAAACAAAACATAATAGAGAACATTTACGGTATTTATTATGAAAAAACAATATCAATAACAATGTTTACATTACTTAATATTTACAAACAATACTAAATCACTGTAAAATACATTATTTTTTTAACATACCAGGCAGAGTCAGCTGTTTTGCTAGGCCTACCTTAAATCGATTCCGCGCCGCTAAGTATCGCATCCGTTTGACTATGTTCTTATTCAAATCTGATCCGGATAATTGGCGATCCGGACAGTTGGAGTCCGGATAATTGGAATTCTACTGTAGTTCTATCATCAGGATACAACAGTACTTATTTTAAAATCTATCTAAAAATTCAATACTTACAAGTTTTTGGTCATTTTCTAAGTCATAAATTGTTGAGTTCAAGGAGGTTTCTCTTGCAGCAGACTCCGACAAGAGTGACTCCTCTTGTTCAATCCCAGATTTAGTCGTAACTTTGTGAGATGTCTGGAATTTTGCGAGTGCCTGAAACAATAACAAAAACAGTGATGAGCTTGCACCAAGACGCTTGATGAGTCAATACAATACCAAACCACGACTTCCAGATCACTAGATATGCTGATGTAGTTTATCCTTTTAAAATAACCATGTTAATAATCAAACTGATTATATCAATACCTACTTACCACAAGTAAACATTATTTTTCTGGTCCTTAGACCCATTTCTCACCATCAGGATTTTACAATACAACAATTTCTGGACAGAAACTAGTGACAAAAAAGTTGTATTAGATCCCATCCGATAATTTCCGTATAACACCCCACCACTGTTTGGCTTTATACACTATGGAGTGTTGTTCATTTTGTAATTTTTATAATTATGAAGGTTATATTTTAGAAATTAATTTAAGTGTTATAATTTTAGAAGGTTATATTTTTATTAATTAAAATGGGAAAATTGTGCAAACATACCACCCCTTCAATGAAACTCATTGTTTCTCTACTTTGAAATTTGGCACTCCTTGAGCCCACACATGTTAGAATATCATATAATTTTTAAATAAAAATCAAAACGGGCGTTTTTCCTAAATTCAAAAAGGAATTTTTAGTTTTTAAATAATATATTTTTTTTTTTAGAATATGGTCATGTTGTATATCAAAAGAAAGAGCATAAAAAACTGAAAGAGATGACACCTTTTTCAGCTTTCTAGCTCCAATAGTTTTTGAGAAATAGCTGTAAAACTACTTCTAAGTCACATAGTTTTTCGTCTTTTTGTAAAACTTTAAAAATGTATAATAACTCAAAAACCGTAAGTCCAAAAAACCTAAAATTCTGTATTTTTCTTTACATTAATGCATGCAACAAATACCAAAAAATTACAAAAATCCAAGACCTAGAGGTTCAAAATTATATTTTAAAACTGGTTGATTTGATGTGGAATGACACATCAGCATTGTAAACATGGTAATTTTTAAATTATAGTTGATATTTATTGAACAAAGCATATCACAAAACAACAGAAAACAATGCAAATAGCATAACTCTTCTAAATTCCTATAGTGTGAACAATATTTCAATAATATTTACTTTCTGAAATTAGGAAAAAGCAAAACTGAGTCAAATTTTATGATTAAGATATAACGATGTATAAGATGTAAATAATTGCAAGGGGGGGGGGTCCTTTCCATAGTAAAAAAAACTAGCAGAGAAGTATTCATTTTATTTTAATTACAGAAACTACATTATAAATAATTCAATCAAGCACATGAACCCCTTATGTGACTTGAGCGAATTTGCAAAATTAATTTTATATGTTTTCAACCAACTATTTGGGAAATCGGTTTACTCATGAAGGCTCTAATAGCTGCCTGTGTATACAAAATAAATTAGTAAATTTGTTTGCACCTCGGATTCCAAAAACGGTTCACAGCGAAAAAAACTTGGCTGACAGAGTTTGCGACCTCGGATTATAATTGGCACTTAGCGAGTTTAATAATAATATGTTACTCATAAAGATAATAGGCTATTCAAATTTATTTAAAACATTTTACCACAGAAATATACTGAATACTGATAAATTTACTATCCTTAAAAATTTCTAAAACAAATGTTTAACTTGTTGTTGGTTAACATAACCTGTTTTGCTAAATAAAACTATTTTATATCCTTCAAACAATCAATCTAGTCCGGGAATTCCAACTCCAAAGTAGGCTAACTCTAAAATATTGAAACGGACAAAAATTGCTAAACAGGTACGTAGAGTAAAAGAAATTTAAAAGTGAACACTACATTTTTGTACTTTTACAAAATTAGACAATTAAATCAACAATAACAGCAATAGTTGTTAGATTAATAGTAACATTACTACTTTGATTTCAGTTGTTCATTGATGAAACGGTTTAACCTAACTTTCTGGAGGATGAACCAGTTCTTAAGAACAAGAGCTTAGAGGTTATTTGTTCATATGACACTGTTATATATTTACCAGGCATTGATTACTGTTATGCTAGGTTTTTGGACAGTTCATTTAAAAGATCAGCTGTTTGTATTTTATTGTTACTTTTGCATTAAAAACAGTTACATCAGTGTTCAATGTAAGAAGTTATTACTTTAAAATATTTAAAGTATTTAGTTATATATTTGGTAATAATATTTAATTCATATACAACAATTTGGCGACGAGGATGGGCTATGTCTCAGATGTGGATACAACAATCACTTAGCTAACGAATGTAAACGTAATAGATCATCACTTAAATGCAATTCTTGTAGGCGTTCTGGTCACGTGGCTAAAGTGTGTATGCAAACACTAATGGGAAAACAAAAACCCAGTAAACCTTACAAAACCAACGTTAGACATGTTGAGGGTAAGGAGCCAGAATGTTATGAAACTTCAGAAATGCATACGGACTATGTAAATGATGATCTTATAAATAAAGTAATTGGTATACATCACAACACTTTTTCAAACGCTAATGACTGTTCAAAGTTCATGGTCCCTATCAAAGTTGGTTCAAAAATAAAAAACTTTGAAATAGATTCTGGAAGTCCGGTTAGCTTAATAGGTAAACATGAATTTGAGGATCTTAATTTAAATCTAAACCTCCAAAAGACTAACATACGTTTCCGAACTTACACTGGCGAAGGGTTTCTCCCATTAGGGTTAGTGAAAGTGCCAGTCGAATACAATAATATTAAGTCTGTTGAGGAACTTTTTGTTGTCGAGACACCATCTTCACCGATCTTGGGCCGCGCATGGATAAGACACCTTAATATTAGTATAAACAAGGTAGAGAACTCTAGCTCTGTGGAAACTTACAATGTTGAAGAAATTAAGAAAGAAATTTGTGGAACATACAAAGATGTTTTCCAAAGTAAAGTAGGCATCATTCCAAACTATCAATGTACATTAAAAACTAAAGAGTCTATTTTACCAGTGTTCTATAAAGCCCGACCAGTACCATATGCGCTTAAAGAAAAAGTGGAGAAAGAACTTGATAGTTTAGAAGAACAGGGAGTGATAACAAAGGTACAACACTCAGAATGGGGCTCTCCCCTGGTTGTCGTTCCGAAGCCAAACGGAGATGTTAGACTATGCATCGATTTTAAGTTGACTCTAAATCCCCAACTAATAGATGCAAGGTACCCAATTCCTAGGATCGAGGAAATATTCAATAAAATGAAAGGAGGAAGATATTTCTGCACGCTTGACATACATAAGGCATATCTTCACTTAAAAGTTGATGACAGCAGTAAAATACTTCAGACTTTTTCTTCTCATAAAGGGACCTATCAAATGAATCGTCTTGCATTTGGTGTCAAAACTGCTCCAAATGAATTCCAAAAGTTCATGGATGACGCAATCAGTGATCTGGAAGGTACAGCTGCCTATTTCGATGACATCATCATACAAGGATCGACAGTGAAAGAGTGCCGAGAAAGACTAATCAAATGTCTACAACGATTAAAAAGTTTGAATTTACACATAAACATTGAAAAATGTCAGTTTTTCAAACAGGAAATTAAGTACCTTGGACATGTTATCAGTTCCAAGGGATTACTCAAATCTCCAGACAAAATGAAAGCTATTGAAGAAGCTCCTCGTCCAACTAATGTTGAAGGATTGCGCAGTTTCCTTGGCCTCACTACATACTACTCGAAGTTCTTACCTGATGCGGCAACTATTCTTCAACCTTTGAATCAACTCTTGAGAAGAAATTCTAAGTTCAGCTGGACAGCACAGTGTGAATCTGCATTCAAAAGAATAAAGAAAGAAATCTCGAGTGAACGGGTTCTTATTCCCTACGACCCGAAATTACCCTTAACGCTAGCAACAGATGCAAGTCCTGTGGGCCTATCTGGAGTACTGTCGCACACTATTCATGGCGAAGAACATCCTATTGCTTTTATTTCTAGATCTCTATCAGCAGCGGAGAAAAGCTACTCTCAGCTAGATAAGGAGGCCACCGCAGTTTTCTGGTCGTTCAATAAATTCTACCAGTATTTGTTTGGTAGAAAATTTAAACTTATTGTAGACAACAAGCCCCTCCAAACAATCTTTAATCCGAGCAAAGCACTACCAGCGACAACAGCTTCACGTCTACTTCGTTATGCAACATTTTTATCTGGTTTTGATTACGTAGTGGAGCACAGAAGATCAGAAAATCATGGAAATGCAGATTATCTTTCGAGATCCCCATTGGCAATCAAACCTTCGCAGGATGACGATGAAACAGAAATGAACAAACAAACAATAAATATCATTTCAACCTCGACAATTACCCATGAACTTATTGTTCAGAAAACTGATGAAGATCAGCTACTATCTCAGTTGAAGTGGAATTTGATGTCTGGAAAGGAACGTAATAGTGAGTTTAACCTTCACAAAGGAGCAATCTTCAGAGGTCAGAGGGTTGTTATTCCTTCACAACTACAACCCCAAGTATTATCTCAACTTCATGAAACACATGTCGGTATTGTCAAGATGAAAGCCCTTGCTCGCAGGTTCTGCTATTGGAAGAATATCGACAGAGATATCGAAAGTACAGTGAACAGTTGCAAAGCTTGCTGTGACATCAAAACAAATCCAGTAAAAGCACCCTTACATGTTTGGGACGAACCTGTGAATAACTGGCAGCGAGTTCATTTGGACTATGCAGGACCATTCAAGGGATGTCACTTTTTGATTTTAGTGGATGCAAAATCAAAATGGCCTGAAGTAAAGATGAAGATGTCCTACCCAACAACAGCATCTACAATCGAAATGCTAAACGAAGTGTTTTCAAGAAATGGGCTACCTGAAATTCTTGTTAGCGATAACGCCACGGTTTTTACATCCTCAGACTTCAAAGACTTCTGTAACAGAAATGGTATACGACAACGTTTTATTGCTCCAGGCCACCCTAGTACGAATGGACAAGCTGAACGTTATGTCCAGACCATAAAGCAGAAGTTAAAAACTATGGACAAAGAAAAGTTACCACTCTATCAGTCCTTGAATGCCATCTTGTTCAAGTATAGGGCAACTCCTTTAAACAATGGTAAAACTCCTTCTGAACAGTTTCTAGGACGTAATATCAGAACTAAACTTGACTTACTGAAACCTAGAATCTCTGACAAGAACCAAGCCATACAACCACACTGTACTTCAAAATTAAACATGGGAGAAAGAGTACAAGTTCGAAATTATTCTCCCTCAGCAGCTTGGCTGTACGGAACTGTAGTGGAACAACTTGGTAGATTACATTATCTGGTTGATCTCGACAGAGGGTATACAGTAAAACGCCACATAGATCAAATAAGAAGATGTGAAGTAGAATGTCAACAAGATGAGATGATTCGGCGATCATCAATCCCAATGCCAATGCCTCAAATTTCAGGAACTAGAAATACCTTTCGGCAAATACCATCCACAGAACAAAATCAAAATAGAAGAGGAAATGTTATTCAAGACAGAAACTCAACATCTTCCATACCTTTATCTTTGGAGAATGAAGAAAATATGAAAAATTCTACAAAAGAGTTAGCAGACAGACATGAACCATCTTCAACAGAACAAAGTTCAAATGATGGAAATTCACCTTCTACTCAACTACGACGGTCAACTCGATTAAGACGTCCAGTGGTCAGATTGAATTTATAAAAAAAAAAAAAAAAAAATCATGAACTGTGTTGTAAACCTTGATTTTTAACTTGTTATTTAAACATGGGAGAATTGTTATATATTTACCAGGCATTGATTACTGTTATGCTAGGTTTTTGGACAGTTCATTTAAAAGATCAGCTGTTTGTATTTTATTGTTACTTTTGCATTAAAAACAGTTACATCAGTGTTCAATGTAAGAAGTTATTACTTTAAAATATTTAAAGTATTTAGTTATATATTTGGTAATAATATTTAGTTCATATACAACAGACACTAATACTGTCCATTTCATCATTAGTGAATCATGGTTAAAAGTATTGATCTTAAAATTAAAGAAATTCTTTCTATAAAAAAAAAGATTTTGGGTCTGACTCGCCTTTAATTTAAAACTAAATGTAAAATATATTATTATACCCACATATATGTGTTATCTCAAACTGATAATGATAAACTATCTACAAGTAAAGAGGTTTACCATTAGGCCTAAATAGATTTATCTTTATAACAACTACTTAATGGAATAAAAACTGATTATTGCAATAAAGTAAACCTATAAAATATGTTTTTTATAAATACTTAAAGTAGTAGTTATAAAGTAAACAAAACAAAAACGAGTAGGTGAGTTTGAAGTGAATTTATATAGATAAGAAAATGAGTATAAAAGCATGACATCACTGCTAACAATATACCTGACATTAGTCTCTACAGGTAGTCTGAGTCATTTCACAAAATGCCAATGGTCACATCTGTCATGAGAAAACAAATTGTCCTAATAATATAAAACTTTGTTGTTGGCATTGTTGGTTTTATATATTTTACAATAACAAATTTTATTGTTTTTTTTTTTTAATATACACTTTTTGTAAGGTGATTTGTCTAATATGATACTAAACAAAATGTAAGGGAACAAATTATTAAATTCCTTAAAATATATTTAAAAAGTGTATGATGCTGCAGTATTGATCCTGGACTTAACCTATTATAGGCCTATCGTATTCAACAAAAATCAAGATCGTCTTAAACACATGTTACAGCACAATATAATTATTACACACAGCTGTTACAAATTTCTGTTAATGTTACTGATTCTCTACTCCAGTGATAAAGTCTAAAATTATAAACTAAACAGAGATACGAGAGATGGTGACGTTTAAGACTAAAATCAAATAAATGTTTGAAATCACCACACTAATCATATATCGTTAGATACACAATGAAAGAGGAGACTTAAATTGAGTCTACTGTAGTTATTACAGAAACTGACATCTACCACAATTACAAATAGGCTACTGTATAACATTTTATATTCTAAGCAACTACTCAAAATAAGTTCTATTGCTCTAAAACTGGGTCCAATTTTGGTCATAATGGCAATTGCATTAGCGCATAATCTTTAAAAAATAAAAATTAGTTAATAAAGTCCAAAATAAAAATCTATTAATATATATTTATATGTAAAATTTATTTGTCAGCTACTTTAGCCTAATCAAAATTTAACAAAA
>JAGFPH010000141.1:517747-529724 GCA_018207615.1 Philaenus spumarius
TGAGGTGTGCAGTTTTTTATTAAACTACATTAAGACAGAAGTAAAAGACTCAGTAAAGAATCTCATCCTCTTCAGTGATGGTCCATCAGGCCAGAACAAAAACCACACAGTTGTGAGATTTTGTATGAACTTATGTGACAGAGGGCAGTTTAAAAGCATAACACACAACTTCCCAGTTCGTGGTCACTCATACTCACCTTGTGACAGAGATTTTGGGCCTATAAAGCGCATTGTCAAGAAGGTAGATAGGATTTACACTCCAGATGAATATGTAGAGCTGATTTTGAAAGCCAGTGCAACACACCGTTTCACTGTTCACAAAGTCACTAGTCAAGATCTAATCAGTTTTAAAACTTGGTGGCAACAGTCTTACAAAAAGCAGCCATTTTCTGACGAAACGTCAGGTAAAGGTGTTCCTAAGGACCAGAAAGAATGTTTCAAAATCTCACAGTACAAGCAGTTTCTGTACAATAAAGACAACCCTGGAAAGGTTGTTGTAAGACCATTCATTGATGGCGCTACTCAGTCAACATTCTCTCTGCTGAAAGTGAATCCTGCTCCCAACTTGCCGGCTGATGTGGCCTACCCCTCAGGGAAAGTAAATAGTACTTACACAATATGTTTTTTTTAAAGTTAAGTTCATTTTCATTACATATTGACACAATGTTTATAGTTTACCTCAGTAGAAATCTTAGGTAGGCCTAGCTTTTAATCATACTGCAAAGTTTGTTTCCTAGGCCTAACTCCATATTGTGGTTTCAGGTACCTATCAATGTGAAGAAAGTGAACGACCTGAAAAAACTTCAGCCCTATTTGGTGGGATATGAAGAGTTTTATAATAAAATATTTGAATGGCCAACCACGGATGCTGAGTGTGATGTGGAGTTTGTTTATGATAACTAATATAATGGTCTAAAATAGGCTCATTAACTTTGTAAATACGTTTCTAATGTCAGTATTTAGATATATAAACTTTCTTGATGAAAAAATTGTTTTTATTTTAGTAATTACAATGAAATATGTGAGTAATACTACAAAATATATGTTTTACTCGTACTTTATTGCAGAAAGGGGTCAAGTGCAACAATTTCATAATTTTTATTTTGATCTTAGAAAACAAAAATAAATACAAATAACATAATTACTACATTTTAAATAAGGTTACTAAACAATATAAAAAATATCAGCAAATATTTTTTTTTTTGTGCCAAAGTTATAAAGTTTTTTTAAGTTTTCTCCAAATGATATTTTTGTCGCTTGACCCCTTTCTGAAATAAACGATTCAATTCTAATGATTCACACGCTCTGTGGTTGCACATGCACAGTGGTCATTACAACGTTTTGACTTGCACCACTCGTATTAGTTCAATTTTCAGCCACTATCCAAACAAACTGCATTGCAACAGAAAGATATGGCATTTACGAGTTTTAGTATAGAATCAAATATTTTTCAATTTTGGCATTTACAACGTTTTGGAAATGCACGCTTCATTTATTTATGACCTTGGCATTAGGTCTAATACCTAAGTATTAGAGTACATAGACATGAAAGTACCCCTTTTTTTATCACATGAAGAATGTTTTATTATGTTTAACCTTATTTATAATAATCATGGGAAAGAGTTACACGAGTAATTGCATATTTAATTGATGTAATCAAAAATCAAAGCTTACATTATACTTGTAACTTGGTAAATCTTGGTCTTGAATAATTCAATTTCTTTAACTTTATTTTCCTAAAAGCAAAAACCTATAATATGGAGTATAAAGTATAAATTCCTATTCAGATAATGACTAGTGGGAGTGGGGGAATGATTAGAGAGGGGGAATGTTTGGAAAGGAGGGAAAATATTGTTTATTGCTATTAAAAAAAACTTTTAAATCAAGTCTGTTGCACGTTGATCAATTAATTAGAATCTAAGTTACTTTACAGTTTACAAAGTTCAGGAGTGTTATAAAAGCTTTATTGTTTGGCATGTTGTTTACATTTTAATGTATTTTGAATGTTCATCAATATCAGGTAGTAATAGTATTAATTGTTTAGAGTAGTATTTATATTGTATTAATACTTTTTAAATAAATACTACAATTTTAACTAAATAAATATAATAATATAGTTAAAATAAACTTGTAAATTTCTCTGGTGAATTTTAAAGTTAGAATAAATAAATGCCTTAAAATAGATGAATAATAAAATGGTGCTTATAATATAAACCATTTTTTTAAACTGCATATTTTACTTTCTCACTATATTATAGTATAGAGAAAGTATAGTGATCGCAAAAAAAATCGATATTGATATGTTTGTGGAAATATCCCTTTTGGGACCCCCTGAGTTCAAAAAAGTGGTTTTTACAAAATGTCTGTCTGTATGTACGTATACAAAGCTAGAGAGAAACCTATATTCTATCGATTTCGGACAAATTTGCACCAAACATGCAATAAGGCCTGTATAGATGCACGAAAAAAGGTTTTGAAAATGTTGAAAACATCCCCCTTTTTGGCCAAAAACCCCCAAAAAATCAGTTATTATTTTGTTATAAAAAAAAACGGCTCTAACGATTTTTATAAAACTTGGCTTATTTGTAGCTCTTAATGTACCCTACCATATGCAAAAAACCGCATCTTTCTAAAAATTCTCGTTTAGCTAATAATAATAATAACTGATTTTTGGGGGTTTTTTGGCCATAAAGAGGGTTGTTTTTCAAAACCTTTTTTCGTGCATTTATACAGGCCTAATTGACGTGTTTGGTGCAAATTTGTTCGAAATCTATCGAATAGTTTTCTCTCTAACTAATAATAATAGGTATTTATTAGATAATCTCCTACTTTAACATCACCTCTCCTACCCCACAATTATTATGAAGTCACAATGAATCTGTTTAACAATTTAAATATGTTTGTGAGAAAGTATGTGCCAGTTCCTGGTACCGTTTATTTTGTATCAAATAGAAAAACTACTTTTGTATTAAATACTAAATTATTTTAAATAAAGAGATATTTATTTTATTGCCTTTAGCTTTTGTAAAAACAATGCCCTGTTTGAAGAAACTCAAGCAAAATCAAAGTAGGATAAGAGTGAATATATTTTATCCCAAATGAATTTTACGTCCAAATTCCTAATTTTATATTTTAAGTGGCCAAATAAATTAGTAAATAGGCCACTAATTCAGTGTAGGAATTGAAATACTATACGTATAATTAATTGATTGTCTAGAAAAAATTAGTCTACTTGAAATAATAAAAAAGGTAGGGTATCCAAAAGAGGTAGATAGGTACATTGTCATATTTTGTATGACAAAATAGGACTTTCAAAACTGTTTATTCAAATGCAAATTGAGTATCAGGATTTTGCTTCTGAAATTATGTGTGGAAGGAATGATGAGCTTTGTTCTTACTTAGATCAATTTAAAAAGAAATGTGAAAAATGTGCTATTAGTTTTCTTTGGCTGTGGAAAAGACAGACCCATTACTACTCCCTCTATCGGGGTAATCTTAACAGATTTAAAATAAATTAAATCGGTTAATAGTTTCATAGTGCTCAATTTGTTTAAATTTAATGAGATATGTTATGATCCTAAACTTAAATGTTTTTTTACTGATTTTCTATATTTTAATCATGTGGAATTAAATGAATCAAAAATTATTTGATCTAGTAAAGCATCATGGAAAACAAGACATCTCGTATACCATCGTTCGGATGGAGAGTTAAGCTTAATCATAATTTTCCAGAAAAATGGACCCAGAAAATAGTAATGTCATTCAGTCAAGCTCTTTCTCTGATTTCTTTAATTATCAGGTAAACATATTTTAGATGTTAGTACAGTATATTAGTTTTACTTTAAAATAAATATTACGCTGATTTTATTTGCTCAACAAGTTAAGACTTGCTTAATCTATATTTTCAGTTTCCATATTCAAGTATCAAGTTGTATCTATTTTACAGTTATTGTGTATCGATATATATATATACAGAGATGATGAAAAGTCGGGAGACAGCCTTCTAACTGTTTAGTGAGTGGGTAAAGAAAACCCAAATTAATAACATGTTTATAAGGCATAAAAATGTACTTTTTGATGCACGGTACAACTTTGCCCCCATGTCTAAAATTGTAAATTTAGAGGTTGCTCAAAATTTTTTAATTTAGACCCTTATCGTGTGACCACTTATTTAAAAGTTATTGATAAAAGAAAGTGAACAATGCAAACTGGAGGTCTCTCTTACCAGCATTAACATTTCACAGGAAATGCTCAAATTCCTTCCCCTCAACGGCTTGGCAATGTTCCAATATGGTGTAAAAATATTAAACTGATAGCTGCAATGTCAAAGACAGAGATTAATAAAACAAAACCACAGGACATTGATGATCTCTGAAATTAAATTGTGTAGGAAACCCAAAGAATTCCTCAAGTTTGTATGCCTTACAAACATTTTATTAATTTGTCTTTTCTCTACCCATTCACTAAACAGTTATAGACGTGTCTCCAGACTTTTCAGCACCCCTGTATATATTGTGCCTATGGGTACGGTAAGTGTGTTTATCATGTACTTCAAAATTCAATTCAGTCTGACGATAAAGTTTTAAACAAGTTTAAACAATTATAATTTAAACTTGAACTGGATTTATGAGAAAATAGCATAACTTATATAAAAAATAAAATGAACATGGTTTCTCACAAAAAACGTTTAATAGTCAAAAAGCGTTTCTCTAACCAAGTCAGTGATGGTTACAGTTACACACTTACTTTTATATTGTGTTTGATTATCAAACGTTTTTTGTGAGAAACATTGTTAATTTTACTATCTATAAGAATATATTAGATAAACGGTTTTAAGTACTTGTTTACAACATTGGTAAAGTGCATTCTAGATAAAAAAAAACTTCACAGTAAATGGATTATTTGAAAATAAATCTTATCAATTTGTTTTTCAATGTACTTATTGGAATGAAACTTTTGAGTCTTTTGTTTACATTTAGTGTTAATCTCTCTTAAATGTGAGCCTACTTACAAATAGAATGAATAATAAATGCTTGCACTATAATTATTATCATAAAACATTCAGTCAATATTAGTTTTATATTATGAATGTTAAGTGCTAAACCATTATAACTATAATTTTACTATAAAAACTGTCTGAAAGTATTCAGTATAAATATTAACAAATTCACACATCAAATATTTTTAAAAGCCAAAATAACTTTAAAAAGAATACTTTTTTATCATTGATACATTTGACCTTGTATTTCATATGCATTTTTATGCTAACCACTCTACATAAACCACTGGTAATTGTTTGCAGCCCCTTCCACTACAAAATTTAAAAAATAATAACCAAGTTGCAAAAGACAAGAAATAAAATGTTAAGTTACAATTTATTTGTACAAGGTGCCTGTCTATGCAAATATATCCAAACCAAGCACAATATTTATCCTATTACTTTAAATGAGCAATTCTTGTACAGATAGCGGCAATTAGGATGGAGCGCGAAGAGGGGGTGTGCATGTCTCTTACGCCGGCTCCCACCACATTTCCCCTATCGCGGCGGAGTACAGTCAGAGCCGCCTGTCCTACCTAATTCATGTCTGCTATGTAGTCGTATTGATTGTATATCAACACTTTTTGGTGGTGACTGTACTTAAGACTCACAGTCAAGTAGGAGAGAGTAAGACGTTACAGCGCATGCTCAAGTGACGCTTCACGCTACTTGGCACTATCTGTATCTATCTTTGTATCTGTCGCGGATCTCAAAAAAGGCTATAACGATTTTGATGAAAATTTGCATACAGGGGTTATTTGACGTCAGGAATTGAATGCGCTAGGTCTTATGGCTTCAAAAAACATAAAGTCTAAAAAATGCGCATAAAATTTAAAATCTGAACTTCTTTTTACACCACCTTTCAAGTCACTTAGAAGACTAATAGGTACAGCTTCTTTTTATACCTCCTTCAAAGTCACTAAATATTTGAATAGATACATTATAGATACAATCCAGATATTAAAAGTACTGTTTGTTCACCCAGGTACAAACGAGCCAAAGATTAGCGAGAGCCTTATTTAGAGAGTTTTCCAACTGCGAGCGAAGCGAATCTGAGTTTTCCAATCTGAGGTGGGGTTGGGACGTGAAGCGTCCAGGGACAGAGCCCCTAGTGTATTTATTAATGTATCATATTTTGTTTAATTAATAATTACAAAACTTTATTTTCAAAACGTTTGATGTAAAATGAATTGTCAAAACTTGTTTTTGTTTGAAACGTTTTTAGATTTTTTGATGTGTTTAAATATTCTAATTATTATCACTTTACATGTAATAGTATAAAAATCAGCCTTGACAATCTGAATGTGTACACCCATGAAGAATGTGCACACTTAGGATACAGTCCAAGGCTATGGTTTCTGCTCAAAAATGTAGGTCATGATATTCTCAGCTAGACCTGAATCTCTTTGATCTCCGCTGGTCTGAAAACAGACAATCCTTCCAGTCAAGTCCCATCCAGTTTTCTCCCTAAACAAAGATTGTGTACTTGAAATAAGCTCTCCATCTTGACACATTTAAACATAGAATCAAGCACAGTTCTGATACTACTTTGTTCCCTTTAACTTCACAGGTTTTAAAAACAAAGTACCGGTACATATCATCCCTGTACTAAGATTCTTAACCTATAG
Source organism: Philaenus spumarius (assembly GCA_018207615.1). Taxonomy (NCBI): domain Eukaryota; kingdom Metazoa; phylum Arthropoda; class Insecta; order Hemiptera; family Aphrophoridae; genus Philaenus; species Philaenus spumarius. The sequence goes on from JAGFPH010000141.1 coordinate 524,414, forward strand.
GGATGACAAACCTGTACAGTTCTCGGATGATCAATACTTTCTTTCTAGTGAGCAAAGCAAAGAGGGTAGAAGAAAATGTGTTCAGAAATAAAGTACAAACTGTACAATGTGTATTAGTATTTGTCTTGTATCAATTGCAACATAAATTCATTCTTGATATTAAAATTAATGTTTTTGTATTTTAACAGATATGTCCTGTATTGTTTTTGGCTATTTCTAAAAGGACGCAAATATATAATGGACTTTATCAGTCCTATTGTTAGTGAACAGAGAAGTGGTAAGTTTCTTTTGTTTAAATTAAATCAAAATAATTTACCGAGTAGCATACTTAGTTAGACAATGTCTGCAAGCTAATCCTTTACCGGTGACAGCTCTTTTGCTGTGCAACCTGTCCCCCTGGATATGGAGACATGGGGTTCACTATGATTGTAGTGCCAAAACTTTAGGAAAAAATTATTGTTTTTACCTCAGGCTATAAATATTTGGAATAAAACTGGAAAGTTTAACTTTATAGAACTTGGAAAATGTGAAATTACTACTACTAAATAAACATGTTGGTAAACACAATGGCACGTAACAAATGTGTTTTTATAAATAAGAAGAAATAAATAAAACTTAAAAAACTAATTTAAAAAAGATATTGGCAAAATAAAATAAGACTTGATGTAATAATAATAATGAACTAAATATTTATTTTCAAAAAAATATAATAACGAAAACATATAGGCCTAGTTAAAAACATTGAACAAGTATGTTAACTCGACTCAATAAAATACATTTTCGTAAAAGTATCATTGTGTAAGTGTTAATAATTCGTTGTATTATAAATAAATATTGAAATCACCGTTAGTAATAGTTGTAACATCAATCGGGCAAGATTGTGCTAGCTCGACTCATTTAAAATCACTATTAATTTTCGTAAGAAGTGTCTTCATGGGCGAAGATGTGTGTGGTGCCAAAAAGATGTTTTGCACCGGTACAAATTTGATTTCGAGTTGCCCCTGCACTTACCAGGTTTATTTCTTCTAAATATTTTATTTTTTTAAATCTTTAATATTACGTACATTTAAACTATAGTGTTAAAATTATATTATAACTCAAACAGAAAGTTCAGTAAATTTGTATATAATTTGTTGGTCCTCCATTTTGTATGGTTTGACCAAAATTTAAAACAAATATTATTTAGATGAATGAAATATAAGTTTGTGAGTGTTATTCAGAAAGAAATATTACATCTACGTATAATGTATTCCAAGACAGAAACCTTTTGCAATGTATTTAAAATATTTTTGAATTTTTTAGGTGTGCCTTTTGGTGGAATCGGAGGTGGTACAATAGGACGCGGATTCCGAGGGGAGTTTTGTAACTACCAAATGATACCTGGTATTTATGAATATAACATTGTACCCGCTAACCAATTTATAGTTACAATTCAAAATGAAAAAAATACCACTGTTTATCAAAAAGTAGTTTCTGCACAGAGGTACATGCTATAGTGAAAATATATTTCTTTTTATAATAATTTTGAATATTAACAAAATGAAATAGAACCTGAATGGAAATTTGCCCTTAAAAATCAAATTTACCAGAAAAGAAACTTAGTTCAAATGTCTGTGGCATCAAACAATTTATAAATAAAATATTGTTGACAATAGTTACACTGAACATCTTTGTATGTACCGGTAACCCTATAAATAGTAAAAAGTAAAAGACAGTTATTATTTCTGTTCGTGGAAAAAATATTTTAGTAAGTGAGATAGCAATAAATTGATTTTTTACTGATCTTCAAAATAAATTTTAATCATTTTTTTACATATTGTTGGCAGAATTACTTTTACAAAAAATATATTTTCTAAACTTGATCTTCAGGATCTGAATTTAGCTTACCCGATATTTAAATTTTGTTCATGGGATCTTCTTCTAATATTATACAACTAATCTAGTACTGTTTGGTGTTACTTTAAAATTTAATATACATAATATCATTACTGACAAACACAGATATTGTGTTCATATGCTTATATTTTTGACTGAATTCGGAAGATCATTGTTGTAAATATTCTAGATTTCTTACTGCATTTTCTCTTATGACAAACTTCCAGAATCATATTATACTGATTTGATATACCAGATAAATATGTTATCTTTGATAAAATTAAGTCCTTTTTTTTTTGTAACACACCAATTAATTTTGTTGTTGTCATATTTTAATTTGGATCGCTTTTGAGATTGAAATCTAACAATCATTGCTTATACCCTCTTCACTTTCATATGATTGAGATTTTAAAAATATTTAGTTATCATAAACTCCTTAAAAACCTGAAAATAGAGAACAATATTACTCATAAATGCAATGTTTATTTTAAGCTTTAATAAGTGTTTTCTATGTGGTGCCAAATAAGTAACACCTCTGTCACATAGTATCATAAATATTGCATGAATCCAGTAAACATTTCTGTAAATAAATAACTGAATTAAGGCATTTTGCAAAAGTCATTGGTGTACTATTCATGAACTATAATGTTACAGTTGAAAATAATGTACACAGTAAAAACTACCTACTCTTTGATATATTACTAAAAATAACTTCAAACAGAGAATCACTTGGGTGATTTTTTTTGGTCTTAATCATAGAATTTTTGTAGACTTTATAAGCTTTATTTAAGTGTGCTGATTACGGCACTGGTGTGGTACTTACGGTACTTAAACCAATTTCAAGAGTTTTTTTTTTAATTTAATGAACCATATTATTTTACTTTATACAGATACATTTTTATTTGTGTACCTGCTTTTATGTTAAAGGCAAAGATCCATAAAAACACTCTAATTTTTTCGAGTTAAAGTTATGGGTTAAGAATTCTAACAAGAGGAATATATCATGACAATACTATTATAATTCTTAATTTACCATAATGTGTAATTTATGATACACAATCCAATAACACATTTTATTTGTGTATATGTGAGTAGGTAAATAACTTGTAGGTATTGACATTTTGAACAACAAGCAGCATTGTTAAGGTTATCGCATGTTGTTTTTAGTCCTACTTATTTATGTTATTGCCACATAATTAATTCTGTTTAATCTGTACTCTCTCCACATGTTTATATCTTTATTTAAATAATCTTAAATACATATCAATATTGTTTTTCCCCATCCAAATTGCATAATAAAATTATAGCCTACAATTTTTAAATTACGGTACAATAGAAAATAAACGTACCTACAAAAAATTGTTTACATAAAATAAAAATGTATCAACCTAAGTGCATAGTGCTTCTACAGAATACATTTTGAAAAATATTGCAAAACAAAAACAATTCACTTCACAGAGAATAATAAAAACAACTAAACTCTGCAGCAGAAAAAATAATTTAAATATATACTGTATTATTATTTATTTACAAATTCCAAAATTAAAGCAAGAAATGCATCCAAAACATAAAAAGGATTTGAGGACTCTGGACTCTATTCCTACTCTTGTACTTAGTAGCAAATAGATGCAAGTTAATAATATAAAATTTCAAAACTTTTGCATTGCATGGAGGGCAAAATTTTATCAAACTATAAAATGCCAACAACAATATTACTCAAAAAGAAAATTTTTAAAAGGTAAACTGAAATAAATACGATATCAATCGATATGAATAAAATTTAAAACTGGGGAAATAAAAAAAAATAAAAAAAATAAAATTTTTATAATAAAGATAGCTGAGAAAGCAAACTGTAACAAATACTATTTTTTTAAAGAGAAAGTTGGGAAAGTAGGACTGAGACATGTAGGTAGTCAATTATTTAAAAACAAGAACAACAACAATGCTACACAACATATATAAATAAAAATTCAACATTGTTTATTGAGAGAATGGCTTAAAGCCTGTTATATATGGCAAATATCTATATAGGCTCCTATTCATAATTTAAGCCACCATTTTAATATCAATAATTAATTATTGTAATTTTATTTTTTATTTTTGTATGTAGTAAACCTAAAGATGGTAGCCTGAGTTCATGGTGTTGGGATTTTCCGAGCCAAGATGCTGAGTATATTGCATTGTATCCGCGAGCTTGGACGGTTTATAACATCCCTGAACAAAAAATAAAGCTAATATGTAGACAAATATCTCCTGTCTTTCCAAATAATTATAAGGTAAGAGAACTGTATCAGTTTAATCACACTATTGTATTTAAACAATGCTCATTCAAGCATGATTTATCAAATAACTTTATAGACTTTAATTGCCAAACAAGTAGTTTCAATCCAGAGAAAAACTCATATTCACCCAGACTGCACCCAGATTACTGGCATTGTATGAGGTGCAAAATAAAAATTTGTTAATAAAATATACAATACTACTGTTCTCAATCACTTTACAGTGTTGCTAAGATGGCCAGCAAAGATGGGGGGGAGTGTCTTTGGATCTTTACACTGTACCCACTATAAAGCTTTAGATTACTAAAGGAAATATTTTTTCTTTCATTTATAAATTTACAATAATTTATTATTTTTTCAGTCACTTTAGTATGAAAAAATGAATATTTTCAACTAATCACACTAATATTGGAACTTTATATTTTTTATTTGGAATTTGATCTGGAATAATTGGGACTACTCTTAAATTATTAATTTGGGTTGAATTGGGACATTGGAGATGATCAAATTTATAATGGAATTGTAATTGTAACTTCACAGGTACCTGCAATACTTTGCTACTACTACCAATATCAACTCAAGCATGTTATACTAGGTCAGTTCTGTAGATAATTTTTTTAAACTCTTTTTGTAAATCAATTATTGGTTTCCTGTGTAGAATATATTTTATCTTTAACATCAAACTATATTATTTTATAATGTCCAATAATGTTGAGGAGTCAATTGGATCTGAGACTACAACTACAATTTATTTTGTATGAACGTAAAAATATGCAATAAATAAATGGTTTTATATTTCAATAATCTATTAAGTTTATTCAATGAATTAACTTTGGTAATTTTAATAAAGTAATTTTTTTCATTACATTAAAAGTTTGATTTTTGTTTGTCTAGGACACTAGTTTGCCGGGCGGTGTTTTTATTTGGACAGTTGAAAACAACAGTGAAGAAACCAAATTTGTTAGTATAACATTCACTTTCAAGAATGGAACAGGAGGAAAATATGATAAAAATGGTAAAAACAGTTTTGCTATTTTAACAATAATCTATAACAGGCTGATTAAATTAAAGTAGCAGTTGTAGAAATTGGTACAAAAGTTATGTACGTTCTAAAAACTGTTTTTCATAATATAAGAAGAAACACAATAATTTAGAAT
>JAGFPH010000141.1:546547-558342 GCA_018207615.1 Philaenus spumarius
CAAAGTCGCCATCCTCAGTGATAAAGCTACAAAAGCCAAACTACAACACACAGGGAGTTGTAGTTTGGCTTTTGTAGCTTTATCACTGAGGATGGCGACTTTGTCGTTGAAATGCATTTGATTTATTAAACGTATTTGTTGTGAGATTTTGTGTTATTGTTTTATTTCATGTATATTGTTCTCACAAGTCCAGCTCATTATTTACTTATAAGTATATTTACATATGTAATCAACGTTGTACATAGCTCTCAGACGAAATACTTGATTGGGGATGGTGGGATAGAATACATCCCAAGTGGAAGGAGTATCTAATGGAAGTTCCTCGGAAATCATTTAATACAAGCCATTTGGAAGTGCATCTTTATATTATCTAATAATTAATTCATTATAAACATTTTGGCAATACAATGGTTTTTATGGGAATTTTGTAAAACTACAGAGTTTGTATTAATTTAAATAAGCAAAGGCTAAAGCTAAAGTCACTAACAACTAGGAGGAAAATAACTAAAGGTTGTATCTTTTTACTACAATATTTTGACTTAAATATGAGGCTCAAACTTAAATTAAGAGTATTTTATCTCTCCATTGCATTACAATTATTCCTAAATAATCTCAATTGTGTTTGTTTTGAAAAGGTGTTTCCAGCAGCCAATGTACATAGTGTACTTCAAACACTTTATGATATGAACGTCCTAAGTTTCTGTGGAGGTAAAATGGGTGCCGTAAATGGTATGATGCCTGACAAAACTGTTGATAAATTTGCTTTGCAGAGTGAAGAAGTGTGGACTGGGGTTGTCTATGGTCTAGCTTCTCTTATGATTTTTGAGGTATGTTGTTCATTTTCAAGAAATTGCTATCTCATATTATAAAATTATAATTAGGTGATTACTCACAAATAACATATAATTTGAAGTTTTATTTTGGATAATTTTTTTTATTTGGTTCAATGCAGGACTGGTCATTTACTTTATGCAGTAGAAACTTGATTAGTTACAGTCATACCATTGGCAGTTGAGAGAATAGAGAGATAACAAAAATACCAGCCATCTGGTGTTGTGAAGTACAGAATAATGGACATGTTATTAGCGAATTTCCATAGGAAAAATGAGCTATTGCAGTGGCCCTTATGGTGAACCCAAGGTCGGGAGTAGCAAATGAGCACCGATCATGGTCCCCAGAACACGTTTTGAAGTGTTATTAAAATTCATATATATAGAGGTATATATGTGTTTGCACTCTAGCGGCCGCATTTTAAGTCCGACTTAGTCCAAATTTGGTACACGTGTTGGTTGTCTATGTCACTCAGGATGAGTTCGTTAGTCAAAAAAATCCAACAACCGGAAGTAACTATTTTTTTGAGATTTTTACTACGAGAATGAAATATTTTTAGAGTTTTTTTCTAAAAATATAAATTTAGGATGTTATTCTGCACATTTTGTTTTTTTACGCCACCTTATAGCTCGCTTGGTTCCCCCAAAATCGACCAAAACGTAAAATACCATAAAAGTACCCGGTTAGAAGCCAAGTGGTGCAAACTCGCGATTCCACTAGGAGGAAACAAATTCTACTAATATATTGCGTACACACAGACAGCTGTTCAACGCCTTCGTGAGTAGACCTATTTGCCAAATTGTTGGTTGAAACCCTAAAACATAGGTATATAAACTTAATTTTGGAAATTTGCTCAACTCACGTCAGCGGTCCAGTTGCGTGGTCGAATTATTTTTATTGGATGGTTTTTTTGTAGTACAAATTAACTGAGTTTTTAAGTCTTTTGTTTTGACAAATTTTGCTCTTTAAATTTTGTTCTTTTAAATATCTTAAAATTATCTTTTCAAAAATTTGTCATTTTGTATTTATAATTATTGCTCTTAATTTTTATAAAAATAAAACCGTAAAATAACCAAAACATTTTCAAAAAGTCAACTACTTTGTAATGTAACAAAAAAACTTTATTTCTTAGGCATTTATTACATAAATATAAATATTTTATGCACATTTAAAAAAAGTCGCTTGAATTTAAAAAAAGTGTAAATAATTTACAGACCAGACTTTGTACGAGTATAATATCAATGTAATGAAAACAGTGGTTCAAACCATTAAAAAATAAAGAATCCTTATACGCTTTTACCTTAAACATGTAAGTTCAGTCGCTATGCCTTCACCTGTCATGCATTTAGAACAGTTAAAATTTTGTTCTAAGACTACCTTTTTCTTTTTTATAACATCTATAAATACTGTTTTTAATAATATGTATCGTATTGTTCATTACATTCCACATTATGGGCAACGTAATGCATTTTTTAAACATTTTTGTATATTTCCTGACATTACAGTCAAATCAATACAGACAGTTGAAAGATTGATGGAAAATCGAGTTTCCACTATTCTGAAAAGTCTATAGTCTTTAAAAATATCTTTTCAAAATCTATCACCCCACTTATAAAACTTTTATAAAAATAGGATACATTTTACATATAATTTCCATTTTCTGCTTTCACAGTCTATTTTGAATGTCCATTACTAACCTTTGTTTAGACATAATTCTCTCAACATTGCTGCAAAAAAAAACTAACTTTGTTTTTTAGCACTTAATGTTAAGAAACATGTAAATCATGTTTTATGAATGATTTTAAGTCCCTGAATACCATTCCATCATCCATATTAATTTAATTCTCTTTGGGAGCAACTTGAAATTGCAAGATGGTGCCAACATGAAAAGACATTACCGTACTTACGTGCAGTATGCAAATCGTAATAGTTATTTGTGTCTTAAGGGAGGAATGTATCATTTTATTGCCCCGTAAGGAAATGTTACCACACAAGCGCAAGACAGACAAAATCTTTCCTCCGGCTACTGTTTTAGTAAATAATTTGCATTTTACTGTGGAAGAAACTTTATTAAATCATGGACATTCATATTTACAAAAACAATTGAGGTTATGCCAAGAATACAGAACGGAAGCATAGGCGTAACCAGGACGACCATATATTGTTTACAACAACCAGGGGATTGGAAATTTTTTTTTAAATTAAGTTGCAAAATAACACACTTTAGGCTTACCAAAAGTACTTTAAATTAATATATTTATTTATAATTTTCCACTTCTAACTGTGATTCAGACATGTTTTAGAATAATTTAGAACAGCAACCATTGCTCATCCCCCGCCAAATCTTTCCGTGCGCTGCCTCTAACCCCATAAGCTTGGAACACATGGCTTTTTTTTTGCCGGCTGCGGATTAGTTACCGTCGCTGATAATAAAAAGCCTCATTGGGATTCATTAAACTTGAAATGTCTAGTTCATCAATCACGAAGTATGTTATGTAATATATTATTTCTTTAAATGTTTTATTGATATGAACAGAGAGCAACTCTCACTTTATTGTTATTCCATCGCCAATTGAAAAGGAAGCAAACAAATATACTTATTTGGGTTCATCCAATCAATAAATAAAAGAAGAAAAGATTTTGGAGCATTCTACACTGTGTTTCCTGATTTGAAGAACTAGAAGAAACATTTTTCAATTATTTAAGAATGTGGGTTTCGTCATTTGACGAACTGCACACGGCTGAAAGATAGTATTCTACAAACAAAAAAACTAAAATAAGGAAAATTAGCATGAATTTGGTCACGTTCACCACAATTTCGGCGGAGACATTGGAAAATCCATCGATTGTAGTGGTAGTCGAGCTACCGTCAGAGGTAAATAAACTGATCGTTTATTTTTCCGACCAATGTGTATGCTCTAATACGCCACTGTTGATATGATGGTGACGGCAAATAATCCGAGGCGGACGAAAACTCCGTGTGTGTTCCAGGCCATACATTATACTGCATCATAGGACCTATATCAAATAAAGTGCCAGTGCCCAATTCGACCAAAGATAATGTCAGCAATATATTGATAACATTTGCATAGGTGTTGAAAACAAGTTACTCTTAAGAGCGTATTTTAATGCAAACAAAGTGTGAAATATTTTTTACAGTGGGAGGGCGGGGGTTATAACCCCCAAACGCCCATATGTGACAGGTACCCACCAACTTATATGACAATGACCACAGAATCTTTGTTGATAGTGGTTGTGCTAAATAATAACTTGCAGTCTAACAATAGTTGACATTACAGTTTATAGTTAAAGGAGGGGGAGCCAGCTTGAAGCTAAATGTTCAAACCTAAATCAGTCTGTTAGTAGCCATGGTCTGGAGAAGACTCCAGATCATACCATGTAGACTCGCTTGCCTTTACCTTAGTTTAATTTAGTTGTAAGTCGGACCAGCAGAAGAATAGGTTGTTTTGCTTTAAATAAACACTTTAAAGGAAACAGTCGTTTGTCACCCTATTTAAAGAACCTTCTTACCCACGATCCATCCTGACAACGCCGTACGTCCGCAAGAGGACCGAAGGCACAGCCCAAAAAGGGAGTCGTACCATCGTCAGGGAACCGCAGGAGTGAACTGGACGAGGGTCGCGCCACATATGCAAGGAAGTTCATTGATGCATTGTTGTTTTAGCAGTTCTTTTACTAACATATAATTTACCAAATGGAAAAGTACTCATATAAAAAGCATTGAGTATACTTTCCAGCCTGGCTACAGGTGGGCAACAAAGTAAACTCAATCCTTTTTGTATGGGCACTTGTCCACCTCCCGTATGAAGCTGTTCTTTCTACCCTATTAATGAGGAAGAAAATACCTCTTAAAGTAGTAGCTGGAATAAAAATATATTTCAGTTAATTGTTTTAAATTGATTTCAGGGTAAAATAGAGGAAGCTTTCCATACAGCTAAAGGAATATATGATACTGTCTACAACCAAATAGGATTGGGTTTTGCAACACCTGAGGCATTGCAGTCTCGGAAACTCTACAGATCAGTCGGCTACATGAGGCCTTTAAGCATTTGGTCAATGCAGTTGGCTTGGCAAAATAAACTAAAGAAAGCTTAAATTATTTCTTGATTAAACTAAACGCAAATACACAAACACAAGCTTAGATGATTCTATAGTTCACGAAACTTCCAACAGAGTGCAGAGTGATGTTCTTTGAGTATGTTTAGACCAAATCAAAAATATAAGCAATGTCTGTCATGCCTTATCGGTCTGTGTTCTGTCGCCAGAGCAAATGAGTCTACTATGGCAAGTGTTCTCAGTGTGGCTTAAGCCTATAGACACATCTGTTTCACTCAGCTGTTCCTTGTTTGTTTTTACTGATAATTATTCCGAAGTTTTAGATTTATATGTCCTTGTTTTTCTTAATTTCGTACATACTATTTTATTTTTTAGACAACAATAAGTATTCCTTTTATGTATTTAGTTTTTGAATAATTGTAAATTCTGCTAAGTTTAGTTTGAACTTTTATAAATTTAAAAAAAATATTTCAAAGAAGTTTAAATTTAGTTGAGTATTTTTCATGTGTACCACTTAACCGCTAGAATCAAAATTTAAAAAGAACATTGAGAAAAATAAATACATATTTTTTTAAAAACTCTAAATGAGCGGTAGCCCATATTTTAGTTTGGCTTAAGGGTTAAGTTTTATTTTAAGAGGCTACTGCGTTAAACCATGGCATCAAACTTTTGGCTGATTCTTCCACTGCAGACTCCTAGCACATCAACCTTTGGTTTGTTGCTGTCCATAACTGGTGTAGAACCCTGCACTTCTTGTGAGTCAATTATTTTCTGAACCAAGTTAGTGTCTTCTTCGTCCCTGGGTTTCTGAGTTTTAAAGAAACCTTCCACATACCTTCAGTATGCAGAAGAGCCTTCTACATCTGTGCTTCCGCAGTCAAAAATAATGCGTCTTTCAGACTTTTGGGTCTGTTCACACCATCAACAGGTGGATTTCTGTCAAAAACACAAACGGTTCTCCTGAAGTGATCATGTCCAGTAATAGGTGAAACATCTCTTATGAGTTGACGTGATAAAAGGCTTAGTCCACCAAGTTCCTGGTGGAGAGTTTAAGTAATAATGAGAGACATTCCCCAAGTTTTGAAGAAATTTGTACTGTCAAGTGCTTTAAGAGCTGCTTGACTATCAGAAAGAATTATGATTTGTGTGTAAACCTTTTGACAACCCTAAGGCACTGATCGCTTATTTTCTGCTTGGAAGACTGCAGTGCATCCCAAAATTGACAATAATGTTTGCCTTTGGTGACACGCTCTATATGCCACAGCCTAAGTTCCTGCCTATATCAAATAAATGTCTGTGTTCCAGACTAGGGTTTCTTTAGAGATTCTTGGTGTGTTGTTCCCTTCCCAGTCTTCTTTGCTTCCAAGGATCATTGAGAAAGTTCTGGTAAAGACATATTCAGTGTTTGTAGCATCAGATGTCATGTCTAACAATGATTTTTTTAAGTATGGAGCTTGGCATGTCGGAGTGGCCTACTTGGGAAAGTCTGATCAGTAAATAAATATAGGGATCGATAACTTTGACTACTTTCTGTCCAACACTTGGCATATAAACCTCCCAAAATCTTTAATGAATGTTTAAATAAAAACATATTTCTTTTTTAAAATTTAATTTTATCTAGCAGATATTAAGTTTGGCTTTGTAGAATACATTATAAGATATAAACTACTTCTTTATTTTTCTATAAGAAGAATTTTATTATAAGCTACTTCTTTTTTGTTTTTCCTGCACAGGCTCTAAGTCCATTATAACACTATCTTTTAGATTATGAAGATTTTAGATTATTAAAAACATTGTTTTGAATTTAGTTTAGTAGTATTATTGTATTTTAATTTGTATTATCTTATCTGGAACTGAATAAAGTATTATATTATAAACTGAAGTATAAATTTTATTAATAAATATTTGTTATAAATGCCTTAGCCTTAACAATCCGTATTTTTAGTATTTATCTTGCGACATGTTTTGTCGTTACTTGGCTAACATTTACACAAAAACTCTATATATATACAACACTTATTCGACTAAAACATTACTTTTTGTACAACTATATGTTGCAATAAATATAACAATCAAATTGGCTAACATGAATTCTATATTTATTTTAAATCATCTTGGTTTGCCTTGGCTCAACCCAGAAAGAAAACCTGGCAAATCACCCATAAATATAGTACAGTAGAGTCCCGCTTATCCGCCCTTCGCTAATCCGACCTTCCGTTTTATCCGACCTTGACTAAAGAAAAATAATTTTACTAATTTAAAAGTTTGGTTGCGAAACTGAGTGTACAATAATGCCGTGCACCACTTTCGTATTACCAGACTTTAAGCAGCTGGTCGCTTTCTCGCCAAGGTCAACGAATTACCCCACCCTTCTACCTACAGTACTTTGTGCCTTAATTCCCGCCATTCTGTACAGCGCACTACTAGCACAGTATCAATTTAGACTTGAATAAGAGTTGACGTTAAAGTGAATTTTGTTTCATGTTCTTTTACGTAAAGTTAGAGTTTATATTGTGACTGTAAATAGTATTTTTATTTCGTTATTTCTAGAATTTAAAGTGTATTCCGTTTCAGTGCGTTTCGTGTTCATTTACGTAAAATTAGAGTTTATTTTATTACTGTACTGTATTGTATTTTTTACTCCAAATATTTTTATTTCGCTATTTCTAGACTAAGTGCATTCTGTGTATGTGTGTTTCGTGTCGTTTTACGTAAAATTTTAGTTTATTTTATTACTGTACTGTATTTGTTACACCAAATATTTTATCTCGCTATTTCTAGACTTTAAAGTGCATTCTGTTTTTGTTTGTTTTGTGTCGGTTTACAGTAAATACTGTATTTTTATTTTGCTGTAACCTTAAAGAGTTTTAATGGCTTCTAAAAGAAAAAAAGTAACTGTTTCAATGGAAGAAAAACTTAAAGCGTTAAAAAGATTAGACAATGGTGAAACTTTATTGAAAGTAGCGAAATATTATAATGTCGGGAAAACAACTGTTGGAGATTGGAAGAGGAACCGGATTGAAATTGAAAAGTGGTGTTGTGGACGAGCGACAGCAAATGCTTTAGAAGACAGGAAAACAATGAAAAAGTGTGAGTACGAAAACGTGAGTGAAGCTCTATTCCTCTGGTTCACTCAACATAGAGACAAAGGTGTCCCAATAACAGGGCCGATTTTACAGGGAAAAGCAATAAAATTCCGAAATGAATTCAACGAAGGTGACCCTAGTTTTACAGCGAGTGTAGGCTGGCTCGATAGGTGGAAGAAAAGGTATGGAATACGCCAACTTAATATCTGCGGGGAGAAGCTTTCAGCCCATACTGAAGCTGTCCAAGCGTTCAAAGAACGGTTTCATACACTTTTGGATAATGAGAACTTATCCGGTGAACAGATTTTTAACTGTGACGAGACTGGCCTAAATTATAAAATGTTACCGTCAAAGACACTTGCATCCAAGGCTGAAGCAGCAGCGCCTGGTCACAAACGCAGTAAGGAAAGAGTAACCATTCTGGCATGCAGTAATGCAACGGCCAATTTGAAAATGAAACTGGTTATGATAGGCAAGTCAAAAAATCCAAGAGCATTCAAACATTTTTCTAAAAATGCTTTACCAGTCAGTTATTACAACCAGAAAAGTGCATGGATGACTGCAGAGATTTTTAAAGAGTGGTTTTTTACCGAATTCGTACCACAAACTGAAAAGTTTTTGAAAAATAATAACTTGCCTCGAAAAGCAGTTTTGATCCTTGACAATTGTCCTTCCCACCCTAACGAGGACGAACTTCAAGACGGAGATATAAAGGCCATGTTTTTGCCTCCTAACGTCACATCCATTTGCCAGCCTATGGACCAGGGTACTTTAGAGAACCTAAAGAGAAATTACCGACGAAACCTACTTTCATCTTTAATAGATGCTATGGACCAAGGGGAAGACATGGTCGAGAAACTGCGGCATCTGAATTTGAAGGACGTTGCTTATTACGTGGCTCAATCTTGGGAAAGTGTTGGGGCAAACACGATTGCTAAGTCTTGGAAAGTTTTGCTACAAGAAGACAAGGGAGACGAATCTGTGGATAGTGGTGAACTTCAGCAGAATGACCAAGAAAATGTAAGCTTACTTTCTTTATTACAAAAAATGCCAGGATGTGCTGACGGAACAGAGAATGACATAAGTGAATGGATGTCTCAAGATGAAGAATTTGAAGTGACGGATGATGACATTATAAAAATAGTCAAAGAGAAAGACACGGAAGAAGAGCAATTAGTGATGGAGGAAAGTGTGGAAAGGATCTCTCATACTGAGGGTCACAAGGCTCTAGAAATAACTTTAAAATACCTGGAGCAGCTGGAGGAAACTTCAACAACAGATATTTTATTGATAAAGAGATTTAGAGATCTAGCGGCGAGAAAACGTCAAGCAGTTGGTACACAAAAAACTATTACAAACTTTTTCCGCCAAGTTTAATGATTTGACATTCTATACTGTACTGTAATACTAATCTGTTTGCTGTTTTATGTGTTATTGTACTACATTTAGTACAGTTACAATTCATATAATGTAAATCATAGTTTTTAATGTATATTAAATTCAATTCATTACTTTTACACCGTGTTTCAATGGTTTTCCGTGTAATCCGACTTTCCCGCTAATTCGACCGGGCTGCGGCCGGTTTAGGTCGGATTAGCGAGACTCTACTGTATCATTTTTTTGCCTCATTCTCTTATGGAGGTCAGCCAGTCTCTTCCTCTCTTAAGTCATACTTAATTATTTTTTAGAAAACAGAAAAGTTAAAATAAAATATAAAACCAAAATATGGTAAACAAATTCTGAAATTTCACTTTTTGCTCAAAGAACTCGTTTTTTTTTATAATTCTTTTCTTTTTACCAGTGGGTTGAAACCTGTGCTTAGTGTTTGTACGTTTCTTTTTTTTTAACTTTTTTAAATTTTTTTAAGTGAGATGGGGAAATATTATAAATACAAACAGAAAATATTGTGTAACTATGTTGTAACCATAAAAATGATCATGAATAGAGGAATGGTAAATCCATAAAATTGTTTATCAAGGCTATATTGTTTATATTAATAAACAATTCCGCTGAAACAAATCAATTATTCCAATCAAGGCCGTAGCAAGGAAAACTTTTCGGGGAGGGTCAGGTCAGGACCGGGAATTTGAATTTAAACCCTTTTAACACGTTCGCTAAGGACGCACATGTGAGCTTGACACTGAACAGTATGAGAACCCATAGTGCATTGCACGCCAACCCCATATTGAAAGTATTTTCAATACACAATGCATTGCGTGTTTTGTTAGAGGAAAGTATTTTTGATGAACCTTCATAGTTTTCTTATTTAATAGATCAGATCAAGCTCACAAGAGAGTAAGGCTGTAACATACTGCATCCATGTGTATTGTACGTTGTAGTTTAATCAAGTAAATCTAAATATCAGTATGCATGCAATGCACAATGATAAAAAATATGTTGCTGGATCCTCTGTTGTGTTGTCTATTTTATAATTTAATTTGCACTTTTAAACCTAGTATTAATTTTTACTACTAAATTTCGGAATTTCGGGGTAATTTTGACCCCTTAAACCCTTTGATTCCAATAATAACAGCTTGGTAAAAATAAATGCCATTTTTCATTAGTTTAATATTAGCCTACAGTAGAACCTTGATATAACGAATGTCAGGGGATTTGTAAAAATTTGTTATATCAAGGAATTTGCTAAATCGAGGTTCGGCCAGCCAATATTTCGTTATATAGAGGTTAGGAAAATCTCAGTTGTCTACTCCTATATAACGAAATCTGCCACACTAACCTAGATACAACGTTCATTATACTGTACAGTATACTGAAATGTTGTAGTAAACCTACTGTGTATATTTGGTTTGAAATAAAGCAATTTATTTAACAACCAAACATGATTTTTTTAAAATTTAAAACATAATAGTGTTTTAAAGGTGAGTGTAAATGAGAATTAATGTAAATCAATATGGAAATTCAAAGTGAAAAAATAAAACACTAATCGTTCTGTATTACACGTCTGCGTTTTTGTTCTGATTGTCCTTGTTAATAAAATCGAGAATCGTAGTTTGTTTACCTGTTATCTGAACAACATCCAAAGTGCAGTCCAGTTCGTTAATGGAATTGACAACACTTTCACTGAAACAGCCCTTTTTCCAAACACATCTTTCAAAACTTTAGAGGGGCGCGCGGGTATCTTTGACTGCCGGGTCAGGTTGAACACTTCACTAACTTCCTCTTCATCTTCGTTAGAGACCCAAGCTGGAACCACAGAAGAAACGATGTCATCATCAGTCAGTTCTCCACACACAGCTAAGTCGTCATCAAATGTAACAAACTCGTTAAAATCCATATCTTGTACGTCAGGCGTCTCGGTACCGTTTTCCCAATTCACTAGACATCTGATGGTGACTGATATGAGCTATCGTCTTCATTTGAAAAACCCTTTTCAAAACAATTTGAAATTGTACTTCGCATTCCATGCTATGGATGTCATCCACATTGCATCCAATACATTTATCTTGGTTGGAGTTTTCTGCTCGATGTCGCCCAAAAATTGCCGCACTACTTCTTTCCTGTAATTGGCTTTAAATGTTCTGATGATACCCTGGTCGAGAGGTTGCAGTTTTGAAGTTGTGTTCAGTGGAAAAAACCTATCTTTACATTGTCCAGCTTCGGAATATCATTGTGTGCAGTAGTTACCTATGAAGATGAAAATTTTCTTCTTTTTCATATCCTTATCCACTTTCTTAAGCCATGCACTGAACGCATCACAATTCATCCATGCTTTGGTGTTGGCCATATAGTCTGTAGGGAAATTATTCACAATTTTTAAAACATCTTGGTTTCTGCGCTTTG
>JAGFPH010000141.1:563342-598915 GCA_018207615.1 Philaenus spumarius
TTACACATTATGCAAGAAAATAAACATTCTAAACAAAATGTTGAAGCTAGTTTTCCCAAACAAATGTTTAGAAATTGATATATTATAAAGAATTTATTACTTCCAAACCCAAATTGGACCGTGTAAAAAAACTTCTATTAATTGAATGGTTAAGAGAATAAAATACAACATTTTCTTTTTCTTAACATAATTTATTAAATATTGTCAGTAGTAGTTTATGTACATGATAATACTATTTTTTTTAATTTAAGGTACAAAGTAATGTTTTAGATAATCCACAATTTAATTAAAAGCATACATCTTATATTCTTTCAAATATTCACAAAATAGTTTCAATTGTAAAAAGTTTTCACAACCAGCTGCAAGCATTATTAAAATATTATTTGACATATGTTTATTTTATTATCACAAGATTATTTTATTCCTAGTTCAATTTAATAAAATCTATCAATAAGATTCAATACAATCCAACGGCAACCATTTTGAACTCTCTAAAGCATCCCAAAAATTATAATCCCTTTCCATAATTTCTCTGTTCCGTTCGTCAACGTCAATTGCAACATTATGCTCTGAAACAAATTTATTCAAACTGTTATTAGAAACTATTCAGCTTTTTTCTTTCATATTTTTATATATAGGTCTAAACCTAAGAAAAGTAAATTCTGGAAATAATTTGTATAGTTTACATTTTATTCTCAAATTTACAATACCAATGTGATCTAATATTTTGGTTTTGAGACCTACAAATACCATATATTTTTAAATTGTTCTATTGAAATTGTAATTAATCTAACACATACATTTTTTTTTTTTACCAGAAATAATATTAAAATTATCAACATTTATGATTGTAGCTTTACACAACATTTAACATTTTTTTAATGTCCTAGTTTGTATTATGTATAATGTTTAATTTGTTAACAGAGACATTTGATAATGGTTAATAAAGAGTCAAAGCATGTTATGTGAAAAAAAAAGAAGAAAAATTGACAACATACCCAAAAATAATTAGTAAACCCTTATGAAATTATCTTAGTAAAACCATACCAGTTTTACTTGAATACAAGTTACTTTTTGACTAACTTTTATTTAGTACAATATTCGAAATCAGTTCTAATTACTCTCTAATGAGCGACGAAAAGAATATAAGTGTGATATTTAATTTAAAACAACAATTAAACTCAAAACTGAGTTTAATAATGTACGTTGAATTTACAAGAAGACTGTCTTTCATTTATTTTGTCTTATCGTATTTGAGATGTAAAAAATTCCTCCAACAAATATAACATAAAAAAAATAAATTCAATCAAGTCTTATTAGAAATTAAATCATTTTTATGATTCAACTTTATACGAAGTCAAAAATAAAATTATTACTATATCATACCAATAAGCTCTAGTTCATCTCCCGTAACAAGATTCATACTGTTTCCTGTTGTAGTACTTCCAGTGGTTGTTTCCAACGTGCTAAAATCTAGAGTTCCCGAAGAATCTTGTGGTGCAGCATAGCAGTAGCTATTTTGGTTTAATGCTGACGCTGATTCTTCATAGTAAGTTTGCCAGGCTGAATAATTCTGCCAATATGATGGATCATAATATTGGCTGTAATCTTGACTTGAACTATAGCCTTCCGAACTAAACATATATAAAAATAATTATTTAATATAGAAAAGTTAAAATTTTTAGATGTAAGTATTTTATTGCAATGGCTGAAATGATAAACATACAATTCTGAAATAACAAGAACGTTACTAAAAACAATAACATACAAGATTAAAATTGTATAACCAATGTACAAAAATACATTTTATTTAATATACTTAAGATACTAAAGTTTCACGACGTGGTCGTTTATTTTAAACGACTTGAAAGTCACATTAAAATTTATTTATTACTACTCTTTGGATCTTCAAAACAAATTTCAAATGAATTTGTTGGCAAGAGTTGCGTAACCAATAGACAGACTTTATAATAATTCAGATATTTTAACTAAGGAAACATTAATGCAGTTATATTACGGTAACGGTGCAATATGTTAAAGTAAAATACACTAAAACCTCGTTTATCCGGGACCAGTACCGTTCTGGATAAACGAAATTCCGGATAAACCAAATATCATGGGGTTTTACATAAAAACACGTGTAATAATATACAATACAATAATATTACATATTTTACAATATAATGTATAATAAACAATAATCCTTACTGGTAAGTACAGGAAAATTAATACAGAAAAAACTTGAACTGTTTATTGTTTTTTAAAGAAATGTGTAATGTTTTTTTGCTTCACTGCAGAAGTTCTCTTTTTAGCAGACCGATCTCGAAGCCGTTTTATTAGTAACAGCTCTGCCGGGTTAGTGTCATCTTGACGCTCCAAATAAGTTAACAGCTGATCGAAATCACTGCACGATTATTATTAATAAATTACGTATTGCGATGTAAATAGTCACTGCACTCCGCAACAATAATGTTTACTCTCACTCAAAACAACACTAACAACACAATACAGTACTAACTGGTTTTACGACAATATAATAGAACTAAACAAACTAACAAACTAGTGGTGCTGATTGACGGGCGCGCTTGACAAGGGACACTGATTGACGGGCACAGTGGTGACGTGAGTACAGTCAAGTTCACCCACAGCTGCGCCGAGCCGTACACTCAGTGCTGCCAAAACTGACACCCTGCACGGGATGTGACACGACTCGCATTGTATTTTGCAATTTTTTTTCCATGGGACTATTGCGGATAAACCGGAGTTCCGTATAAACGAGTACCGGATAAACGAGGTTTTAGTGTACAGAAATTCAAACATTATTTATCATTATTCTCAGTACCTAACTAAATAAATTAATTGAAGAAACTGCTTATAATATGTAACAATAATTATTCAGATCTTTTGCAAATTTATTTTTTATTTGATTTCTGAATGAATGTAAGTTGCACAGCCTTCTTGTTCTCCCCTCCGCCAACGATAACTGAGTAATATACAGTGTAACAAGGTTTTTCACCTAAAAAATTATCTTTTCCATGAACAATTTTTAAGCATCAATGTGAAATATATATATAATATAGCTGATGTGATTTTTTAAATCGGAGAACATCCTCCTGTACATATGATCAGAACTTACCAAACTACATCTAAATAAATTATAGTTTAAAAAAAACACGCTTTAATAGCAAACCGAACTAAAAATTTTAAAATAATTGTAAATAACAAGTGGTGCTTTTTATCAAATGTTACAAATATTTCACTGTTAGATACTATTTATAAAAGTAGAGTTATTATAAAAATATAGTAAAGCTCACACCATGTTTTTATTAAAGCGTGTTTTTTTTTTTTACTTTTTTTAAACTATAATTTTATTTTTTAGTCTCAAAACGAAATCAAAAGTAGCCTAGACATAACTGTAATCAAAAGACTCGATTTTTTGTATATCCTATGTGTGACAATAGATTTAAAATTCTGTATGTAAAATTTAGGGGGGTGCGGGGGTAGGGAGGGGTGTATGTAAATTATTGTATTGTCATCGGTCTTTGACACATGTACAAATTTTCAAGTTAATCAGACATCTTTAAGTTGGTTAAAATTACTATGAAAGATTCCGTCAAGTTATAAAAATACAGGTCAAGTTATAAAAAAAATCACTAATCCTGAAGGTCCTGGCAAAGGATAATGGGACAAACTATTTAAAT
Source organism: Philaenus spumarius (assembly GCA_018207615.1). Taxonomy (NCBI): domain Eukaryota; kingdom Metazoa; phylum Arthropoda; class Insecta; order Hemiptera; family Aphrophoridae; genus Philaenus; species Philaenus spumarius. The sequence goes on from JAGFPH010000141.1 coordinate 567,044, forward strand.
TATTGCATTGTCATCGGTCCTTGATAAGTGTGCAAAGTTTCAAATCAATCCGATGTTTTGAAGGGGGTGAAAATCACATTCAAAAATTCCTTTACATAGGATGCTAATAAAAGCGTGTTAAAAAAGCTTCACACCAATTGTATGAAAACCTTATCAATAAATTTTATAAAAAATGTGATTCAATATTAAAGATGTCTAGCATTACTCATTACTTACACGTTTTTCAAAACAAAACTTTTCTGTGAAATTTAGAAAAGTAATTTGTTATTTATTGAGTGCTAACTATTGATTTTTTTAACTACAGCGTCATTTTTTATAATAACATTTTAAGGCCCTACAAATATCTTGATGGAAGATGACTACACCCATACTAATTATTGACAGTTTTTTAATTTGCTCATGAACAGGCATCATTATTATATAGGCCTAAGTAAAAATATTTCTATTTTGATGCAGCTTTTTACAGCAAATTTTATGCATATTTACTTAAATATTATAAAGTTCATAGATAGAAGATAAAAATAACCTCGACAGCTTAATGTGTTCGTTATAATGTACCTATATAATCCAATAGAATGTACCATCATTAAATGTTCCCCAATTACGAGGTTAGATACAAAAATTCCATGACTGTTTGAACTATGCAGTAACCAGTCATCGCGGTGTCATTCAGTTGGCAGTACTGTTGTGGTTTTTAAAATGTTACACCTCATGAGTAACTAACTGATTGTTGTGAAAACTCATTATAGAGCTAACAGATGTTTTTGTAACCGCATTGTTATGCGTTTAGCACAAAGTTCTGTGTAAAGTTAATGAAATCCTTCATAGAAACTTTTTAAATAATGCAAACTGCTTACGGGCATGAAGTTATTATTCAATAGAGAACCAGCAATTAGCGGAAATAACAATCATTAAGGCAAACTATCAACATCGACCAATGAGTGTCATGAGTGAATGAACTTAAGCGGTTAAATCATTGATTAACTATCTGAGAAATGGTTGAAGAGCATAACATTTTATTTTGTTAGTGTTAAGGTATCCTCACAGAAAAACTGGGCATGGGTCCGTGTTGCAACAAAGTTTATTTCCCAGCTCATGACGGACGATGAAAAACATATCAGGCTGAAGTTTGTGAGGATCTTGAAGACAAATATCGATAAAACCTTCTTTAAGAACATCATAACAACTGACGAAACATGGAATTACGGTTATGTTGTGGTCAATAAAGCCCAGTCATCACAATAGAAAAGCTTTCTCAAAGACCCTAGAAACCATGTGAGTCAAGATTGACTGTTTCCGTAAGAACATTGTTTGTCTTAAATTTCTTCCACAAGGTCAAACAGTCATTTTTCCTATCTTAAAGTTTTTTAAAACAAACTTTTGTAGAACGATTAAACGAACTTTTCAAATGAACAGACCTGAACTTGGGCGCACTGGTGAATGGTTACAATGCTCCTATCCATTTAACATTTTGTTATTAACAATGTTTGCACAAAACTTGTATGACAGTTGCTCAACCCCTGTACTCGCTTGATTTGGCCCATGCCAAGTACTTCGACTCAAGTCCGCTCTCAATATATCAACGACGAAGATTTAATACAACTGAGAAGAGATAAAACAAAAATCACTGGCAGAGAAACAAGGTTCCGAAAGACACATTTTCTATGTTTCCAGAAGTGGGACCACTGTTGGGTCTGATAATCCAGTTGGAGAACTTTGAAGAAGATAAGTTAAACAAGTTGTAATGTTTCTCTTTTTAATTAGACCTTGTATGTGGCTCAATTTATGGATACCATCAAAATAATATATTGATTCCCATTTTGTTTTATAACATATTTTGATATTACTGTACCATCTACAAGTTTATAATATTGGATTAGTTCGTCAAAACAGTTTAAGTAAAATAAATTCAATGCAATATTTTATCAACAATATAATAATAACTGATACTGTAATATTTAAAGTGCACATCTTCTGTTCCTCATTAGGTTTACCAACTGCACGGTTACAAATTTAGCTGTTAAAGAACCAATTGATGTAAACTGTAATCAAAAAATCAACTAAATCATAATTATTATTTAACAATAATATTAAACTTATATTTTTTAATAATAATAATTTACCATTTTTATATACATCAGAACTCACCTACTTTTTCCTTCAAGACGGAGTGTAGGTCAGCTTTGGGCTAGCTCGGTGTCCCCGTGTATAGAGGTAGATTATGCCTTAGTGCAGATACCTCTACAAAATATAATAAAATACTACTATTCTAAGACAAATTACCTTTAATGTATAATAAAAACATTATAAAATTGAATGTATTGTAATGCTATTCTGGAAAAGTCGGTGCAATATGATTTTACATACCTAGATGTATGCTTATAACCTTTAGGCACAGCACCACTGATTTTTAAAGGCTTGGAGCCCAGACCTTTATAGCCATTCATGTGAATCAGACAATGTTTTTGGTCTTCTTCATTAGAAAACCTGACAAAGCCGTATCCTTTACTAACTCCAGAGTAGTCTTGCACAACTGCAAAAAAAAATACTGTTTTATTAAAAATATGTTGTTGTAAGAAACAAATAAAAATTTGAAATAGAATACGATTATACAAATAATAATTGAAGTATTTAAATATTGACTACTGACTATATTTGTTGAACACATTATAGTACTTACCAATCAGGTCTGCTGCAACTTAATTCAACTGGCAGTCTGTAAACAAATGGCAAACCAGCTCCTCTCAAACTCTACCCTAAATAAACGGTACCAGAAACTGGCACATACTTTCTCACAAACATATTTAAATTATTAAACAGATTCACAGTGACTTTATAATTGTATTAAAGTAGGAGAGGGGATACATTAAAGTAGGAGAGTAACTAATAAATATTATTATTATTAGCTGAGAGAAAACTATTCGATCGATTTCGAACAAATTTGCACCAAACATGTCAATTAGGCCTGTATAGATGCACAAAAAAAGGTTTTGAAAATTTTTGCAAAAACAACCCCCTTTTTGGCCAACAAACCCCCAAAAATCAGTTATTATTATTAGCTAAACAAGAATGTTTAGAAAGATGCTGTTTTTTTTGCAAATGGTAGGGTACATTAAGGGCTACAAATAAGCCAAATTTTATCAAAATATTTAAAGTCGTTTTTTATAAAAAAATTATAACAGATTTTTTGGCCAAAAAGGGGTTGTTCTTCAAAAATTTTCAAAACCTTTTTTCGTGTATCTATACAGGCCTAATTGACATGTTAGGTGTAAATTTGTTCGAAATCAAACGAATAGATTTCTCTCTAGCTTTGTTTACATACATACATACATACATACATACAGACAGACATTTTGTAAAAACCATTTTTTTGGACTCAGGGGTCCCAAAACAGATATTTCCACAAAAATCTCAACATCGATTTTTTTGCGATCACTATACTTTTTCTATACTATAGTATAGTGAGAAAGTAAAACTGAACCATCCTACATCTTAAATTCACCAAAGAGATAATAACACCCTCATTTTCTGGCAATCTCTTTCTTTCCTGGCTCTGTGAATATAAATTTATCTTTGCAGATCAGAGTTTGGTTCACACTTTTGGAAATATAATTTTTGTATTACAGAACAATAATGGTTTTATTGCACTTACACCAATAAAGATTGGCTTTGCTAATTCAAGATGTACAGTACAACCTCGTTAAGTAGGACCAGCCGGGATCGCGGCCGATCCGACATAACGAAAATCCGTGTTAGCCGGAGAAAGGGCATAAAACATCAAAAAATTAAAATACACTGTATATTTACAATATTTTCCTTTACTACGGAGAAAAACACTTTTAAAATATTTACTCGTCACAATAAAACAAAAAACACATCTGTGGACTGTATAGGTATGTCTACTTTTTGAGGAAAAAGCTTGTAAATTTCTGTTGCGACAGCTTCGAGTAATGTTTACATGCCGCACGGCAAACAAACGTAGTTGCACGAACTCGACGGAAACACGATCACCGTGCAGTGAGCTACTATTATGCGCTCGTAAAAAGCAATAGCGCTACCAAATTGCATATTTTTATTTATTGCAAACCGGTCCAGGTTACCCAGAGATCCGACTTAAAGGGGGCCGACTTAACAAGGTTGTACTGTAGGCTACTGTAAAAATATTACAACTCTATATTTTTGATACAACTCTATATGTCAGACAAACATAAGATACAATTTAGGAATAAAGTTTGAAGTAAAATTTATCATTTATACTGCAATTTCAAACAAATATTGTTAAAAGTTAAATTACATTTTTAATTATTTTAAATCAAACAGATTAGTTTTTCCAGTAAATGTACCGTGATTCTGTATGAAATAAAAGTACACTAATTACCTTTAGCAGTCCTCACAGATTCATATTGAGAAGCAAAAGCCTTGTAAAGAGCATAGTCATCTAGATCAGCTGACAAGTCACCGATCCAAAGTGAATACTCTCGATCTGCTGATATAGCTCGTTCAGTTGAATTTGCATTGTTTAACCGAAATCGTAATGGCTAAAGTTTAAACAAAACAAATGATTTATATATTTATTATAAAAATAATATTAATAAAATGCCATATTTATAAGTCATGATATTACAGTGATCATGTTACATTAAATACAAAATAACATAAGATGATGAAGAGTACAATAATTCACAGAAGACCTGACATTTGAGTTAAAGTAATTAGACACAAATAACACAACATACAAATAATATAAATATAATCCTGTTCACATAAGAATTTAACAGGTTGACTGCCATGAGTACCAATATGGTACTCACTTGTGTTACAGCGTAGGGCCATGAGTAGAAATATGGTATTCAGGTTGTAAAAGTTGTTGTATAAAAAATATATTTTTGAACTACTTTTTATATTTTTAACTAATGAAACTTACATTTATCTGTAGAAAAACGTATAATTTAACTATTTTTCACATTAGCATGGGAATTTTTTGATTTATAGATGTTTAAGTTTATACCGATAATTGACACTAAAAATACTAGTGTCAAGCTAGCAAATAAACTTGGTGAAAAAAACTCACTTAGCAGGAACATTTAGGAAAAACGGAAAGGGTATTCCAAAGGACGTACTAGCAGACAAATTGAAAAAGATGAGATTTTAGCTTTAAAGAATGACAATAACATAATTGTCCTAAAATGGAAAGACAAAAGGGACATTTTAATGCTTTCGACAAAACATGGTGATCAAATGCAGGAAGTTGTTGGGGGAGGAAAAAATAAATTGAAACCGGATGCAATGATTGACTATAACAATGGCAAATACATTGATTACACTGACCAAATGGGATCTTACAGGATACCTCTTTGAATATTGGTAAAATGGTGTAGGAAAATTGCTATAAATTTACTATTAACTACATCAATGATAAATGCTCTATTTTTGTGCAAAAACGTGACTGGAAATTCAATGTCAATTACTGAATTTAGAAAAAGCCTTATAAGAGAACTTAAGAGAAAAAAACTGTATTACAAAACAACGTCAACACAACTTAGTGAAACCTGAAAAATGTAGTAAATGTTAGAAATGCTACACAATTAACTGCAAAGACAATGAAAGAAACCTTGCAGAGAAAAAGACAGAAAAGAGTAGGGCCTGACAAACTTGAAAAAAACTAATGCTTCTCCCTTACTGCCCAAAGTTTACTCTTCATCACCAAACAAAAACAACAAGCAGTGTTGCCACTTTATTGGCAGAAAAATTAAACTGAAAAAACCCTCAAATTCTGCCTTTTGCATCATAAAACACAACAGTTTAACATGTGAAAAATGTGTAAAAAAAGTTATTTTTGCAAAAATAACTTTAGAACCAAAAGATATCTGTTGTTAACTCTTTATTTAGGTAAGTAAAAATTAAATATTTTTTAAATTTGTTGTTTGTGGTTGATTTTATTTTGGAATGGCCGAACAGCTGTTAAATTAGCCTAAACAAATGGTTTTCCACCTTAAGCCTGTCAGTCTTGTAACCAAGCAAAATTGCCAGTTTTATATAAAATCATGTTCAAACTTTAGTTAACTAGGCCTATTAAATATCATTAAAATAAAAAATTTTATTGAATAACTTACCGGATTTGTATTTGGAATAGGTTTTCCATTGAGTTTGTGCAATGCATTAATAGCTTCCTCATCTGTCTGGAAATGGACAAAGCAATAACCTGCAGGCTCTCCAGTATATCTGTTTCTCATTATTTTTATATTTAATGGTTTTTCCCCCAGTCGTTGGAAAGCAGTTACAATAAAACTTTCTGTCATGTATGGTTCCAGCTGAAAATGAAAATATTCCAATATTCATAGCATTTCAAATTATTAAAATTAGAGTTTCAGAATGTATTTTAACTTCTTTAAATCATTTGCAAGGACATTCTATAGATCATTACACCAAGACTTAACAAAAGTGTGTGTCTGTCTCGAGACATCAAGAAATGAACAGAGTTTTCACCTTATCTTATTATAGACTAAATCGTCTGACAACAAGATAGTTAATGTCATTGAATAGATCAAGAGACCTGCTCTATGCAATCATATTATTTTTAGAATAATGTCTGGGGTTTTATTGTTGAGATATGGATTTTGAAATCCATCAATGATTTCGTCTATGTTTTAACAGTACAAAACAGGCATTGGGTTTTTAATTTTTATCTTTGGCTAATATGGGTGAATTCGTTATCAATTGAAACCATTCCCTTCGTAGGGAATTTTTTTATAAAAATACACATAGGCTATGTTTGACAGCAGATCCTTATATATAATACCTGAAGCAGTTTTTTGTGAACACAACTCCTCCCTTATTACTGGACCAAATTTAATGTTTGAGTTGTCAACAAATTCTTCTCATTTCGAAGTTATGCAATAAGGTTTTAGATGTCAAAAATTCTTATCCTTAATGGTATGAGCTAATCTCAAAGGTCGGGTTTTCCCGACAAGATTAACATGGAACGAATTTAAAAACCATTTTTATACAAAACAGCTGTTTATAATAAGAAACAAACAAATCCAGCTGCTTTCGTTGAAGTAAATAGTGATTTTTAAATAACAGATTTCAATTTCAATTTTTGTTTGCCTGTTGACAATTTTACGTTGTATAGACAATGTCCACATATATAAGATAATTAAACAGTACCACACAACAACCATTTAAAAATTAACAACCAAAACAATTTATACAGTATTGCATAGTGTATACAGAAGTTTTGCTACTCTTTTAGTTTCTTTAATAATAAGAGCTGGAGTTTTTATTTGCATTTAAAGAAGGCTAAGCCTAAGTAAACTTTCAGAATATTATAAACTTGTAAAGAAAATAGATGTTTCCATGTTCATGCTAAAGGCACTTCAGTGAACAACTAAAGGCTGAACTTTATTATTCGACTCTAGGCTAACCTATGGCAACAGAAACGCAAAAATAATAATTAAAAAAATACCTAGTTTTAAAAATAACATACATAACCTAACCTATTAGTTACAGTATGTTTACCTGTATTCTACATGTAACAGTAGAATGAAAACAACGTCATTGTCTGCAAAAATATTAGGCTAGAGTCGAATAGTAAAGTTACGCCATGCTAAAAATAACAGCGTAAATTTATTATTCAATCCTCAGCTGATATTTTTGTAGATGACGATGTTGTTTTACATTCTACTGTTAAATGTTGAATACAGGTAAACATACTGTGACTAAAGACTATAAGTTAGAAATTTAGGTTATTTTCTTCTTTTTTTTATTATTATTCTTGCATTTCTGTTGCCGTAAGTCAACTGAGAGTCGAATAGTAAATTTGCACCAAAATAACAATATATTAATGTAGGCTAGTTTAATGCTAAAATAGTTTATTAACTATATTTATTTCTAGGGTTCGTAACAATAGTTTTATAGCTAATATAAGTAGCCTAGGCCTAGATCCTGCAAAATACACGTAACCTCAAATCATAAATTAGGCTACTTACACCTCCCATCCATAGGGCTCCATAGCTTATCCAATTTGTAACTGTTCCTGTTCCACTCATTGAAATTAAAGGTCTAGACCTACTGTCTTTCTCTTATACTGAAAAAAAACTGTTTATGCGACAAGCTAATTAAATGTCTTCGTTTACAACGTAAAATGTCTTCAATTACAAAAATAAAGAAATTCTCGTTTTAAATCACAGGCTCAAAAATCAAAATCACAAATTCACAACACAGATCGAAACTTTTTTACTTATGGCTTATTTTCTTCTTATTTTCCTATTCAGCTGGGCACTGAGTTGTACAAATTCATGGCTGGGTTTTGAATTCACACAAAGCTGAAAATTTAAGAATGGAAATTGTTTTAATTAGGATTGAAGAGATTTTATGGAGAGTGGACAGGGTGTTAAATACTGCAAATAATTTAACATCTCGGTTGTAACGTCATAAATTTACAAAATATCAATATAAAACGTTGAATGCAGTTTTCTCAGAACTCGAAAAGTGTTATCCCCCTTTCCTTTAATGTCGGGCCGAATATTTTTTCCCTCCTCAGAATCAAAACGTGAAATAAACAAACTACGTATTTTATTCACAGGCAAAATGTAATCTCCGGCAGGTCCCATCCAAGTCGGTTACCTTTACTATCAAAATGCATTAAAACAAACATTTTCAGAATGATGAGATATAAATAAATATATAATCTATAAATAATAATAAGATTTAAACTTAGAGTACCGGTAATTATTGATAAATCAAAATTTTTAAACAACAAATTTTAAGAACTCAGCTTCAAATTAAAATATACATTAAAAATTATTATTTATTTAATGTAAAAGTTGCAAGCGAGATTACTTTATGTTAAAAAGTTACCAAGGTCCTCAAATAATGTCTTCTTCAGCTTTAAGTTAAAATTTTATAAAAAAAATAATCTTTACTAGCAAAATGCACTTGAAATTGTCCGAATAATTAGATATAAATAAATATATAATATACAAATAATTAGAATCAAATTTAAACCTAGAGTAATAACATTACTGATGACAAAAATAAAACATAATTTTAAGTTAAACTTCTAGACTAAATTAAATTGCACAGAGTCAATTTAAATAGTTTAAATTCAACTATTAAATTAACTATTCCCAAAAAAGGCCATAGCTCAGTCGGTGTAGGTTACAACTACCAGTAATTTGCAATACGGCTGATTTTTTTTATAAGGTCTGCCACACACGATACGGTAGACCGGAGAGGTATACCTGCGCAGGTTTACCTCTCCGGTATACATGTACAGACGAGAGCTCACACACGCTACGGTAAACCGGATGGGTGAAGGATTTCTACAGTCGAGAAATGACGACCCAATAAGATGGCGTGATTGCTTTGGTGGGTTTGTTAGTGGTTATGAACAGTAAAAAAACACGAAAACAATGGAGTAAGCACAACACGAAGCTCTCTAGTCGGAGTATTGGCCACAATTAACTCAAACCTGTGCAGGTATACCGGACGGCCCACACACACGCTCAGGTGAGCACACCTGTGCAGGTAAAAAGAATTGAATTTCGATTCTTCTCCGGTCGCCTGCGCAGGTCGATTTACATGTGCAGGTTTGCCTGAAGTGGCTGGCACACACGCTCCGGTTTACCCGTACAGGTCACCTGTACAGGTATACCTCTCCGGTCTACCGTAACGTGTATGGCAGGCCTAAGTACCGTCAAATGGGGTTACTTTGTAACAATTTTTTTGAATTTTCGTAATAACTTTTTTATTTATAAAGATATTTTATTGTAAAAAATTGCTAATTGGCCGTTTTTGTATGGGCTATCAAACTATGTATAGGACAAAACTTCAGTGTTCATACCGAATTAAACAAAATTTATTTTTTTAAATGTACAAAGTTACCCCATGGTCGGGGCTACTTTGTAACAGTCATTACATTTCCATATAACTCCAAGGTAGTGAGGAATGGGGCTATTTTAAAACATGAATTTGATAGCTGGGGCTATTTGGAACAATTTGGTGCAACTCCCATTTTTCTATCTCTATTACTTTAGGAGTTGATGCTATTTGAAAAAAAACGTTACGCGGGGAATTTGGTACAGCATAAGGGTTTTGTAATATATATATATATATATATATATATATGAAGGAAACTTTATAGAATTGAAATGATCAATGCAATGTGTAGCCAAAGAGTGTGGTTAACATTAAAATAATAATATTTTGACAGCAGTTTGCAATGTCTGTAAGCTTTAGTTCCTATAGGGGCGCACACCCAGTTTTCTTTTATATGTTCGGACCATGTTGGACTGCTATTCACTACTGCTATTCACTAATATTAACTAATAAGCTAACAGAAATAGTTCAAGCAAAAATAAAATGCACTATGTCCACTAAAGCTTTACTAAATACTGTTAAAGTTCCAAATAAAACTTGTTGCGGAAAGCAAAAATGTGCAGGAAATGTTCAACTACTAAGTGATTTAATGATACACATCAAGCAGCAACCTGAAACAAGATAAACATGCTTAATTTAGGTGTTGTGATTGGTTATGTGGTAAAAGCAAGCAGGATATGGCATGAGAACAGTAAAAAACACAGTGTACAAAATTACCCCGGGTTTTAAAAATTTGTGTACCTTTTTCGAAAAGATTTTTTTTTTAATTTTAATGGTAACCTTTTTACATAACATAATTGGTATTTTTGGAATCCCAGAAAGTGGGGCTACAACATATAAAAGTTATAGCTCATGACCATTTATGCACTTAGCTGTGCATACTAAAGTTTGAGTAACTTTTTTTGTACAAAAAAGGTAAGTCCAGTTTTTATTTTTTAAATTTAATCTGTACAATGTTTTAATATTCTTTTCTTAAAGAATATGGGTTTACCTTTATTTTAAGATATAAAACTCTTAAAAATAATAAAAAGTATGGGAGATAAGATTTTTTAAACAGTTTTTTGAATGTTTGTACAAAGTAGCCCCGTTTGACGGTACCTTAAAGTATGTAGATGAATATAAAAAAAGTTTACCAGTCTATCGTTTTCCCAAAGTCGGAAAAAGAAATAGAAAAACATTTTTTCGATATTCCTTAACCCTCTAACAGTCAGACCACTTATTTTTCTTTATCTTCATCCCAGCTCGAAATATTAAGGATAATTCGATTTTTATCGACTTTGGGAAATCGATAGACTAGTAAAATTTTTATGTTAATCTATATACTTTAATGTACTTATAAAATAAACGGTATCAGTTAACTGACACAAACTTTCTCCCAACTTACTGTAATCAAAATAATATTGTTTTTAGTCATTTTATTTTTTACTACTTTTTAGAACAAAACAAAAAAATAATATTCTACCTACGTCAATCGTATAAAAAAAATATTGTCCCAGGCGGGATTCGATCGCGCGACCTTTGAATTACTGGCCGTGCTCGCTACCGTGGTGCTACCCTGTGCAGCCGCTGCCGCGATGCTAGATTGACAACACAAACTTGTTTATTTTTAAACATTTCCCCATAATTATAAAACACCGAAGTTTTGATAAAAGCTGGTTGTGTCATTTTGTTTGGCATCTTAAGCACTATAAATACTGAAAATTTGATCAAAATCGTTAGAGCCGTTTTGAGAAATTTGCATTTTTGTCGTTTTTTATGGGTTTTTAGGGGTAAATTACCCTTAAAAATTCAAAAAAAAGAAAAAAACGCCTGGAGATATTAGGGTTTAGTACCTACATATCAAATTTTATGAAAATCGGACCAATAGTGTCCTCACTGGTCGTGTATACATACAGACAGACTGACAGACAGACACCACTCTAAAAACACTTTTTTGGGTTCAGGGAGCACCAAAACAAAAAATTCCACTAAAAATATTTTTGGGTTCAGGTAGCACCAACACAGATAATTGCACTAAACAATTTTTTGGGGTTCTGGAAGCACCAAAACAGGTAATTCAACTGAAAATTCAAATTCGAACATTTTTACGAAAACAATACTTTCTCCATATACTACGTATAGGGTGGAGAAAGTAAAAAATCAGCTGTATTGTAAATTATTGGAACTTTTGGTCTAAAATTACCCCTACCGACTGGCCTACCTAGGAAGGGAAAATTACTATAAAGCAGTTTTATTTCAAAACAAATATTTTATGTCAACAGTAATTATTATGTCAATGTGCATATCTGCTTATAAGCTCCTCATTATGTGTAAGTATTTATAAGTTTTATTTTATAAGTATTACACATGTTTTATTAAACTGCAGTATGACATTGTCAGTGAATAAATTGTCAGTGTTTGGCACAAATTACAATAAACTTCTTGACACGTTTAGGCAATTTTATGGAACTAGGGGTTCTGCCCCTGGACGCTTCGGGTCCCAACTCCGCCTCGGCCTACGGCCTCAGATGGCTACTTCGCTTCGCTCGCAGTTGGAAAACTCTCTAAAGGCTCTCGCTAATCTTTGGCTCGTTTGTACCTGGGTGAACTAGCATCGTTCAGTATTTTTAACTTCTGGATCGTATCTATAATGTATCTATTCGAAAATTTAGTGACTTTGAAGGAGGTATAAAAAGAAGCTGTACCTATTCGCCTTCTAAGTGACTTGAAAGGTGGTATAAAAAGAAGTTCAGATTTTAAATTGTATGCGCATTTTTCAGACTTTATGCGCGTTTTTGAAGGCGTAAGACCTAGCGCATTCAATTCCTGACGTCAAATAACCCCTGTATGCAAATTTTCATCAAAATCGTTAGAGCGGTTTTTGAGATCCGCGACAGATAGCCTACAAAGATAGATACAAGAATTGCTCATTTAAAGTAATAGGATATGTATATTTCATTCGCGCCCTCTAGCGGCGAAACTATGCGGAATTATAAAAACAATGTAGAGATAAAATTTGTATATAATTTTATGTTCTGTAACTTTGATCTCTTGATATTTTCACCAAAATGCATAGTTTTTCCTCTAGATAAAAAAAGGCGAACAACGCCAAAATAAATTTATATACCGGTATATATATATATAATATTTCTCGAAAACCATATTTGTTTAAACATTAGGGGGTGAAAATCATGTTTAGACAAACCACAAACTTAGTTTTTATAGGTCCCATAGCTGTGAAAAATTTTCTTAAATTTTTCCTAATTTGAAGGTTTGTTACCGAGCTGTCCACAAGATATCTTTTTAACAAAACAAAAAAGTAAAAACAGCTAGCTGACGACAATAGATTAATGGAAAATATATAAATCTATTTATGGGAATATATTAGAATACATAACGAGCAAAATAGCACAGACAACGTGCTGAACGCGCAGTTAATATATTAATTGATTCAGTTAAGTGGCTACATTCAGCTATTCACTGTTCTCGGATGCACCGATCACTGATATTAGTTACCTTGCAATCTCAGTTCCAAAAGGTGATTGTGAAATATCAGATTTGTGATTTTGGCCCCATCATGGATCGTCACTAATAACTATCTTAAACTTTGATTTGAGATAAAAAAAAGCTCACCAAGTCAAAGTCTTGAGTTGACGAGTTATTCATTATCAATCACTAGTGGACCCAGCAATGCTTTGCTATATTGCTTGATTTAATTTAAAGGAAAGTCAAGTTATTCCGTTTCATTACATTGACATAATCGAATTGCAAAATTCGTTCATGGAAAAAAGAATCTGTTTAATTTTTTAAAAAATTTTCCGTGAAACTTTTCAAATTTTTCTTTTCATAAAAACCTAATTCGGACTATTACGAACATTTTAAAACAAAAAATAGCCAAATTGGTCCAGCCGTTCTCAAGTGATGCGCTTACAACGAATAGAATACAACGTACTACGTTTAGTAAAACTTTGTTTGTTAGTCCACTACCCATCCACCAAAAGCGCTGAAGATAGTTTTATGTTTTATCTTACAGTGACTAGATAGAGATATTTTATCTTGGTATTATTATCTCTGGTTGGTAATTTAATTTCATAAACACCAGACAGCTGTGTGCTGTGTTATCAGTTATTAATTTTACAAACTGATAACACAGGTTAAATAAATACTAATTTTAAGGAGATAGTGCATGATCATGCAAGTTTTTGTCATTCAAAAGTAAAAAGCTTAATATTTTAAAGGAAGTGATCAACTTCATATGCTATATTTAGTTAGTTAATTTGTTTTTTAAATAATAGTAAGCTTACATAAATATACTAGCCTACAAAAGCCTAGGCCTACTCTGCTGAGAAAGGAAATGACTTCCCTAACCAAAGGTAATGATTCTTTATTTTTTTAATGTGACATTGGTAATAGGCCACGAAAAAAGTAAATTTTGTAGATAAGTAAACTTGTAAGATTATGCCACACCTCAGCTTATTACTGCTTGGGTGCCAATCTACACCCACACTAATAATCTAGAATGATAGGTAGGGTTACCATAATTTATTGAGGCCAAATCTGGACATGGGGTTTCCGGGGGGGGGGGGGGGTATGGAAAATTTTAGAAAATTAGGCACTGAAATATGCGTTTTTAGCTATCCTGAGACGTGAAAAATGTTATCAAACTCAGGTTAATTTATACGTTTCTAAATTTATAAAAATAATAGGGTTAAAAAATTAAAAATTTATATTACTTAAAAGCCTTTTTAATACACAACCAGTTAAATTCAAATTCCATTACATATTAACGTACAATAATAGCTTACTAGAGTTCATATTATTTGCAACTTCTTAAGTGCTTCCTTCACCATCCATCTTTTGACTAGGTCCTGGGACAGGTTCGTCAGTCTTCCTTGATTCATACTTTTCAGATGAACTGACTTTCTTCAAAAAAGGCTTGTCATTTTTGATGTGGTGTGGAATTCTGAGCATGACATAAGAGAATTGGCTTTAATATAAAGAAGATCTCTTACAACTGGCAGAGATAATCTTCCTCTTTCAGCCGTCCAAACAGACCCCATCATTGAGAAAATTCGCTCGGCCGGGGCTGAAGTACCAGGCAGACACATCGGAAATTCCACTATCTTGAAGATGTTCATAAAGGAGACATTGCTTTTAGAACAAACTTCAAATACTTGTTTCCACTTTTCTTGAGTTTTGGGTTTTTTGTCTTTCGGTAGGGAATCCCATTCTGGTTTAAGATTTTTCAAAATTCGGATTAGTGACGAACGCTCATCAAATAGTTCATCCACATTAATAGAATCTGGTACAACACTGGCTACAGTTAAAGCACTGTCTTCCATCTCATCCCAGGTAGGATCATGTTGTAGTGTTAACCATTTGAAGTGGTTAGCCTTGTCAAAGCTGTTTTCCCAAAGTTTCAAGTAGCTTATCCCAGCATTGTAAAAACCTTCTACACTTTTCAGAAAAATCTCTTCCTTCTTATCATCAAAGGCTTTCTCATTTTTTAACTTCCTTTGTAACTGTTTTGCTGCAAACGGTATAAAGTTAGTTGCCTTCCTTTCTTCCAGTTTGACAACTAATTCTTCATACGCCTGTGTTGCTTCTGTAGCAGTAATGTGATCAGACTCAACTTTGAGAATGGTCACTTGGAACATTTGAAGGCTTCCTGCACGAATGTTAGATAAAGTTCATTTACTGGATCTTCAAAAAATGAAAGTAACGATGCAAGGCAGTTCTCGATTGACAAGATATACGACTTCAAGGGCTCAAACATCATCAGGATCCTTTCCAATGCAGGCATTAAGCTCAAAAATCTGGTGTTTCCGTGTGAAAGCATTCTTTTATACTCAATTTCTGCAGATTCACAAAACTCTTTTAATGCGGTCACTCTGACAGTATACTGATAAAAGAATTTATAAACTTTGACAACGATCGCCTCAATATCAACAGGCATGGCATCACAGGCAGTCTGCACTGTGTTGTGCATAATATGAGGAGAACAACCAATGCCAAGAATTGGTCTTGATAGAGCCTTTTGCAATTTTCGAAAAACATTGCCTTGGCCATTCCTTTTAACACCACCGAAGTTGGTACAGTAGAGTCCCGGTTATCCGCCATAAACGGGCCGGTGGAAGGGCGGATAAGCTAAAATGGCGGATAATAGGGAGGGTTGAACAAATAATAGACGTTTTACACCATTAATACTTTTTATTGTAAATTTAATGAGTAAATACGATATTTTGCAGTAATACTATATAATAGAAAAGAAAAATAATGGAATACAGTTATTTTCAATGAAATTACGAAATTGAATGACAAGATTGTTAGGATAAATACAGTAAAGGCACAATATAATACTGTACATAAAAAGTCCCGAAACTAATTACAGTTCGAATAAATTTAATGCAGAATTATCTGTACAAACTGAAAATTCAGATCAAGATTAACTAACACAACATAAACTACTGTACGGTACTTTCACCATATCATACTCAAAAACTTAATGAATAACCTCACTGCACGCACTAAACACTTAGAGAGACACAGTTGTTTACAAACAAAACGAGTTCGTACGAGCTGACAGTAAGCGGGTCGGGCCAGTGGTAGTGGGGGAATTCTCATGGTACAGTCAGACACAGAGCACGTACACTAACACCCGCAAGCTATCGCAGTCACGTACGCTCACTGACGCTTGTAAGTTATCGCAGACACGTACCGCTACAATCACTGACGCCTACAATTAAATTAAATAAGTGCCGCTGGTGTGGCGGATAACCGAATGGCGAATAACAGGGACTCTACTGTATTAGTGTTATTAGCACATAGGCACACAACTTTAGAATCAATAGAGAACTTTTTGATGCACTTTAAAAGATGTTCTACTAAAATATCAGATGTTTCTCCCGGAAGTTCATCAAAAAATAAGAGTTTCACGTTAACACCTTCATTTTGGTTAAAATAACGGACACATACTGGAGTCAATTTGACATCTTTTCTGTTTGAGCTGTCAATTGTTAGTGTGATGTAATTTGCATCATTGAGATCTTTGAGCAGTTTGTCAAATATGTAAGGAGATATCACATTTACAATAACTGCTTCGGTCTTTGTCCGAGCTCCCGAAAATTTGGGCTCAAACATCTTTTTAATAAGTTTGGAGGTGCAATCGGACGTTATAAAACTAAGTCCGTGCATTGCGGTATAGTAGGCAAAAGTTGCCTCTTTTGCCGCACGTTGTAAGTCAGCATCTGTGACATCAGTGTTTTTAAAAAAATGTTTAATACTTGCCAAAGATATTGTTTGATTGGCCTTTTTGTGTCTCTCACTCTGCAAGTGATTTTCAATGTCTTATCGTCCTCGGTGCTCCACCGAAAATTCAGAATTGCATGTCAAACACCTCACACGATCACTGCTGTTTTGACACAGTCTGAAAAACTTGTACTCTTCTTTCAGTTTGTCAGTAAAAACACACTTGCGCTTTGGCATTTTGTACAGTTAAAAACTTTCAAATTGATGTACCAATACATCAAGAACATTAGGCACGCATAATAAGTTATTTTGAAACAAACTGCCAAGTAACCAACACATCACGAATACAAACAAGTGACAGTCGTCCGCTCTGGGCGATGTGTGGACTGCAACTGTGAGTGACCTTGAGCCTTGAGCTGTCAGACGCCGCCGACGCAGACAAAAGCACAGAAGGCAGTGAGCGCACTGCTGGCAGTGTTACAAACCTTAGTTGCAACGTGGCGTAAAATTCCCCTATTCGGCCACGTTTTCAGTTCATTTTTATTAAAATCCGGACATTTCTCAGGTCCGGACGCCAAACCGGACACGTGTTCCAAATCCGGACACGTGTTCCAAATCCGGACTGTCCGGACAAAATCCGGACGGATGGTAACCCTAATGATAGGCAGATCCTGTAATGGATAAAATGTACAATATGGCTCCCTGCCATAATGCAACAGAGAGATATACCAACCTATACGCATAAAATCTTGAATCAAGTTTTAGCAGACGACGACATTGTTTTACATTCTACTGTTAAATTTTGAATACAGGTAAAAATATACTGTGATTATAAGTTAGAACTTCATGCTATTTTTTATTTTTATTCTTGCATTGCTAGTAAATTTGCGCCCAATAAAGCTTGTATTGATTTTTATATCTTTTTCAATTTAAATACCTACTTAAAAACATCTCATGAATATATTTGATGTAAGTTTACAACACACCTTACTGCTTGATGATTACTGCTTGACCTTACACACACAACTTTATGTTTAGGTTGATATTTAAATTTTTGTGCAATTTATAAGACCTATATTTTACATGTTATATATGTTTGACCCATAACCCATCCCCCTTTCACAATATTCAAAAGAAATTTGTCTCCTACGTCACGGTAACGCTGCAATAGTTGCTTGCAGTATTCCAATCGACGCTGTTTGTTCTCGTCTGTGGGACGACGTGGTACCCATCGTGCACAGATTTTATGGCATCCCAATTGTTCCATAATGTAGCCGACTTGTTCCTTGGATATTCCAGTGGTTTGTGATATGCTTTTGAGTGATGTGCCGGTCATTTTGAATCAAATCATCGACCTCTTTGCGATGTTTATTATCTGTGGTGGTGATCGGACGTCCACTACGTGTTTCATCAACAATTATGGCTTTTCCAGGCACTAACCACTAAATGTTAGTGCCCATCGATTAGCAGTAGACCTATCAAAACAGCATCATCACCATAAACAGCCTTTCAACAACGATGAATCTCAGTAGCAGTCACTTTTTCAGCAGTTAAAAATTTGATAACAACACGCTGATTAACTCGCGTTGACATAGTATACTAGAACACGTCTCCTTACTTAAAATACACTGGATGAACACAAGGACTTCAGACTGCGCAGGCTTCAAAAAGATCAAAACACTACCTCACAACACGATGAGTCTTACGTGGTTAGTATTGAACAATCTTATGATGCTTCCGAGGGGCCAGTGGAACCCAAAGCGAAACGAGCTAGGCGGTGTGGGCAATTTTCAAATACATCTCGAATGAAACAACTGCATGATGTTGCAGCAAAATACAGAAAGACGCTACCAGAATTGGCAGAGCTACTGTTGCTAAATATACGCAATTAAATCCGGACGTAAACAGAGCAGCTGTTGCTAAATAAACACAACAAAATCGAGACGTAAACAGAGCTGCTGTTGCTAAATATACGCAACAAACTCCAGACGTAAACAGAGCTGCTGTTGCTAAATACACACAACAAAATCTAGCTACGCAAACAGAGCTGCTGTTGCTAAATACACAAAATTAAATCTAGATACAAACAGAGCTGCTGTTGCTAAATACGCACAACAAAATCCAGACGTAAACAGAGCTTCTGTTGCTAAATACACGCAACAAATTCCAGCTACGCAAACAGAGCTGCTGATGCCAAATACACAAAATTAAATCTGGACGCAAACAGAGCTGCTGTTGCTAAATACACACAATGAAATCCAAATGTAAACAGAGCTGCAGTTTCAAAATATGATCCAATACATGAAAAACGTTTACAACGTAAAAAAATGGTTTGGTCTTTAAAATCAAACTCTGGATACAACTATGATCCTAATGTTTGCTACGAATCAGATACATTTAAAAACATTGGTTACTATGGACGTTGTCTGTCATCATTGTAGGGCTTTGAAGAAGTGAAAAAGCGAATTCAAAGGGTTGTGTTGCGGCAACGGTAAAGTTAATCTTAATCAATTCGACAAGCTGCCTGAACCTCTCCAGAGCCTAATGATCGGGGATCATCCCGACAGCAAACACTTCCTAGGTAACATCAGAAAATACAACAGCGCTTTTCAAATGAGTTCATTTGGAGCAAAACAATTGGTTGAAGGCTACTTTATGCCAACGTTTAAGGTACAAGGCCAAGTTTATCATCTGATTGGGAGTTTACTACCTTTGCCTAATAATGTTCCCCAGTATTTAGAGATTTACTTCATTGGCGATGATGACAAAGAAACTGACGCTCGCTGTGTCAATTTTCCAGGCGTAAAACCAGCATTGGTACATAGTTTACAGAAAATGCTTCACAACTGTAACAGATATGTCATGGACTAAGTGTGCTTTAGACAATTTGCCGAGAGACAGTGAGCATTTCCAAGGTGTTATTCATGCTGACAAAAAACCTGCTAATGCACATAGGGGCAGGTACAATGAACCGACAACACAGGAAATTGGCGGAGTAATTATTGGCCAAGACTGTGAAAAAAGAGATATTGTATTGAAGAAAAGAGATTACAGGCTGAAGCGCATCTCTGAAACGCACAGGGCATACGATGCTCTACAGTATCCACTGATGTTCTGCAATGGTGAGGATGGCTGCTCCATCGCCATACCACAAGTTGACCCTGTTACTAAGCAACCAGTAAAGAAGACAGTTTCGGCAGCAAGGTTTACTCTTTCCTCTTAATGGTACGTAAAGATGAAGTTAACCATTTGCTATATTTTTTATGCTTACTGAATCAGTTTTTGTTTGACATGTATGCCAAGATTGAAATAGAGAGACTCAATTTCATCAGAAACAACCAAAATAAAATGCGTGCTGAAAATTATATTCACTTAAAAGATGCCGTCTACAGAGCTGACACTAATCCACAAGACATTGGCCAATCAGTTATCTTACCTTCAACGTTCACTGGTGGAGCGAGGTACATGCACGAATGGGCCCAAGACGCCATGACCTACGTGCGTCTCTACGGCAGACCTGATTTATTTATCACATTCACATGCAACCCTAAGTGGACTGAAATCGCGGAAACATAACTCCCAGGCCAAAAACCACGAGACCGCCATGATCTCATCAGCCGTGTGTTTCACCTTATAATAAAAAATATGATTGATTTACTCACTAAGGCTAACATATTTGGCCCCAGCTTATGCTTTATAAACAGCATTGATTGGCAGAAGAGAGGTCTACCGCATGCACACATCCTTCTGTGGCTGAAGGATAAACTTAAACCTGTACAAATCGATCAGATTATATGTGCTGAGATCCCTGACCCCCTGGCAGATCCTACGCTCCACGAAATTATTAAAACTACAATGATCCATGGGCTCTGTGGTTACCTTAACAAGACAAACAGTGCAGCAAACAGTACCCTCGACCAATTCTCAAGGACACTCAGACTGGAGATGACGGATACCCAAAGTACCGGAGACGAGCGCACTGTGAGGGGGGCCGTACTGTCAACATTAACAATGTCACCTTGGACAACAGACGGGTGGTACCATACAACCCAGTACTCTCCAGAACCTTCAGTGC
Organism: Philaenus spumarius; assembly: GCA_018207615.1. Lineage (NCBI taxonomy): Eukaryota > Metazoa > Arthropoda > Insecta > Hemiptera > Aphrophoridae > Philaenus > Philaenus spumarius. The sequence goes on from JAGFPH010000141.1 coordinate 588,225, forward strand.
TCATATTAATGTTGAATTTTGTAACTCTGTTAAAGCAATCAAATACATTTGTGAATACAGTGATCAGGCGGTTTCCACTATAGATAACAAATTTGACGAGGTGTCTTGATATGAGTCAGGCCGCTATATTAGCAGCTCCGAAGCGGTTTGGAGAATTCTTTGTTTCCCTATTCATGAGGGCTTTCCTCCAGTATTCCATCTTGCTGTACATCTTGAAAATGGCCAAAGAGTATACTTCACGTCAACAAATGTCCTGGATAGAGTTAATAACCCCTCGAATACTACCCTATTAGGATTTTTTATTTGTGTCAACATGATGATTTCGCTGAAGAACTTCTTTACAGTGAGGTCCCAGCATACTATGTATGGAAATCCAATAAGTTTGTAAGAAGGAAGCAAGGAGTTCCCGTGCAAGGCCACCCTGGTATAAAAAAGATCATGTTGTGGGTAGGGTGTTCACTGTGCACCCTAACAATGCAGAGTGTTACTACCTGAGGCTGTTACTACACGAAGTCATCATCTTTTGAGCATCTCAAGACCATAGGATGCAGACTTCACCTGACATTCAAGGCTGCTTGCTGCGCACTTGGTCTTCTTGAGGACGACACTCACTGGGACAACACTCTCGAGGAAATCGCTCTTTCAGACTCTCCTAGCAAGATCCATGAGCTGTATGCCATGATTCTGGTGTTCTGCTAGTTATCTAATCCAGCGTTTCTTTGGGAGAAATACCGAGACAATATGTCCGAGAACTTGAAACGCCAGATGGAGAAAGATTTTATCGGGGTTAACGTCGAACTGGTGGCTAGACTCATCCAGAACAAGTGTCTGCTGCTGCTTGAAGACTTGGTCCTTGCAATGGGTGGTCATTGTCTAAAACTCTACGGACTTCTTGAGACATCAAAGGATCAATTCGAATCCCTCAATAAGGACTACCTCCATGAGCTGGCCTATGATGTTGCTGAGCTAGCGAAGGTAGTTGAGGATAGCGAGATAAAGCTGAACGATGATCAACTGTTAGTTTACGAAAAAGTTATTAGCTCTAATAGTGGTAATTTATTCTTTCTTGATGCCCCCAATGTAACTGGGAAAACATTCCTTATAAACCTATTACTAGCCAAAGTAAGACTAGAAAAGCAGATTGCAGTTGCTATTGCTTCGTCTGCCATCGCAGCCACTTTATTGGAAGGTGGGTTAAACGGCTCACTCTGCGTTTAAACTTCCTCTAAATCTCATCAACAACGAGACGCCCATCTGTAACATCTCTAAACAGAGCAATATGGCAGTGGTTCTGAGAGATTGTAGGCTGATCGTATGGGACGAAAGCACTATGTCCCATAGGAGTGCCGTCGAGGCTCTAGATAGGATATTACGGGACATAAGAAATAACAACAATCTCATGGGAGGAGCGACTGTTTTGCTCGCCGGCGACTTCAGGCAGACATTACCAGTAGTGAACCGTAGTATCCGAGCCGATGAGGTCAAAACCTGTCTAAAGTCATCACACCTATATGGCCAAACATAAAGGTTATTTCGTTGAAGGTCAACATGAGAGTCCACTTGAAAAGAGATGTTAAAGCAGGGGAGTTTGCTGGCCTTCTCCTTGGAGATGGCAACTTTGTTGAAGAAGAAGGGAAAATAGCTATTCCAAATACATTGTGTACAGTTGTACCTGATTTGAGAAGCCTTACTCAATTAGTTTATCCAGATCTTTCAAATATTTCGAAAAAGGACATGTCGTGGTTGAACGAGCGGGCTATTTTAACACCAAAAAATGACATGGCAGCTGAAGTCAACAGCTTGCTATTAAAAGAGTTTACAGCTGAGACAATGTGTTTTAAATCTTTGGACTCTGTTGTTTAAATGGAGGATGCAGTGCACTACCCTGTCGAATTCCTCAACACCACCTGGAATGCCTACCCATAATCTACATTAAAAGTCGATGCGCCTATCATGCTATTGAGAAACTTACATCCACCTAAACTTTGCAACGGCACTAGACTTCAAGTTAAATCCCTTAAAAGCACCATAATTGAGGCTATGATTTTAACCGGGTGTGGCAGGGGAGAAACAGTCTTTATTCCTAGGATTCCTCTTATCCCATCTGACTCGCAGTTTCAGTTTAAGCGAATCCAATTCCCGGTGAGTGAGTGCTTTGCAATGACAATGACAAGCTCTTCCCAATACTATTCTAAACTACTATAACTTCTAACTACTAAATTCTACTATAACTTGATCTCCTTGTTAGGTACAGATTACACATTCCTTTTCATTAAAGCAAAATAAAGGTTGGAGGCTATAAATAAAAAATGTTATTACTTTTTCCAAAATTTTGGTTTTGTGGTAGTTTTTTGTAAGTAATATACTAAGTAGGCATACATCTCACTGTATTTTGTTTTGTTTTTTTGCTGTATTTTTTAAAATAGAATGGAGTTTCAGCTTCATTTTCATGGTTAGCTTGAAAAGTATACATTAGAAAATCTTTAAATTTGTAGAAATGTCCTATTTAACTACAATCTCCCTTTGTTTCCTTTTAAAGTAAGCTGGAGAAAATCTTCTATTGTAAAAATTGACTGACGAAATTTGGCCCCTGGAAATTAAACCAGCACTTCTTGTTTGTGAAGCAAGGTCATGTATTCTTTGAAACAGTCACAAGATAATTCATACATGTAGTTATTGAAATATTATCTTAAACGTTTTCCTAAATTTTTATTTGATGTACTTTTTTTTATATATTACAGGTATCTTTATTGTAGCAGCTAAACGAACTCCATTTGGAACATTTGGTGGAATATTCTCTAAAGTTAGTGCAGCAGAGCTGCAGCAAGTCGCAGCTGTAGCTGCTCTTAAATCTGCTAATATCAAACCTGAAATAATAGACTCTGTTGTCATTGGTAATGTATTAACTGTAGGTATTTCATTCATTATTATTTTGCATTATTTCAAATATTTGCTAAATCTTATACATAAAGATTAATATATGTCTAGAAATGCACATCCAAAACAAAGTCCTGGAAAGGAAAAAACAAAGTGACATTTTTAGCCCTACACTTGAAACTCCATATTTTTCAAAATAACAATTTCCAAATTTTTGTATTCAACTTTTTAACCTTTTCGCAAGAAATTTATGTTTACGCCTAAATATACCCTAAAGATGTTGCGAGGTATAAGTCATAAAAAATAAGAATAGTTAAAATTGTGGTTTCAGACACTCACAGTTCACCATGCTCTGACATAATCCGGTGCCTCCTGTAGAGCGAGCTAGCAGAACTTTCTACATGTAAACTGACCTGTGACATGTTTTGCACAACATCGTGTTGAATACGCAACATTGGGTTTCTATCACTTGATATTAATTTAGTTGATAATTTAAGAAAATACCTAGTTTATTAATTAATTGTCATTTACCAATTAAAAGATTTAAAACTACATCTCAAAGTTAAATAGGCCTATACACAACATGAGTACTTAAAGCTATAGGCTTATGTGCTCTGGTCCCCAATAATTTGTTTACTAAACAAACATAACAGTTGAAAATCTAGTTTTAATGAAACAGCCTCAACATTTTTCATGAGAATGATTTTATGATTGAAGAAACTAGGGGCTAAACCTTCGGCCTTAGATGGCTGCTTCGCTTCGCTCGCAGGTGGAAAATTCGATAAAGAATCTCGTTAATCTTTGGCTCGTTTGTACATAGGTGACCGAGCATAAATCAGCTGTTTTATTTGGCAGCTGACTCAAACTCATTAAACATTATCTCCATAAGATTAACATGGGAAATTTGAAGGATTGTATACCGGAGCTCCTTCTCGGGTGAATAGCGGCTGAACGGATGATAATATATAAGACTTGACATAATATCTGTGAATGATTATGTTCAGTTTTTGATCCAAATTAGCTGTTTTATATATAATAGGTTTGTAACAACCAATGTTTGAATTGAATTAAAATATAGTTAGCATTTTTCGTTGATTTTTATTTGTCTTTGTTTTTAGTTTGTCAATGTAACCTCAAAAAGGTAATACTACATTTGATACTGATTTGATCCAAATCAGTTGTTGATCAAAATCAGCTGTTTTAAGCTTTTCATACGAACAGCTGTTTTTGTGTCCCTGATAAAATCAATAGAAATCTTTCTTCCATAAGATTAACATTGAAACTTTGAGGGCCACTGGGGCGTAGCCCTAATGTCCTAGGACTTCAGTAAATGGCCTAAAACCTTCCCAGGGTTAACCTGTGTTACTATGCAAAATTTCAAATTAATCGGATGGACGGTATACGAACGCAAAGTGGACAAAGAACCAAAAAAAACCCCCCATAAAGAATACACAGCAGAAATTTGCATTTGATTATAACGTTTGTAAGGCGAAAGATACATGATTTGTAATGCTTGATGACATATCTGTGAATGATTACCTGCAATTTAAAAAAAAAAATAAGGAAATCGGCCGGATAGAATGGCCGTACTGACTGCCACAAGTTTTCATAAATTCTTTTAATATATAGATTCTTTTCTTTGTGAAAATGTTTAAAGTGTGAAAAGATAATGGAAATGTAAGGTGAAACAGAATGTGCAGGAATTGGTAATTGTTTGAAGACTTTTATTTTGAACTAGGGGCTCCGCGTCCCAACCCCGCCTCGGCCTTCGGCCTCAAATGGCTGCTTCGCTTCGCTCGCAGTTGGAAAATTTTACCTAATCTAAAAAAAACTGGTAGTTGTGAAGAATTATAATAAAACCTGATTCTAATAATTAGCCCAATTGGTGTTTTGGTTCATTGTAGGCCCACCCTAAAATTATGTTCAGTTTTTGATCCAAATTAGCTGTTTTATATATAATAGGTTTGTAACAACCAATGTTTGAATTGAATTAAAATATAGTTAGCATTTTTCGTTGATTTTTGTTTGTGTTTGTTTTTAGTTTGTCAATGTAACCTCAAAAAGGTAATACTCTTCAAATTTTCTAAGTAATGTTGCTACGGTAATGAAAGTAAACAAACATGATGTGTTGCTAAGTTTTTTATACGAACAGCTGTTTTTGTGCCCCTGATAAAATCAGCTGTTTTTGATAAAATCAATAGAAATCTTTCTTCCATAAGATTAACATTGAAACTTTGAGGGCCACTGGGGCGTTGCCCTAATGTCCTAGGACTTTGGTAAATGGCCTAAAACCTTCCCAGGGTTAACCTGTGTTACTATGCAAAATTTAAAAGCAATCGGATGAATGGTATACGAACGCAAAGTGGACAAAGAACAAAAAAAAAACCCCATAAGGAATACACAGCAGAAATTTGCATTTGATTATAACGTTTGTAAGGCGAAAGATACATGATTTGTAATGCTTGATGACATATCTGTGAATGATTACCTGCAATTTAAAAAAAAAAAATAAGGAAATCGGCCGGATAGAATGGCCGTACTGACTGCCACAAGTTTTCATAAATTCTTTTAATATATAGATACAGACGATCAATAATTTATAGGGAAATATCAAAATAATTTTCCATTAAAGGTAGATTTTCAACTGTTTTGGCCATTTATTAAATTCGCCAAACCTTCATCCGACAAAATACTTGTGGACTCACCTCCAGATTAGGGAAAATGGTTGGTTTTTCAATAATCTTAAAATGGAGTAGGAGCGTGTTAGAGTTCATTATAGCATTGGAAGTGCCAGTTATCTTCTTTAACTATTTTTAATTTGATTCTGTTTATTTATTTAACTTAGTGACACAGGTGATGCTGTTACGTCAGAAGATAGTGCTTACCATCTAAAAACGCCGGGAACATTCCCTTGTGCAAAATAACACGTCACAAAATGATGCTCAGCGTCTGGCTTTCAATTGATCAAACAAATTAAATAATACATTTTGAATCAAATATTATTTTTCATATGTGATTTGTCACAACATTAGAAGCTTTTTAATACTGTGAGAGGTATGTCACTTTTATTTTTAAAGTTATAAAAATAAATGTACCTGTAATATGGTACACATAACCAATGTAGTATGGTAGACCTAATGTGATGATACCTGTCAGTTTGATAATACTTTTATTGTTATTTAATCTAAAAATGTTGACCATTTTTTATAATTTCAGTTCTCCTCATCTGATTCTCACCTCTTACCAAGACATGTTCTACTTCGGAGTGGTATTCCACAAGACAAACCTGCATTAGGTATAAATAGACTTTGTGGTTCCGGCTTTCAATCAATTGTTAATGGAGCTCAGGTTAGTGAAATGTTGTACTTCTTCAACAGGGTCAGATGCAATGGGAGGCCTAGGAGGCCCCGTGCCATACAAAAATTAAATAAATTTCAGACAAATTTACAGTTTATATTGAAGATTGTCTCGACGTACCACCGCATATACAAATATTAAATAACAGACGATTTAGTATACATGCTAGAGGCTAACACCTAACGTTTGATCACGTGGCCCCACACTATATAAAAAATAAATTATTTAGTTATAAAATACAGACGAATTTAGTTTTCATGGCAGAGCCTAACTGTCTGATTGCAGGGCCCCGTGATAAAAATTAAACAAATGAGTTATAAAATGCAGATGTATTAAATAAAAAGAGTTAAAATCACAATTATCAAGAAATAAAGAAAAATACATTTATTTTTACATTCCGCTTCCACCTTGTGGAGAGTCAGCTCTGTTGGCAGACAAGCAGATGAGTCACAATGGCTACGAGTGCGCACAACATAAACTAAACTAAACACACCATTGGGAAATAATGCAAATGTTTATACATTAAATTCACTAATTATTATTAATTCGTATTTCTGCTTATTATAACCTAATATCTTTATCACATCATATAACATCAGTTTACACTAGAATTTACTCTATAATGTAACCTTAATTTTTTTTCTGTGGACATTAATGTTTATTTAGTTTTTTACAACATTTCTTGTTTTAATTTAGTAATTTTATTCTTATTTCCTGATTGTTTAATATTTACAAATTAGTTTTGTAATATAAATTTATTATTATTATTTAAATATTGTATACAAATTTATTTTTGAACAAAAAATTATAAAAATCAGTACTATAATGCAAAATTATGGGCTGAATACATGAGTTTTGTAATGCTTAAATGGCATAAAATGCAGCCATTTTTCCTAAAGCTTTTCTAATTTTTCTGGGGGAGATCCAATTCCCATAAAGGGGTATTCTGTACCCCCAAACCTCATGGTAGTCCTGCGCCCTGACCAAGAGTGTCCCAAAATATTGTATCACCCAGGGCCCTGCAAAGTCTAGATCAGCCACTGCTCTTCAATTATTAAAAAATGCAAAAGTTACAGATATTTATCGATTTGTATGCAGTTGATATCGATGTAGAACTCGTGAAACAAATAAACAAACACATTTCCCAAAAGTCGAACAAATTCAAGAATCAAATCAAATTTTTAAAAAAACTTGTAAAGATGCACTTAAATAGATAAATATTTTTTAAGATTATGATTGAACTGATTTTGTATGTGAAAACATTTTTAAGTACAGATTATGACTCTAAGGATATAATCAGTGCCAATAACGATCAGTGGTTCGGATAACAAAAAATGTGAATATTAAAGACTACATTAAATTATAGGGCGAATCAATACTAAGTGGTCAGATTAATGCAGGAATTTCAGTTGTATTTCTGTGAATAGTAAGTCCTTCTCACACTTAAATCACATGTAAAATATTTGTAAATTATTTTTTTATAAATTTATCTAATTTCTTTTTATACTGCCTATACTTTTATCAAAATCTAATTAATTTTAATTTCTTGCTTTCTTCTATTTTTTCACTGCAGTTTCAGCTGCTATCTCCTGCGTCCATTGTTGATTAATCACAGTAACTTTTCTTCCATTGTTAGTAAAACTATTATTTTTTCCTGGTAAAAAATCTATGACAAATTAGTTAAAAGAAATGCATACAATAATTCACTACTAAATATCACACCATAGCAACGTAAACTACTTGACTTCATAGCTTACAAAAAACACTACAAATCACTCGTAGAATGCCTACACAAACAGTAGAACTAAAATAACACAGACAGACTGGGGGTAACTCATTCACGCACTACAGCCCAACTCAGTAATAAGTTAGTGAATTAGAGCACAACCAAAAACTATCGACGGGTCATTTTTTTTATTTTGACTGTAAACAATTTTTTTTATCAGTCGGCCGGACAAGACAAGTTGTAATGTGAAACATTAAAATTAAAGAGGGTCAATCGTAATAAATAAAATGTTATATTCTGTTCTGAAATTAATTTGACATCTATTCATTGATTACTATATTTTCAAGCTCATGTACAAATGAATTGGATTTCAGTATCTGTACTTATTTATACATTCCCTACAAAAAATGACATAAATATTCCGATTTGGCTGGAACCTAAATTAAAATTATATAAAAAGTTATAGCCTAAGGTTTTTAAGAAATATAAAATTATTTTACTATGTTGATATTTTTAAATAAGTAATCATATGGTAATTTCAGATAACCCTTATAAAATTATATATGTTATATAGGCCTATAAATTTGATATAGACACACTTTGGAGGGCTAGAGTTTAAACAGGTGTTTTTAAGTCATTTGTTGCTATCAGTACTGTTTTACTTAAATCAAATATAATTTATTATGAAATATTTGTTTTAATTTTTCAGAGCATCTTGTGTGGCGATTCCAAAGTTGTACTTACAGGTGGGGTAGACAACATGAGCCAGGCTCCATATACAGTTCGTAATGTAAGGTTTGGTTCACCTCTAGGTACTCCTATTCAGTTTGAGGACACTCTATGGGTTGCACTTACAGACACTTATTGTAAACTAAGTATGGCACTAACTGCTGAAAACCTTGCAGAGCAATACAAAATTCCTAGATCTGAAGTTGATGAATTTGCACTCAGGTCTCAAACATTATGGGCAAAAGGTAGGTCTTTATTCGTTGGTAGTTTCATAATATATTTATTGATGACAATAAATTTTATGTGTACTTGTATAGAATTCCTTTCGCTTGTCCTACTGATATTATAAATGTGAAAGTTTGTCTGCTTGGATGTTTAACTGTCAATCACGCAAAAAGTACTGGATGGATTTGAATGAAATTTGGAACACATATAGATCAAGACCAGACTTGAGATTAACGATTAAAATTAATCGTTAAAAATATGGGAAACTTTTTAACTTAATCGTTAGTTTTAAAACTGATTAACTTTTAATTCTTAATCGTTAAAATATTGGTTAATGATTAAAACTAACGTCAGTTAATTTGGCGGATGCCCGGATAGATTTGTCACCATGTCTTTAACGATAGACACCAAAAATATTCAGGTTATGGAAATGCCGGATTTTTTTGGATAATTTAATTCATTCAGTGCACTTGCTAGTGACTGGCCGGTGGGTGGCAGCAGCGGGCAGCCAGGAGTATGGCTGACTCAACAGCGGCCGCTGTTCTTTTGAGCGCACAAACTCCCTGAAATCTACAACTAGCTAACTGTGCAAGTCAAAAACTTTTAATTCAGAATTATATGCAGTACTAAACTGTACTGTACTTATTTATTTTCATTATACAGCTGTTTTCTATACCTGTTCATAGGCACGTAAGTTCTTATTTTCGGTTCACTACACCGTAAACTTACCGTGCACCAGCTGATTTTATAAAGAAGAATACACATATCAGTTTTATGTAAACACTTGATTGATTTTGTCAATAGAAATATAACAGAAAAATCAAACAAGTTTTAATTTTTTTATATATATATATATATATATTACAACGGACAAAACTCGTTGTAGGTCTTGAGGTTAAATTTGCAATTTATTTTGTAAGTTTGAATAATATGGACTTGCCGCGAGTTGAAGCCGAATGTAGGTCACGAGATCTGCATGTACACGCGGGCGGTCTGTTATCTGGTAGAATTAAACTTTTGGACCCTGCCTGTCTGAAAAGGAATGGGAACTTATGAAAATTACTTAAAAGATTCCTACGGGAAGCCAAAATCCAAGATTTGAATAAAAAATAGAAATCTTCGGGAAATGCATTACGCTAACCGCGGGTGTATTTACTGCAAGATTAGATATTAAAAAATCACAAAGTTACGTCAGATACGAGCTTTCAAAGAATGAGAAAATTTTCAAAATTCCTCTAATTTAAAAAAGAAAAGGTTTTTTAGGCTTTTCTTAAAAAGACCTAAAATAAAGGTGAAATAAGTTTTAGCGAAATTTTGTCATATAAAAAAGTTAATGGTAATTCATAAAGTTTAAAGGATAAAAAAGTAGGTTAAAAATAAAGTTTTTTAAATTCTAACTAAAACAAGTTTTAGTATTGATAAATGTAATTTATAATGTAAAAGAAAAACTAGAAAATTTATGAAAGGAAAAAGGTGATAGAATTTGCACCTTTACAGTTAATCGAAAATTTAAACTCAAACTTTTAACAATCCAAAATAGTAAATGGTATGTAAATGAAGTAGTTATGTAAAAATAATCCAGTATTTGAAATATGTTTCGGGAGTAAAGTAAAACCCCAGTTTGTGAAAAATCGTTAAAGTCCCTAACCTCACAGCAAGACGACCAAAAGCAGAAATGAGATGAAAATCCGGCTAGTGAATGAAAACCAAGGGACAAGAAAAGTAGAAAAATAAAAACTGAAAGAAGTGGAAATTTAAGACTTTTCCGGGAAAAATC
>JAGFPH010000141.1:603915-640636 GCA_018207615.1 Philaenus spumarius
GCGCGCGGGTCGTGTACGCGAACCAAGAGTCGTACGAACGTCACTCGAGTTCGTGTGGAAAGGTAACAACGAGCTGAGGAAAATGATGTCAGTTTCAGGAAAATCGGAAAAACCCTGGAGGAGTTACATAGAAAAAGAGTTTCCATAGCATAAAACTGCGGGAAGCGAGATAAGAACGCAAGACAGTTGGGGGGCGGTCCGAAGACGAGACGGATGGAAGGAGAACAGGGTTACCAGCTTACGAAAATGGGCGTACTCAAAGAAACAATAGAAACTTAATTAAAACAAAGGCTAAATCAAGTTACAAAATTAGGAAAAAATTAAAATAAAATTCAGGATGAAAAGTTACGTAAATTAGAAGTTTGAAATTGGCGAAAAAATGGATTTTAAAGCATTATGGAAATACAGTGGTAGAAAGCTTAAGTTGGCAATGAAATAGTGCCGAAAAACCTGATATAAACGATTGCTCGGGGAGACTCGAGATGCCTTATGATTTCTACGATGTAAGTGATACATCGAGGCTGTGCTTATTACTTTTACGATGTAAGTTGACGCATCAGGAGCAGATACTTGGTTTTTATAAAATACTTTAGCGTGCTAGAAGCTAAGTATTTTCTTCGTTAAACTTTAAAAATTTTATAACAAGTAAGAAGATACGTCATTGTGGTTTTCATCTGGGATGCAGCAATAGACACCGCCTTAACTCTACAAGAACTTCAGTGGCAACTTAGTATATACAAAGTTGGCCTAACTTGGGATTTTCTGGAGGAAAAACATAGCCTACAGGACAGCTGATACATGGGGTGATTCGTATAGCTTCCAGACAGGACTCCAGGACACCACCAGGCGACCACTAGGACATGCAACTGTAGCTACGAGGGAATAGACGAACCGGGATTGCAGACACGGCATCACCACATCCATCTTTAAGAAGCCATCCATCATACATCCAGACAACCCTACAGGACTCCATCTTCATCCACAAGACAACTCTATCAGCATGCAGAACATCTGTAGCTTATCATCACTATACAGCGTTCGCGGATTTCACCACAAACGTCGTGACGCCTGGACAAGTGTGAAAAGGTCGGTAGAAGCGTAAAATACGTTAGTCCCTATTAAATTGCCTGAAGTAAATTCAAATAAATTTATTTTAAATACTGGGTTACTTAGGATGTTAGATTATGAAATATTTATTTGTAATTAATTAAAAAAGTAAATTCATTAAATCGTAAATTCAAATCCAATATTCATTAAAGTATAAATTAGATTCAACTGAGTAATAAAATATTAAAATAAACTATAATAAATTAAGAGGTTAGTTCTGCCTTATAGTTTAAAAAATTATTATTTTATTTGAGAAGAAAGTTATTATTTGGTTTGTTTGAAAAATATTAAATACAAGAATTTTGTTTTATGTTTAAAATTAGAAAAAAGAAATTATTAAAATTTTATTTTGTTTTATAAAAGGTTATTATTTACAAAAACACCTAATATTCAAATATACCAATAGTTTATGAATTTTAGATTAAGAATTGATAAAGTGGAATTTCATAAAATAATTGCAAGCACAAATAAGCAGTTTACAAGGTTAGTTCCAGTGTACTCACTCTTCAGAGGTTTACAAAAAGTAAAATTATTAACTTGTGTTCTAACTGAGCTAAAATCAAAAATAGATTACTGGAAGTATAAAGTAAAGTTTTTTGTCAGAATAGTCAGCGAACTGAATATTCGACACATAGTTATTTCACCTAGGCCAAACAAAGTGAGATTGCCTATAAGACTTCCAGTAGGTGGAAATAACTTATTCTACAACTTAACCATCACTGAAAAGGTTATTCGTTGTAAAATTGGCGTCCCGAAACGTGGGACCCGAAATATTCTAAAACGAAGAGAGTTTCGTTGTAGAATTGGCGCTGCCAACGTGGGGCTCGACGCGTTGCAGTTGTGGCCAAAACAAATTATTCTACAACTTAATTCTCGAACCAGAGATCCGTTGTAATATATAAAGATGTTTTGATTAAAAGTATGTTACTTTTTCGGTGTAGAATAATGAAAAACATTGTACGTAACTCGCCCGGTAAGTTCTTCTGTGCTGGCATGAAAATCTCGCACTCGGCTGCGCCTCACGCAGGAACTATCATGCTCGCACGTAAAAACCCTATTTACTGGGCTTTAACGTAATATACTATTACAGTACATTTCCGTGTTCGGATGATTGACGTTTTGGATAACTGACGTTCAGATAATCGACGCTTTACTGTAGCGTAAACAAACAACAATGTCGTCGTCATTCAATTAGCCCTTGGGTATGGAGGCCTACACATGCAATTACAGTTGGATAGTTTTGTTCATTTGTTATAAGTTGGTTAGTTGTTTTGCCCTGTTATAGTAATTGTCAGACAAAAATTTTAGTAGTCTTGATTGTGTTTAAAATGGTTAAGTGTATTCAATACAAAATTGTGGACGTTAATGTATTCTTGTTAATCCCTCCATTTCTCAGTAAAAATAAGGATAAAAGTGTATTTCTAAATTCAATCAAGTGCTTCTTTATTAATTTTAAATGGCTTCACATTCAGCCTTTATACTGTTAAGATAAAGAACAACAAGAGGTTATCTTCTAGGCATAGAATAAGTTACTTTGGTCTTTCATAAGTTTAATTAAAGATATTTATTTTAATTTTTCAACACTATAGTTTTTCTTATTGTTGTAGCACATGCCGATGGGGTTTTTAAAGAGGAGTTGTGTCCAGTAACTGTGCTGAACAAACGTAAAGAGGTCCAAGTTGATGTTGACGAACACCCTAAACCTCAGACCACTTTGGAAATTCTCAGCAAATTAAATCCAGTTTTTAAAAAGGATGGAGTGGTTACTGCTGGATCAGCATCTGTGAGTAAAATTTTCTATTTTGCATAAGACGTTTTTATAGTAAAATCATTGATTTCATAGTAGATTCTTAACAGTTAATTCAACAAATTGGGTTTTTTAGTATCATTCAGATTCTTTTCTACTGAGCAAAACCATGTTATTTGTTATTCCCTTGATTAATCATTTCGTTAGATTTTCCGTAGAACAATTTTGATCTAGTAATAATTTTCTCTCTGATTAAAGATTATATAATTTTACTATGCTTAAAGCTTTTTTTAAACCTGGGTTGCAAAAGGGAAATCTTTAAAGAGTTATGAAAAATGGGGTGTAATAAGAACAAGTAAAATACTAGAACCATGTGGATTTGAATGATTTATTGTTTTATAGAATGAACAAATTTCACTTTCTTTTTAGCAACAGCTGCTCCTATTTGTTCGTACGACTTAAATAAATTGTTTTTTATTTAGTTATTGTTTTTTCTTTTTCTCTTAACATCTTTACTTTATGCGAGTTAGGCTAATGAAGATGGGGGAAGCAACTTTCTGCGTAGGTAAATTGATATAAGTAACTGAGTTTGAATCTTCGCAACCTGGGTTGAATGTTCCAACTGTAGCAGACGGAACTTAGCCTCTCCTCCCCCTTTAAACAAAATGTGCTTAACAAATATCAATATTTTTGTTCACATGAACTTAAACTTAAAATCCTCCTTAATCTTGGTGACTGTCATAAAATTACAAAATAAGAGAGGTTCGTTAATTTATTTTGGACTATACAAATGTATATAACGATAATCATTTTAATATTATAAAACAATTGAAATGGAAGATTTGTTTAAAGAAAGTTATAATATGATAATTCTTACCTTAGAAAGTGCAAAATAGAAACTCAATCTTAAAGTTCACAAAGAACGCAAATTAAACGCTGAAAAACTGCAAAAGTTTAGTAGATAGTAATCTTCGAAGAAAACTGACAGTTTCAAATTCAGTTTTACCGAGGTTATATTGTTTACCAGAAATACATAAAGAAGATGCGGCTTATAGTGTCTGGAATTAACTCGCCAACCTATCTAATTTCTAAATGGTTAGTGTCACGCCTCCAAGAACTTATTCCTCCTTCTTAATTTGCCGTAAAGAACACTTATGAATTTGTGAAAAGCGTGCAAAATATTTGATTAACGCTTAGTGAATATTTGGTTTCATTCGATGTAGGGTCTCTTTTTCTGAGTGTTCCAGTGTCCGAGACTACAGAAAAGATAAAGGAGTAGTTTGTAACAATTTAAGTGACAGTGAGGTTGGTGAATTTTTACTACTTATAAATTTGTACATGTGTCAAAATAGCTTCCAGTTTAATAACAAGTTTTTATGTTAAAAATGAGGGCTACGCAATAGGAAACCCTTTGTCTAGTTTCATTGCTAACTTTTTTGTGAGTTCGTTTGAAATAAATGCTAAAAAATCAATGAAGTACTTTCCGCGTGTATGGGTTCGTTATGTGGATGATATTTTTTCAGTATTTGATAAAAACGAAAATCTTGATCAATTTTGTGATGTTATTAATGGAGTTCATTCCACTATAAAGTTCACCAAGGAAATTGAAAAAGACTGCATCTTACCTTTTCTGGATGTGAATGTGTTTAGGGAAAACATACCACATAAAAGTGCCGCTTTTAATTCTATGGCTTACAGATTGGTTAACTTGCTGTTTTTATCTAACAAAAAATACATAAAAATTCATATTATAAATAAAAATTAAGAAATAAAGAAAGTTAATATATGTAAGGTTCTGCGATTTTTAATTGGTATTCCAAATAATTAATAAACAACATAATAAAAAAAATTCATTTCAAGAAAATCAAGGAATAAAGGAGCAGCAATCCCCAACAACGATGGGTTAAAACAACATTTGCCTCACCATTATGGAATGTTGTTATAAAATCGTTAGCGAAATATGCAAATTTAAATGTAGCTTTGTCTGCTGATAATAATCTTGGTAAGATGCTGGGTAATCCGAAAGACAAATTTCAAGAACACAACAAATCCGGAATTTATTGTATTAACTGTGAAATGTGTCCTAATAAATACATAGGTCAAAATAAAAGTAGTATGAAGACACGCGGTAAAGAACACTTTTCTCATTTAAAATATAATAGGCCTGATAAATCTGCTATGGCTAAGCATTGTTTGGATGAAAATCATCATTTTAAAATAGAAAATTCTGAACTGTCAAAATATTTAACTAAACCCAACACATTGGACGCTTGAGAAACTTTTTATATTAACAAATACCGTAACATAATTAATTGTGAATAATGAATTAGGTCCTAAACAGAATTCTTTATTAATGTAATAAATACTATGTTTTCTTAAATATTAGTATTAATTTAGTAATTTTGTTTAAGTTATATTGTTATTGTTAAGCTATTTGAATAATGATAGGCGTTGTTAAATGCTTGTAGGGTACGCCCCTTCTGGTTAGACTTATATGTCTAGTTTTGTATAAATATGGTGTGTTGACACACTGTTAGGTTAGTTATAGTTTGATTACTGTAGCCTGTGCATCACTGAGTATGGCGACATTGTCGTTGAAACGCATTTGAAGTTAGTTTGAACCTATTTATTGTGAGATTTTATGTTCATTTTTTATTTGATCTATTCTGTTTTATAGTTAATATAAGTAAAAACAGAAAGGTATGAATTGTAATGTTCATAAGCAAAATGTTTGTTGAGCAAAATAACTGCAATAAGATAACATAAGCAGGCTGCTCTTTTATCTCCAAATAACTCATATTTTTCTACTTTGTAAGAAATGTTGAGATGTTTGTAAAGTTTGTTATGATGTAGTTCTGAATATGGTGTTAAGTATGTTTTGAGTAAAGCCTCTAAATATTTTATCTTTGTTACTAAATTATAAATATTGTATTTGTTTTGTTATATTTTTAATATTGTTATTGAAACTGTAAAATAATAATTCAAAGATGTGTATTTCAGACACTGATGCAATAAATTTCCCATAAGAGTAATATTTCTCTTAAACAAATTTACTGCTGCCATTGTTCTCAATATGACATTATGATGTTTATATTGAATCATTTATTATTTCGAACCAACATTTCTTATCGTTTAAGGGAATATGCGATGGTGCTGGTGCAGTTGTAGTTGCAAGCGAAGATGCTTGCAAAGAGTATGGACTGAAACCTCTTGCTCGATTGGTTGGATACTCTGTTGTCGGAGTGGATCCAAGTATAATGGGGATTGGTCCTGTGCCTGCTATCTCCAATCTCTTGAAAGCAACTGGGAAAACACTAAGTAACATAGACTTGGTCGAGGTAACAAATTTGCATAAGTGATGGTTATTAATCAGTTACAATTATCGTTTGTTTTAATTTTTAATGAGAAAATGGTGACCTCCAAATTGTTTGCCTTTAATTATAAAAAAAAATCTTTAATGGTAATGTTGCAGGTAACGCTATAATCTGACAAACTTTACATTCAAGCCATATAGTAGCACATTAACTCAACGTGAATATACTAGAGTTAAGCCTTTGCAGTAGGGTGTGAACGTAGAAATCATCAATAATTTTCTTTCAGCTTTCAGTGTACTAAAAGGTTTTTACACACAGATTAGTTTTTGTTAAGTCAATTATTTCGTTACGCAGTTGTGTTTCTGAACTGATAAGAGGTTAGTGCTACATCATTGTTTTGCGTGCATGTTAACCCTTTTGGGACCATCTGACGATATTTCGTCTATTTTAAAATACGCGGAAAAGACCATCTGACGAAATATCGTCAAATTATGTCATTGCGTAAATACCATTTGACAATATTTCAACATTTGCGAAAAGTTTTATTTCACCGTAATTAAATTAATGAAATTATTATTTTTGAAGAATAATAATGTCATTTATAATAAATATAGTAATAATTATTCAAACATAATGTGAATAAATTAATGTTAATAATAAAGTAACAAACTGTATTAATGTTCTGCGCTTCTGTGTCGATCAGCTGTCTAGGCCTAAGAATTTTCTGTTTCAGTACTTATTTTTAATAAAAAAATTTCAGGATTAAAAGGAAACATAATAAAAATTATAAATATAAAGTTTCCCACCGTAAATTTTGTTTGTTTGAAAATATACAAATTTGAATTAAAATTTTTAATACACAATTTATATTTACCCCCCCCCCCCCAATTTTGGCGTTTTAAAATAAATTTGTGACTTTTTAAAAAACGCTTGCCAAATATGTTTATTTTTATAATGTGCAGTTTTTAAAACCTCTCGCCCAAAATCAGTTTACACTTTTTTGCTTTGATAACAAAAGTTACCTTAGTTTACTCTTTTAAGATTATAGTGATGTGAATAAACCGGTTTTAAATCATTAATTCATAACAACAAAGTGTTTGTGTGTGTACAATAGGCCTACACTACACTAATTAATAATGGCAGATTTACAAAGGAAATGTCACGGATTAAATTTAAAAGATGAACTTTCAATGTCAGAGTGTTTCGACAATTACGCAAATTTAAATTGTAAGAGAAATCGTAGTGGAAAAAAGTTTACAATTAATTTCATAGCGTGAATGCGTCCTTAAAAACATTAATTTCACTTCCTTCAAGCCAACACAACATTGATTATTCAACCTTGTGATCATACAATTATACTGACCCTAAAGCTTACTATTGAGAATACCCATACAATGATTGGAAATGGTCAATGTTGTTTATCTATCTGTTCTCTTTACAGTATGGTTTTATGATGTTCTTACATAATAATAAAATTATACTAATATCAATCGGATATTGTTATCAGTTTGGTTTTGACCAGTTTTGATCACAATAAATGGTGACTAATGTTGTTTGTAAGTCAGTTTAAAGGTTGTTATTATATCAATCAGTGGCGTAGCGAGGCATCGTTCGCCCTGGAGCAAAACAAATCCAGGACCCCCCCCTCCCATTGAACCAGCAGACAGGTGACTCACACTTACAAGCCACCTTATTTTATCCTCCAATCTGCAGCTCAGCCCGCAATCAGGAGCAAATTGACGAAACTATAGGCCTACCCCCTCCCCCACGATGTTCAAAATTCATATCATAATT
This sequence comes from Philaenus spumarius, assembly GCA_018207615.1. Lineage (NCBI taxonomy): Eukaryota > Metazoa > Arthropoda > Insecta > Hemiptera > Aphrophoridae > Philaenus > Philaenus spumarius. The sequence continues at coordinate 611,878 of JAGFPH010000141.1, forward strand.
TTAAAGTTCTCCTTATAGTTTTAGTTATATAAATATGTTTTAGAGCAGTAATTAGGTACCTAATTATAACCAGTGCCAATGATCTTAAAATTAAATTGAATTGTTTTGTTAATACATTTATAACGTTAAATTAAATAAATAAATTATAATTTATAAAAATTGCTGTTTTTCTCACTTAATGTTTTTTTTTTAGTATTTTATAAATGTCTAATATTGAAGAAACAAAATGAACAGTTTACATTTACAGCTCTTTCAAATTCAAAATAATTTTTTCCTTTACTTTTCAGCTGCAAATGTGGTTATCACATTACTAAAATCAACACTCATCCTTCTGTTAGTTTGTAGATATTGTTGCTAAACAACTTGACGTTTTTGCGACATTGTGTTGCTAAGATAATTTTTAGCTTAAAAAAAGACCTTTCTGCACTTGCAGAAGTCACTGGCAATGTTAGGAAGATTTATCCTGCATTTACAATATCGGGAAAACTGGTGGTCCTATTTACCTAGTTTTTACCCTAACCATAAATAACATGTTTTTGTTACTCCTCAGCACTCATTACAGTGGTAAATAAGCTATGCACAGGTATAATAAATTTTTAGATCAAATGCCCACACGTTGTGGAGCCAAATTTTATAATATTATATAGAGAGGCTTTATAATTTATATAAAATGTATTAATTTAAATACTTGCCCCAAAGTTGGGAGCCAAATTTATAATAATTTTTGTTTATACTAATTACTAATTACTATAGCCTATAGGTAATATAATTGAAACCTACTATGTTCAGCTTCAATTATATCAGCTTTGAAATAAATACAAATTTAGTTTAACAAAATTTTGGTTTAATATAATTAAAATTATTCATTGAGAAATGCATAATGTTTATAATCTTGGTTTGGTACAAAACATAAAGAAAGAAATTGAATTGTTTTCCTTTGTAATGAGGAATAATTGTCTATTAAAATGTCTATCTCTGATTGGCTTAGCTCAGTATAACAATTTAAAATTCGTAGAATTAAGTTTGTTTTATCACCATAATACTTAATTTAATTGAATTTAATTTTAATTCAAATTATTCTCGGGCTAGGGGTATTCGTGCTGCTGTAATTATCCCATTAAACATACACGCAATTATGAATTCAAACATGAAGTTAACAATTATGAAATGGCGTCATAAGGAATTGGATTAGAAGAAAGGTAAAGATTTTTATTTAAGTAATTTCCTTTAGGTTTTAAACTTAATCACTGTACTTTAAATACTTATCAGTTTTTGGTTGAACACATGAGTAAATATCGAGTTATTGTACGTTTGGATTACACTTTTATAAAACAATTAACGGCGTCACTTCTTCATTTCATTAGATACGTCCATCCACGCTTAGTTCTCAATTTGCACTGATTTTTGGCTTCACTTTCAAAACGATGTAGCCGGGTTCCTTCACTTCTGTCTATGTCTGCATCCGGAAATCTGTATTCATTCATTTGATTCGACAACTGCGTTCACGTGAATGTTACGTCACACTTTCCTTTCTGCGTTGCCGTGGTTACGGAGTATGACGTCACTGCCGTTTTCTTAATATGGCGTGTCTTCTTTTTTGAAAATAGTTTTCGACGGATTTTATACCTAAAGTATTTCTTTGTTGGTTAAAACAATTGTAGAATTAATTTGTTCTTGCGTTTAAAGCATAAAATTTATTTACTTGTAATAATTTTGATTCACCCGATTAAATATTTACTTCCTTTTTGAGTTTTAGTGTAGGTTGTACTACTTGTGTCATATGTTAAGCTAATTATGGTGAATATTTTAATAATAATAATAATCTACGGTATATAAGTTACTAATAATTGTTTCATAAATATTTTCTTAAATGTAGAATACGTTTTATACATTGGATTATCGTGTTTTTGTTTATAGTTTAAATTACATGATACATTATTTGTCTTCTACTTGACTCATGTTTACAATGGTTTAGTAGCCTACAAAACATGGCTGACATAACTTAACTAAATACGTTTTTAACCGTCTTCATTTTTTCATAGTGTCTTTGACAAATTTTACATAAATAATAAATATAATGTTTCTAATTTAGTTTCTTACTTTCATTTCTTCATAAGTGTTGGTACTGGTGTTTAGTTATATTGACATATGGTTTTCTAGGCTATAATACTATACTGTTAAAAATGGGTGTTTTTGTATTACTGAGATTTGAGACATTACACAGGACTCCACTCGCAAGTGTGTAGTGTCCAGCCGAGTTGAGGCCAAGCCCGTGCGTAAATCTGTAAACCTGCAGGCCCTTGGGTCTGCTGTAGTGGCGGCCATCTTGGATTTTTATCCCATAAGAGCAATGTTAAATTTCAAATCATTTATTTCGTTTACTTTTTATCGTAAAATTGTTTGCAAGGTCTCATTTTAAGCACAGTCACAATACGCATGCGTCTTGCAATTAACATTTTTTTTAATGCTTTTGATTTCTTATGTAATTGACATTTTGTAAGTACAAAGTTTGAATTTTTTTCCTTACACAAAATGAATAATGAAAAATAATTTGCAAGCCGAATCCGAAATTTTATAAAGAATATTCAGTTTTTTCCAACACTCAATTACAAAAGATAGACTTATAAAATGGTTTGAAATGAGGCAATGTGAAAGCGTTCAGCTGCAAGAAATTGTACTGTTTGGATAGGGATACAGTGAGAAGCGGTTGCGTTTCCGGTTGCTTTCTCGTTTACTAGAGCAGACCCTTAAGTGCAGTTAGTTGGTCCTACTGTGGTTCTTGTCACAACAGCCAGTCATAAGTATGCACCTACGACTCGTTCTAAAAATATTGCGCTTGACTCCTAATAATAAGTTTAGACGACACATTGCAACATAACGTAGGCCCTACTATTTCAAAAAATTTCCGCCCCCTCGAGGCCAAGCGCCCTGGAGCGGCTGCTCCACTCGCTCGATTATCGCTACGCCACTGATATCAATACTAAACATCGTCTGTCTGTTGAGCTATGTATTTTAAAAGGTTTTAATGCACAAATAGTTTTTTCCTTTTTAGAGGCCTAAAAATTCTTTTAAATTCTAGTATTTTCCACACCAAATCGAGGGATGTACAGTTTTGATATAATATTACTTACCAGTTTAAATTACACATGTGGATATTTTGTGAAATGACGTGTGCAACTTCCATTTTTTTTTATTTGGTCTGTTCTATTATTAAGAGGTTCTTCCTTAGGTTTGGAGGAAGACTCCTAAATAAAAAAAGGTAATAATAATTCAATGGTTATGTACTTGGTCAGCCTTAAAATATAAATAATTTTTGTTTAAAGTTTGTTAACTTGATAGATAACCTCTTGATCATAGCATAAGTGTAGTGGAATAGTTAAAAAGGTTTTATTGTTACTTCATTCATATTTTTCATATTACTATATTGTGTTTCATGACATACTAGAGGGGTTCAATAATAAATAAAAAGTACTAAAACACAAGCCGAACTTTTACCTGTCGATTCTCCCCTTGAGATCTTAACTCTGCAGAGGACTAGGAAACTACTTAATGAACAGTAGTCCACTCCCCTAGCTGGGGGCCACTCCCTCGGCAGCCGGCCAGTTGTTTATCTGACAAAATGGATCTGTAAACAAGTAGTTTGGCTTCAGGTGTGTGTTTGTGCTTTTCTGTGTTTGTATTATTGTGTTTTTTTGACTTCTCAGTTTCAGCTCTGATATTTACTATGTAGATGGTTAAGGTTAGTGCTATATTTTAGGTTTACTTGTTTTCTTTACATAGGCTAGGTTTCTGTACCTCTAGGTTTATGTTCTCTTAGTTGTTAGTCACTTGATAATGGGAGTTGATTTATATTCCCGAAACATTGTGTATTAATTTTTTAACACACAAATGATGGCAAATGTCCAAATAACTGATAGTAAAATTAATATTTTGTTGAGTTGTATAAATATTTAGATTTACCTAATATTTTTAGATAAATGAAGCTTTTGGAGCTCAAACCCTAGCTTGTCAGAAAGAGTTGAAGCTAGACTTGGAAAAACTCAACTTAAATGGAGGTGCTATTGCACTAGGACACCCTCTCGCTGCTTCTGGTTCTCGTATAACTGCTCATCTTGTGTATGAACTTAGGTGAGTTGATTCATTTTCATATTATCAATAAAATATTATATTTATATCCAGGGGGATCTATTAATAATAAGTGCCTGTAAATCTTTTACCACAATTAAAAGGTTAAGTAAATTGAAGAGATTTGTGACATTTTAAAATTTTGTGAAAGAGAACTAGATAGTCTTCTTATAATACCTCCTAAGAGCCAAAAACACCAAGATTTAGTTGTAGTGAAGGGAGTTAGTGAAATTACAAAGTATGTGACATTTCTTTATAAGATGGAGGCAAGAAATATGCACACATAAACATGCTTCCTTCATCACCAAACAGCTGTTATAAACAGAGTTCAGAGGCAGCAGCTTGATGTATCATTAGGAAAATAAACCAATACTTAAATGAATTAAAAAGGGGAAAATGGCCAACTTAAAATTGCATTCAAATAGTGCTTCTTCTATTGACAATAACAATGACATCATCGACAACTAATTAACAAAATATATGAAAATTGATGATAACTTTAGAAGTGTTAAATGCTACAGCTTCAACAATATTAATTATTAATATCATTGAATAAAAATTATGCAAAAGTAGTTTAACAAGAAAAAATTATAAATATAATACTCATACTGAATAGTATGTAAAGCGTAGAAATACAAGAATTATTACAATTCACGTGTTTCAGTGTGTAAGAAAATATTTCATTTTCTAAATTAAGTACTATACTATAAATATTGTATCAAACATTTTAAGAAACTGAAACTGTTTTTTTTTTTTTTTTTTTTTTTTTTTTTTTTTTTTTTTTTTTTTTTTGTTACTTACCGTGGAGTAAATTTTTAGCAAAATGAATAGTCTGTATGTAATGTATATTGTGTGTAAAGTATGAACAAAATGTAACTTCAATTCTTCTAGTTGTAAAATATATTCCAAAATCTGAAATTTTAATTATAAATTATAATCAAAAGTTTATCAAAAGTTAATCTTAAAGGTAAAGCTGAGTGTTAACTAACAAATAGAGTTTACTGTTAATTGATTTATTTATCTAATGAACTCCATTAATGAGACAACTCAAAATGTTTTATCAACATACTCCCAGAAGTTAATAGAAAACATTAATTAGACTCATAGGCAGTGATACAGTCAACAGATGGTTGGCTATTTGCTTCTCTGTACTTTGTTAGTCTATACTTTGTAAGTTCAAAAGTCAATAAATATTTTAAGAAAATAAAATTTGTAATTTCTTCATTTCATTAAATGTAAAAATTCAAAGTAATATTGCATCTGTGATTTTTCTTTTTAGGAGGAAGAATGTAAATTTGGCTATTGGTTCTGCATGTATTGGAGGAGGTCAAGGAATTGCATTGATGATTGAAAGAATCTAAATAAACATGAGATTTTTGAAACACTGGATTGGATCTTTGAATATTAACATTGCTTGCTCCAATATACAAGGAATTCTTATTGTGGTATATTTTTTTACGAGTGTGTGAAAATTTCTGAATTTAACCTCCAACAAAGGTGTCTAAGGGTAACTATTTTAAAGTATTGTGAATTTACACAATAATTTTAAACGTACAGAAACTATACAAAAATAATTTTTGAATGTCGGCTTTAAACATGTACTCAGGATATCATTGTTTTCTATTAACATAAAGTGAAGTATTTTAGAAATAAGATAATTATTGTTATAACAAATAAATATTTTATATAATGTTACAAATAACTTTATACAGTTTTATTTCTTAATACAGATTTTCTGAAAATGAGTTTTTAAATGATTTATTCCTTGTATAAAAAGACTGATTAAACAGTTCCAGAACTGATTGAATTACACAGCAACTGGTAATTTCTGTGTTGTGCGGTTGGCAGCAATGTTTTGTACATAAACTTGTGAGTAACCAGCTGTGGTGTTTGAATTACACAGCAACCGGTCATTTCTGCGTTGTGCTGTTGGCAGCAATGTTTTGCACATAAACTTGCGAGTAACCAGCTGTGGTGTAAAAGCATTTTTGTGCATACCATTAAAAAAAACAATGTGTTACATCAAGTTTTCTGAGATTTGGGAGAGAAATCATTCACAGAAACTTTTCAAATGATTCAAACAGCTTATGGATATCAAGTTTTCAGTCGGTCAAGGTTGAGTGTCATGCATGGTTGAAAAGGTTAAAGGAAGGTTGGAAATCATACAGAGACGACAATCGCTCTAGACGATCGTTAAGAACGAATGACAAATACCATGATGCATGATTAAATAAACGGTGCTGTCAAATCGTCAATCAGCTATCCTAGAAATGGATGCAGAGTGAAACATTTCATTTGGTTTCTGTCAAAATATTCTACCAAGAACAATAATGATAATGGGTCATATTCCTCATCAAAGCTGGTGAGGATTGAAAATGTAAAATCTGTGAGAAACATAATTTAATCATCACTACGATAGGCCTAGTAGCATCTCACATTGAACAGAAGTCAGAAACGATTACGCTTTACCTACTGTTATCAAAAAATGAATATGCACTTAACAAAACAATTGAACACAAAAACACCTTTCTGCTTGACGTACAGGTTCATTTTGAAGTTCCCTTGTGCTAAGTGTTGCATCTATCAAACAAAAGTTTCAGGTAAAAGATTTCAGTAATTTTTAGAAAGTCAAGTTTAAATAAATTTTTTGTTCCAACTCATTTTGGTCACCCATTGCAAAAAGGGTTGATTGTATGAGAAAAGATTTAGATAATATTTAGAAGGTTTAAAATAAATTTTATTGAATTTAATACTGTGACTAGTAAGAAAGTTATGAAGTTTTGTCTATTCCTTAGCCTAAGAGTTGCAATTAATTATAAAAAAAGTTTTAGTCAAAAAATGTTGCTAATCGTAGAAGATTTACAACAATTTTGAATAGACTGAATACTGTGGCTACTAATGGAGTAGTGAATTTGTTATTCTGCGACCTCATTGTCATAAACTCTTGCCGTAAGGGTTTTTCTATCAAAAGTTGTTGCATACAAAACATTTACGGTACATAATATTTTTAAAGTTTAATACCTTAGAACGGATTAGATACTGTGCCAAATAAAGGAGTTATATTTGTTTTAAACCCTTATTTTTACACCCCTTGTGCTAAAAGTTGCAGGTACATAAAAACAAATTTGAGACAAAAGATTTTTGTAATATTTAGAACCTTTTTGATATTGCGTCTATAAGGGAAAACATTTATTTTTTTGTTTTATGACTTTACAGTCCTAGTTTTAAGGGTTGGTTGTATCACTTATTCATACAATAGCTAGAAGGTTTGCAATAACTTTGAACAGGTTTGATTATGTGCCTTCTAAGGGAGTTATGAATATTTTTTGTTTTCCAACCTCTTCAGCTAATGGTTGATGTTTTCAAAAAACCTTTCTAACAAATTTGTTTACACTACTTTTAGGTAAAATAATTGTAAACGTTGCAAAATTTTTCATATTAACCCTGATGTTTGGAAATGTCATGAGCTCCCTTGTGAGAGGAGTGACTTCTAAAACCTAAAAGTGCCTAGAGAGTAAAACAAAATTTATCTGAATTTGTGAAACCTCAAACATATTATGTTTATTGTGGTACAAAGCAAATTGGCTAAATTTTATTTAAAACAAAAACTCACAAACTAAATATTTTCTTTGTATGAAAATCTTCAAAAAAAGGGTAAATACACAACGGCACATTACAATCAGGGCGCTGAAAGGTTGTGATGTTTTACTTGTGCTCTTTTGTTGTTGTAGCATATATGTATCATCCATTTGAAAACCTCCTTGTTTTACGGAAGCGTCTGAGGAATGTGGCTCTCCGAGTCAAACTCATTGGATGTTTGGTACTACTGGTGGTGAGGCTAGCAAAGCACTACAATTCAGAACACCACCAATCCTTTTGTAATATTTGTGAATTGCGTTCTATAACATCATTACTATTTAAGTGCAACTTATATACTTTTTACTGTATACACTACTTAAGTGCTTAAGGGTTTTATGTTGATATTTCAGTTTTACCGTCCTTGGTCCAATTTAACCCATTATCAAACTCGATCAAGATTTTCTAACTATGTGTATATTATTATTTTATATATCAGTTTGGAAGTAATTTGTGAAAAAATATAGCAGTTATGTTGGTAAAAAATTATATAAATATAAACATTTGGCTCTGAGGTCTAGGGAACATGATACGAAAAACTAGTCACATATTTTTAAACATTGATTACCACCAAAATTTAAAAAGTAATTGCATTATTTAAATCCTTAAGTATTTCTATAACATTTTTATCATCTACGGAGGTCAAACGGTATTCAAATGGCAACAAGTCCATTTTTTACTTAAAAATAAACTACCGTAAATGGCAAATTATAAGTCTAGATGCTTAGCTAAAACCTAATTTGCTAACCAAAAAATAATGATGAGCACCTAGAGCAAAACTGTTAAACTATTAAAAAACTTCTAACTGGAATTAAAACTATGTTGGGTTTTTGTATCCACATATTATTATTTTTGTCTAAATTATAACAATACAGTTCTGTATTCTAATGTAAAACAAGGAAAATATCTCCATACTCTAGTTTTTTAAAACGATCCATAAAGTATTATTTTGAGGTGGAAAAAGCCAGCAGTATATGAATTAAGTTTGTCTTAAGAATTTTTTTCGGAGTACAATCTATATATATATATATATATTAAACGATTTTTGTCGAAAACCCATTTCCAATCGCCCAGCCTCTCCTAATAAACCGATTTTGATGATTTTTTTAATGGGTGTCTTTTTACCTCTAGATATGTCATCAAGCACTGTAATTTGTTTTTAGCATTCAGGGCCATAAAAATTTCAATTTTATGAAAATTATTTTGGTTTTTTGGATTTATTTTAAAAACTAAAAAATGTATGAGGTTGGTTGATATCCCAATCGAAAGAGCTAAACATTTAGAACATTTACGCCGCTTACAGTACCCTTCTACCTCTTGTATTTTTCCAGTTATATAAAATCAAAATTTGGGAAAATTTTATGACAATATTCAAACCAAAATATTTCAAGAACTATCAGTGCTAAGTCGATGTAGTAAGCGAAGAAAATATATGAAATTCAATTTTCTATTGAGTGGTGTAATTATTTTGAAAATGTCTACGCTTGCGTTTGCTGATCACCAAAAAATTCAACTTGCGTTGTGTATTGTACCGCCGCCCCCTCTACTGTCATGCTCAGAGTGTTCGTTGGGGGCATGGCTTCAGTTACATATGAGTTGTCAGGCTTGAATTGAAATTTTGTAACGACTGTTATTCTAAGTTTGTGCTTCAGCGTACCGTTTGCGTTTTTTTAAATTATTGAATTATCGATGTTATAATAAATTATGCTTCATTTTAACGAGTTCAAAATAATTCCTATCGTGGGAGACGGGAATTGTCTATTCCGTGCCGTATCGTTCTGCACATACGGAACGCAAAATTTTTGCAAATGTGCAGAATGTGCATGCTGCGACAAAGAATGTTATTCGGAAGTGGGCTTTTTATGAGAATTTTTAGGAGTGAGAACGGGTAGGTTATGTGTACAGAAGGATCCATCAAGGTTGGTGAGCGAAGCACGCAAGGGTTTCCCTTAGTAATTATATAATTAGAGTGCTATTAACTATAATGATATAAAATTTGTATATAATTTTATGTTCTACAACTTTGATCTCTTGATATTTTTTACCAAAATGCATAGTTTTTCCTCTAAATTAAATAAAGACGAAAAACGCCAAAATAAATTTATATATTTCTCGAAAACTATCTTTTTTTTAGAACTGTGGGGGAATAAAATCATATTTAGACAACCCGCAAACTTTATTTTGATAGTCGCATAGCTGTGGGGAATTTTCTTTCATTTTTCTTAATTTAAAGGGATTATGTTAGTTACTGAGCTGCCCACAAGATATAACCTTTTTAGCATAACAGCTAGCTGCCAACAATATACTATAGCCCAGGCAACAGGGACTTTTACCTAGAAAAAATGTGGGAGAGAAAAAACTTGGTAGGTAATGTAGTACATTTTGACATCCTAAAAAACATACTAAGTTTGCTACTCCCACCTCTTTGAGCTTACGCTGCCATCTTGAAAAATGGTGGCCAAATAACTTCAGTTGGGTACATCCTAGAAATAAAGTTTTGTGTAAAAATTATAGAGAAGTTAATTCTCTAAAACTTTCGTTTCTAAAATTTTTCTGCGAAATAATCAGTTTTTGAGTTAAGTGCCATCTTGTGTTGTGCATTTATAAAAAACTGCATGAATGAGCTACTATCACCTGAAGTTTATGAATTATTTATTATAGTTTGTATTATATTATTGAACTATTATTGCTATTATTTGTTTTGTAATAATAATAGTAATAATTATTATTTTTCATTGTGCTAGCTTTTACACCATCCGTGAGGTAAAGTTAAAGTTTTTTTTTTTTACTGTGGATTTATTTGTAAAAACCGCATGAATGCTATTATCACCTGAAATAGAATTTTTTATAAATTTGATGTATGATTATTATTGTTACTAATATTTTATTTAATACGGTAATAATAGTTATTTCTAAATAAGGCATTTATGTTAATTTATATACTTACAATTGCGTAAACACTTGTTTTTGCAATAGTTTATTTTAATAATAGTAATTCTAATGTTTATTATATTATTGCTATTATTAATTTGTTTTGTAATAATAATTATTATTATTTTTCATTGTACTAGTTTCCAAGAGAGGATAAAACGTCCAACAGCTGTCTTGACCGAAATTTCTTGTATAAGAATGCAGCCTTTCCAATTTGCAAGGGCAACAAAAATGACCTGTTCAATGTTAAGGCGCGTAAATTATGAATTTTGTAATTATCATTTTTCAAAACGTGTACAATGAAAAATAATAATAATTATTACTATTATTTTTATTACAAAACAAATAATAGTAACAATATAATAAAAATTATAATAAATAATTAATCAATTTCAGGTGATAATAACGCATTCATGCAGTTTTTATAAATTCACAACACAAGATGGCACTTAACTCAAAAACTGTTTATTTCACAGAAAGTTTTTTTAAACAAGTTTTAGAAAATTAAATTTTCTATAATTTTTATACAAAACTTATTTTTCTAGGACGCACCCAACTGAAGTTATTTGGAAAAAACGGTTATTTGGCCACCATTTTCCAAGATGGCGGCGTAAGTTAAAAGTGGTGGGGGTCGCAAACTTATTATGTTTTTTAGGAAGTCAAAATCTACAAAATTACCAAGTTTCATCTTGCCCTCATTTTTTTCAAGTAACTTTATTTTTAATTCCCGGCTTCCTGGGCTAATATTAATGGATGCAAAAACAAGCGAATAGCACAGACCATGAGCTGAGCGCGCAGTTAATATAAAAATTAATTAATTGCACGGCAACTTAATTAAGTGGCTACATTCAGCTATTCACCGTTCTCGGACGCACCGATTACTGATTTTTAGTACCAAGAAGAAGACATCACCCAACTCCCAGCCCACAACTCTCAGCACCCACTGCCAAGGGAACGGGCTTGGAAAAATTAGCGGGGAAAGAAGACCCTGTTGAGTCAGTTAGAAGAATAAACGGTACCAGGCACATACTTTCTCACAAAATATTTAAATTATTAAAGAGATTCACTGTGACTTGTAGGGTGAGATAGGAGAGGTGATTTTTTATTAAAGTAGATTAACTAATAGATATTATTATTATTATCTAGAGAGAAAACTATTCGATCGATTTCGAACAAATTTGCACCAAACACGTCAATTAGGCCTTTATAGATGCACGAAAAAAGGTTTTGAAAAATTTGGAAAAACAACCCCGTTTATGGCCAAAAAACCCCCCAAAAATCTGTTATTATTATTAGCTAAACGAGAATTTTTAGAAAGATGTGGTTTATTGCATATGGTAGGGTACATTAAAGGCTACAAATAAGCCAAATTTTATCAAAACCTTTAGAGCCGTTTTTTATAAAAAATAATAACAGATTTTTTGTGGGTTTTTTGCTAAAATTTTTGTTGTTTTTCAAAAATTTTCAAAACCGTTTTTCGTGCATCTATACAGGCCTACTTGGCATGTCTGGTACAAATTTGTTTGATATCGATCGAATAGTTTTCGCTCTAGCTTTGTATACATACAGACAGACATTTTGTAAAAACCACTTTTTTGGACTCAGTGGGTCTCAAAACGGATATTTCCACAAAAATCTCAACATCGATTTTTTTGCGATCACTATACCTGTACTTTCTCTATACTATAGTATAGTGAGAAAATAAATAAACGGTACCATCAGGAACTGGCACATACTTTCTCACAAACATATTTAAATTATTAAACAGATTCACTGTGACTTGTAGGGTGGGGCAGGAGAGGTGATTTATTAAAGTAGGAGATTAATTAATAAATATTATTATTATTATTATCTAGAGAGAAAACTATTCGATCGATTTCGAAAAAATTTGCACCAAACACGTCAATTAGGTCTTCATAGATGCACGTAAAATGGTTTTGAAATTTTTTTTTAAACAACCCGCTTTATGGCCAAAAAACCCCCAAAAACAGTTATTATTATTATTATTAGCTAAACGAGAATTTTTAGAAAGATGCGGGTTTCTGTATAAGGTAGGGCACATTAAAGGCTACAAATAAGCCAAATTTTATCAAAATCGTTAGAGCCGTTTTTTAACAAAAAAATAATAACTGATTGTTTGGGGGTTTTTTGGCCAAAAAGGGGGTTGTTTTTCAAAATTGTTCAAAACCCTTTTTTGTGCATCTATACATTCGTACTGGACATGTCTGGTGCAAATTTGGTTGAATACTTTTATTAAAGTAGGCGATTAACTAATAAATATTATTATTATTAGCTAGAGAGAAAACTAGTCGATCGATTTCGAACAAATTTGCACCAAACACGTCAATTAGGTCTTTATAGATGCACGTAAAAAGGTTTTGAAACATTTTGAAAAACAACCCCCTTTATGGCCAAAAAACCACCAAAAATCAGTTATTATTATTATTATTAGCTAAACGAGAATTTTTAGAAAGATGCGGGTTTTTGTATATGGTAGGGCACATTAAAGGCTACAAATTAGCCAAATTTTATCAAAATCGTTAGAGCCGTTTTTTTATAAAAAAATAATAACTGATTTTTTGGGGGTTTTTTGGCCAAAAAGGGGGTTGTTTTTCAAAATTGTTCAAAACCCTTTTTCGTGCATCTATACAGGCGTACTGGACATGTCTGGTGCAAATTTAGTTGAAATCGATCGAATAGTTTTCTCTCTAGCTTTGTCTACATACAGACAGACATTTTGTAAAAACCACTTTTTTGGACTCAGGGGGTCCCAAAACGGATATTTCCACAAAAATCTCAACATCGATTTTTTTTGCGATCACTATACTTTCTCTATACTATATATAGTATAGTGAGAAAATAAAATAAATCTATCTATTTATAAAAAAAAGTTTTTCTACTTCTTCTCATAATTATAAAGTAATAAGAATATCTACTATCTAGCGAAACTACTGCCAAGGGAACAATAAGAATTATCTACTATCTAGCGAAACCACTGCCAAGGGAACAATAAGAATATCTACTATCTAGCTACAATCTAGCGAATTAAGCGAAACTACTGTCAAGGGAACAATAAGAATATCTACTATCTATCTAGCGAAACCTCTGCCAAGGGAATGGGCTTGGAAAAATTAGCGGGGAAAATTTTCAAATGAGTTGTTTAGAAAAATACGAGTTTTCCTGAGTGGTTTTCAAAAATCGATTTTTTTAGACCCAAAAGGCTCTAATCCTAAACTTTCGGCAAAATCCTTCCCTGGATCTCGAGATTGCTCGTACGTACAAACAAACAGACATTGCTCGTATTAGAGTAATAGCAATGATAGAGTATAGGATTTTTACCTTGCAATCTCAGTTCCAAAGGTGATTTTGAAATATCAGTTAAATATATCAGTTTTGTGATTTTTGCTCCGTCACTGATCGTTACTACTAACTATCGTAAACTTTGATTTAAGATCAAGTCCATTGGTATTATCTCTGGATCAAGTTCACCAGTCAAAGTCTTGAGTCCGACAGTTCGAGTTGTCGTTGACAAGTTATTTATTATCATTAGTTACTTACGTTGCACAGTGAAGAATGAATAGTTGGTAATTTCATAAACACTAGACAGCTGTGTTATAATAGACTATTTTTGATAGTACATGATCATGCAAGTTATTGTCATTCAAAAGTAAAAAGCTTAATAATTTAGGAAGTGATCAACTTTATAGGCTATATTTAGTTAATCTGTTTTTTAAAATAAGTAATAGTAAGCTTACATAAGCCTAGGCCTACTCTGCTGAGAAAGGAAATGACTTCCCTAACCAAAGGTAAGTAATGATTCTTTATTTTTTTCATATGACATTGGTAAATAGGCCATGAAAAAAGTAAATATTGTAGATAAGTAAACTTGTAAGATTATGTCACACCTCAGCTTATTGGTCAAACACCCACACAAATAATTTAGAATGACAGGCAAATTCTATAATGGATAAAATGTACAATATGGCTCCCTGCCAAGAAAATACAACAGAGATACCAACCTACACCTATAAAATCGTTCTACAAAAAACTTCTCATAAATATATTTGATGTAAGTTTGCAACACCTTCCTGCTGCTGATATCTTTGTACCCTCTATATTTTTTTTATGTAGGAGTAGGCCTACTGCAAACCTAGACACATTGTAATTGATACATGTTTTACAGTACCGTAGTAGTTTTATTAAATGCAAATATACAAATTTTATGTTTAAGTTGATGATATTTTTATTTGTGTGCAATTTGTAAGGCCTATATTTTATATATTATATGATGGACCCCATGACCCATCCCCCTTTCACAATATTCAAAAGAAATTTGTCTCCTTTGCCACGGTAACGCTGCTTAAGTTGCTCACAGCATTCCAATCAATGCTGTTTGTTCTGGTCTGTGGGACGGTGGGGTACCCATCATGCACAGATTTTACGGTATCCCAATTGTTCCATAATGTAGCCGAATGTTCCTTGGATATTCCAATGGTTTGCTATATGCTTTTAAGTGATTCGACCGTCATTTTGAATCAAATCGTCGACCAGTTTGCGATATTTACTGCCTGTGGGAGTGATCGGACGTCCGCTTTGTGTTTCATCAACAATTATGGCTTTTCCAGGCTTTTTGCAGGTAGTGGCCTTTCAAGCGCAAAGGGTTAATATAGACTAGTCCTACTTTAAAAGAAGCTATTAAATAACAAAAGAATGCTGTCATAAATATGCGATGTCAGTCTATTTCATTTAGAAGAGCTACTGAATTCATATAGGGTATCATGTAATGATACGGTACCGTACCTAGGGCCTACTTACTAAAGCTATAAATTTCATAACTTTATAAAGGTAAATATATAGGCCTAGTTCAAACTTTCCTCTAAACTAACCTTGCTTCACTTCCTTCTAGTGACATATTCGTATTTATTTTGCATCATGTTAACTTGTCACAAATATGTTAAAACTAAATATATACCTACAGAATTATTTTTATTAAATCAATAATTTGAACCTACCTCTAAACTATAGTAGAATTAAATTTAGAATAGTATTTTGAAGAGCCGGCCGAGGGCAGCCGAGATCGCTTGGCTTTGAATACTTTCACTTTGTTGTCAAGTTGTGCAGTCTCACACCCTTCGTCCACCCTCTTGTGTCGTTTAGAGAACCAGATGGCAAATTTGTTGTTAATCGGCCGACTGAAAGCCTTATAAGTAACAGAATAGGTTTTCATAAAAAAATATTCCATTATTTCTTTATGAGACTGTCTTAAAATTAATTAATTTTTGTTATGTTAGATATAAATATGACTGTATAACTTCCTCTCCGCGTTTCGATGCTGTTAATAATTGACTTTTAGTTTCCCCCATTTTAGTAAACCCAAGTAATTGGACAGATTTTCAACGCATTAAATAGCACAATTTTTAAATCAAAATTGCGGACTGGGTTCTGTATGCCTGACATGTGTGAGAGGTATTCCGAGTTTTTTAAATCTTTGTGAAACATGTAACCCAATGTGAGATGTGTTTATAAAATAAGAATTTTCAATTATACAGTTCAATTCTATGATTTATTCTCTACAATTTGTTTTAATATTTCATGTTTGGGCAAAGTATATTAATATTTCTAGATCACTATTCAAACTAGGCCTAGTTTTGTTAGCAGTCTTGTAGTAGGAACGTGGTGGCGATGAAAATTGACAACCCTGTCATCCCTCCCCCACTTTCTCTAGCTAGCCGGTCCGAGCGACTCTTGGCTGTCATCGGCCGGTTCTTCCCAATACTATTCTAAAGTTACTTCTACTATAACTTCATCTCCTTGTGAGGTAGGCCTACAGATTACACATTCCTTTTCATTAAACCCCAATAAAGGTTGGAAGCTTTAAATAACAAACTTTTCTACTACTTTCTCCAAAATTTTGGTTTTGTGGTAGTTTTTTTGTAAATAATATACTAAGTAGGCCTACATCCTAACATCACTGAATTTTGTTTTGTTTTTTTGCTGTATTTTTGAAGATAGAATAGAGTGTCGGCTTCATTTTCATGGTTAGCTTGAAAAGTAATATTAGAAAATCTTTAAATTTGTAGAAATGTCCTATTTTTATAACTACAATGTCCCATTGTTTCCTTTTAAGGTAGAAAATCTTCTATTGTAAAAATTGACTGAAGAAATTTGGCTCTTGGAAACTAACCAGCACTTCTTGTTTGTGAAGCAAGGTCATGTATTCTTTGAAACAGTCACAAGATAATTCATTCATGTAGTAATTGAAATATTATGTTAAACATTTTCCTAATTTTTTATTTGATTTACTTTTTATATATATATATTACAGGTATCTTTATTGTAGCAGCTAAACGAACTCCATTTGGAACATATGGTGGAAAATTCTCTAAAGTTAGTGCAGCAGAGCTGCAGCAAGTCGCAGCTGTAGCTGCTCTTAAATCTGCTAATATCAAACCTGAAATAATAGACTCTGTTGTCATTGGTAATGTAATAAGTGTAGGTACTTCATTAATTATTATTTTGCATTATTTCAAATATTTGTTAAATGTTATACATAAAGATTAATATATGTCTAGAAATGCACATCCAAAACAAAATCCTGGAAAAGAAAAACAAAAAAAAATATTTAGCGCTACACTTGAAACTCCTAAAAATTTTCAAAATAACAATTTCCACAAAATTTTTATTTAACTTTTTAACCTTTTGGCAAGAAATTTCTGTGCTTCGACACAGATCTGGTAGGAGTATGGTGTTTATGTCTAAATATACCTAAAGATGTTGCGAGGTATAAGTCCTAAAAAGTGTTAAAATTGTGGTTCCGAACACTCACAGTTCACCATGCTCTGACATAATCCAGTGCCTCCTGTAGAGCGAGCTAGCAGAACTTTACATGTAAACTGACCTGTGGCATCCACACATGTTTTGCACAACATCGTGTTGCATACGCAACATTGGGTTTTTATCACTTGTTATTAATTTAGTTGTTAATTTAACAAAAGACCTACTTTATTAATTGTCAGTTACCAATTAAAAGATTTTAAACTATATATCTCGAAGTTAAATATACACAACATGTTATAATATGTCTTTATAATTTCTTCTGAAAAAGCCTCACGTTGGGAAAGCCAAATTATAAAACAATGCTATATTTTTCTTTTTAAAAAAGCCCCACTAGTTGTGCGTCAAAATTATAATACAATCTTAATGATTTTTATTATTCTATTTGTTCCAAGCTTCTACAATGACTCACTCTTTATGGTTAACAAAATTTGTACTTTATTAAGTTGAAATTACTTTCTCTTTACACAATTATTTTTTAAGTTTACTAGAGCACTGAAACAATATTATTTTCTTTGATGTATAGGCTTAATATACTAATGACTATACAAATCTTAATTGATATTCTCTCTCTCTCGGGTTAAAGAGTACCTGGCTAGTTAAATATGCAATCACTTAATATTGTACTTAAAACTACTACAAAGAAATATTACAAACTAAATTTACTATTATTAAAAAATGTTCACTATTATATATATATGGCCAAATCGAAGTTAAATTAAATGTTCTCAAGTCTATTAATTTAGAAGATCAAATTTCTGGTACTTTGTTATATGGGTTGGTAAAATTGGTAGAATATTACCTAGGCTGCAGATTCTATTCTATACTGATACAAACAGGTTTACTTATTATAGCTTTGATATTTAATTTTAGTTTCCTTCTATTTAGAGTTCAAAAGTCTTTAAGTCAATTCAATTCTTCTTATAAATTTGGTTTAATTACTGTTCATTAAAATGCAACTGTATTATATGGGTATTCAGAAAGGACTGTAAAAAGGAAACCTATAAATTTAAACAATTACCGCTTCAAGAATCGATACGGCCATTTATAGTTTAACTCCATAACTTCTGTTAGCAGTGTTCATTTGCTTAGCGTGTATTTAAACATGTTTTATTAAATATAACACTTTACAACTACCGTTATATTTTATGTCCTTGGTATCACTTTTAATTGTATTAAATGTTTATTTCACTTTGAATTGTTAATAAAGTCCAAAATATCCATTTTATATTTTCACATAACAGTATCGTATTTTATTTATCACAGCTGTTTTTGAATCCTGCTCCTTTTTATAGATCACAGTTTAGACAATGGCATCACCTCTGCCGTGAATCGAGTTTGTTTAACTTACGCGACTGTATTTAAGGTTATTGAACACACTAACTTTCTTTTAGAATTTTACAAGTAATCATTTATAATTCAAATTATACACAATGCTTCTACTTAATTTATAATTTCATTTACACTAAAACTAACTTAATCTATATCGGTTAAATACAATGATTTTGTTCTTACTTGCCTTTGTTTTTATAGGCTAATTTCAATGATTAAAATTTGATTTATTTATGTTATACGGTAAGTTTAATTTAATTTAGCTTAAGCTTGTTATCATTTGTGTATTTACTGTGATTTAATTTACTCATTTAAAATCCCGAAGTTACTTTATAAAAATATTAATTTTGACTGCTTTAGGCTAGGCTATATAAGTAGGTTGGTAGGTTCATACTGAATCTTACATTTCATTGTATTTTTA
This sequence comes from Philaenus spumarius, assembly GCA_018207615.1. Taxonomy (NCBI): domain Eukaryota; kingdom Metazoa; phylum Arthropoda; class Insecta; order Hemiptera; family Aphrophoridae; genus Philaenus; species Philaenus spumarius. The sequence goes on from JAGFPH010000141.1 coordinate 631,157, forward strand.
TTTGTTAACCAGGACTCTTTAACTTTGAAATTATTTAGATACAAAATGTTACAATGTGTACTTAAAGCTATAGACTTATGTGCTCTGGTCCCCAATAAATTGCTTACTAAACAATAGTTGAAAATCTAGTTTTTATGAAACATAGCCTCAACATTTTTTTTGAGAATGATTTTATAATTGAAGAAATTAAATTTTAACATACAACTTTACAAAGAAGACTGATTAAATTGGCTCTTCATCATTTATATAAAATAAAAAAATTATAATTTATTCGGGTAATTACTATTATTACTGTCCTTTGTAACAATATCATTTCATAAATAAGAGGAAAGAAATAAAACTTAAAAATACAAATTTGAAAAAATTATTGACAAAATAAAATAAGACTTGATGTAATGTTTTAATTTTTAAATATTTATAATGCAGAGAACTACTGTATTATTTATCAATAATAATGTTTAATATTTGTTGGCAAGTAGTAGGCCTATAAAAAAATACCTTTTTCTCAAAAATATGAGCTTGCAAGTAGAAAACAGATCATCCTTAACCCTTTGCGCTTGAAAAGCGATTTAAAAAAAGTTCCTCTGGGGTCGTATGGCCACTGAGAGTGGCCACACCATTTTTTGTATTAGCTTGGAATTGTTTTCGCAATATTGTTTTTCCCAGCTCATATGGCCATTCAGTGCCCAACCTATTTCTTTTTACAAAATTATATTATTTTCTGTGTAAAGTGCTGGAATCTGTAGAGAAACTATTGAACTATGTGAACAAAACATGATTACTTTCCCTCCTTTTATAACAGCTGTTTTGAGCTCAATAATATAACCTCTATATTTTCACTCAGTGCTTTACTAGTCGTTTTTAGTGTTGTGATAAAAAGTTGATAATTATAAAATTATGAAAATGGATACTTTAAATTAATTAAGTTATAATGTAAGTTTGAACAATTGTAAAACATTTTTTTCATTGTAGTTTGTCACTTAAAAACATGACTATTTGTTCCACTTTGGTTTTCATATGTTATTTATATAATATAAATATATATAACTTCTTTATGAGGTTTAAATTACTAAGCAATACCATACGCAATTTTCTATTTCAAATAAGTTATATTTGTCATAAACAGAGCTTATTTATAAAATATTCATGTTTGCTCTAACCTACTTACCAACTTGTCAAGTGAATTCAACAAAACAATGCCGAGCTGGTGATGCCGTCCAGTCAAAATGGTAGCCAAGTACATGCCGATGAAAAAACGGCCACTCTCAGTAATACGAGTTGTCTAAGAGTCGGATGTGGCCACTGGAAGTGGCCTTTCGAGCGCAATGGGTTAATGGAATAATAATAGTTAATATTTACTGGCAAGTTGTGTAACCAGGTGCCTTATTCTTAAAAAGATAAACTTTACAGTAGAAAACAGAGGCAAAATTTTGATTTGCGCAAATCAGTCGCGGTAAAGACATTGAATGGGCAAGACAAGCATAGGCTCGATTTAAGAAAATACATTTTTGTTGTAAATAAATTTACATCGTAAATACTTTAATAGTTTGTTGTATTAGAAAAAATATATTTGTGAAAGTACTCTTTGTAATTTAAATAAAATTTAAATCTTTTCTTTGTGAAAATGTTAACAGTATGTCGTTTTGGGTGGACATTAATTTTGTACTATAGTAAAATGAACAGTTTGTGGAGGAGTTTTTTTTTTTTTAAGTGTGAAAAGATAATGGAAATGTAAGGTGAAACAGAATGTGCAGGAACTGGTAATTATTTGAAGAAACTGGTGTTATTATTTATTGAAATCCTGTAGGGCATATTTTCATGTTTCCTTTATAAAGTTTTCTGTTCAAATTAATATTAATGTAAAATTGAATTGGTTTTAATATATTAATCCTCACGAACCATTTTGAAATTATGTGTCATTGTCCAAAGCTAGATTTTCAACTGAAAGGTACAGTAATAATTAATTACTTTAAATGAAAACGATATTAATAAAATCGTCAGAAGTAAGTAATAAATTGAAAAGTAGAAACAAACATATAATGCATCCTCATATATAAAAGACCAGCTTAAGAATGAAAAATGCACAAATGGCTAAGTGTGGTTTTACATGTAAGCAAAGCCTAAAATTGTTTTTGAAGGAGGAAGGCAAAGATATTGGTCAAGATGGCTCATAATTGTTTTTATTTTTAAGTAAAATTTCTAAGTATTTTAAAATTGTTACATCATCGTAAAAGAAGTTAATAATAATAAGTATTATCATCAGGTCTGAAATAAGCATTATGGGTTAGTAAAAAATATAATACTTTTGATCTTAACACAAGATACAATTAAACTTGTGTAATATGAAGAACTTTTAGGCTACGACTGAAGTAGAAACAGTAACTTTAAAAATCACTCATCACAAGTAGGCCTATAGTGAGTGAAAATTTTAAGTGAATACTGAAAACTTAAGGAGAACTGGTTATTAACTATGCAACTAAAACTAATTTGATATTGTTTGAAACAATCCATATTTTATTCATGAATGTATAGCCTACTTTAGATCGTCCTTGTTATTTTTGTTAAGTTTTTCTATGTCAGGTCATGTTTTTATTTTATTTTGAATACAGACGATCAATAATTAATAGGGAAATATCAAAATAATTTTCCATTAAATGTAGATTTTCAACTGTTTTGGCCATTTATTAAATTTGCCAAACCTTCATCCTACAAAATACTTGTGGACTCGCCTCCAGATTAAGGAAAGTGGTTGGTATTTCAATAATCTTAAAATGGAGTTGGAGCAGGTGAGAATTCATTATAGCATTTGAAATGCCAGTTATCTTTGTTAAAAAAATTTTAAATTCTATTCTCTAATCTATTTATTTACTTAATTTAGTGAAGCAGGTAATGCTGTTATGTCAGAAGATGGTGCGTATCACCTAAAAACGCTGGGAACATTCTCTTTTGCAGAATAACACGTCACAAAATGACGCTCAGCGTCTGGCTTTCAAAGATCAAATGAAATTAAATAATACATTTTTAATCAAATGTTAATTGTCTCTTGTGATTCGCCGCAACAGTAGTGGTAGCTTTTAATACTGTGAGAGGTATTGTCACTTTTATTTTGAAAGTTATAAAAACAAGTGCATTTGTAGTATGGTACACATAACCCATGTAGACCTAATGTGATGATACCTGTCACTTTGATAATATTTTTATTGTTAATTACTCTAAAAATGTTAACTATTTTTTTATGATTTCAGAACTCCTCACCTGATTCTATCTACTTACCAAGACATGTTCTACTTCGGAGTGGTATTCCACAAGAGAGACCTGCATTAGGTATAAATAGACTTTGTGGTTCCGGCTTTCAATCAATTGTTAATGGAGCTCAGGTTAGTGAAATGTTGTACTTCTTCAACAGGGTCAGATGTAATGGGAGGCAACCACTTAAGGCCACACCTAGTAGGCCTATTCATTGATTACTATATTTTCAAGCTCATGTACAAATGAATTGGATTTCAGTATCTGTACTTATTTATACATTCCCTACAAAACCTGACATGAATATCCCAATTTGGCTGGAGCCTATATTAAAATTATATAAAAAGTTATAGCCTAAGGTTTTTAAGAAATATAAAATTATTTTACTCTGTTGATATTTTTAAATAAGTAAACATATGGTAATTTCAGATAACACTTATAAAATTATATATGTTATATAGGCCTATAAATTTGATATAGACACACTTTGGAGTGCAAGAGTTTAAACAGGAGTTTTTAAGTGTTTTGTTGCTATCAGTACTGTTTTACTTAAATCAAATATAATTTACTATGAAATATTTGTTTTGATTTTTCAGAGCATCTTGTGTGGCGATTCCAAAGTTGTGCTTACAGGTGGGGTAGACAACATGAGCCAGGCTCCATATACAGTTCGTAATGTAAGGTTTGGTTCACCTCTAGGTACTCCTATTCAGTTTGAGGACACTCTCTGGGTTGCACTTACAGATACTTATTGTAAACTAAGTATGGCACTAACTGCTGAAAACCTTGCAGAGCAATATAAAATTCCTAGATCTGAAGTTGATGAATTTGCACTCAGGTCTCAAACATTGTGGGCAAAAGGTAGGTCTTTATTCGTTGATAGTTTCATAATATATTTATTGATGACAATAAATTTTATGTGTACTTGTATACAATTCCTTTGGCTTATTATATACTAGTGGACCCAGCAATGCTTTGCTATTGCTTGATTTAATTTAAAGGGTAATAAAGTTATTCTATATCATTACATTGACTTAAGGGTCGGCTCTAGTAAAACAGAAAGCAACCTGCGACTCCCTATAGCGGCGGTAGGTTACGCGGACATTGCTCATCCTAAATCCATTTAAAACCCGCAATTATTCAAATAGCATTTTTAAAAAAATATCAAACTCTTGGGGACAAAATTCTTCATCCGAATGGCTTGGTAATTTTTCGCTATAATTAATAGTTACAACGTAAAAAATATTTAAAATCACCCTATAGCGGCTGTAGGTTACACGGACATTTCTCAGCCTAAATCCATTTAAAACCCGCAATTTTTCAAATAGCGTTTTAAAAAAATACCAAAATCTTGGGGACGAAATTCTTCAGGCGAATGGCTTGGTAGTTTTTCGCTATAATTAATAGTGACAACATAAAAAAATATTAAAAATCAATGTTTTAAATTGTAAATAAATATTAAACAAAATATTTTTCTTAATTTTTAAAAAGCCATTTGCATGCATATTGACCATAGCTTTAAAATGACTTATCGTTTATAATTTTCGGATCAAAAATAAAGGAAAAATTTGGATTTTAATTTAACATTGGTCTTATGGAGTGTCAGCCAACATGGCCGACAGCTAGAGCCGACCCTTAAGTAATCGAATTGCAAAATGGTTTTTGTGCCACTTAAGAATATACTACACAAATTTAGATTTATAGTTTGTAAACCTTTGTAGATAATACAGTAAACCTTTTTTTTTTGCCTTTTACCTAATCTAAAAAAAACTGATAGTTGTGAAGAATTGTAAAAATCCTTATTCTAAATTAGCCCAATTGGTTGTAAATAAACGTGTTTTGGTTCATTGAAGTAGGCCTAACCTAAAATTATGTTCAGTTTTTGATCCAATTTAGCTGTTTTATATTTATTATGCAATAGTAAGCATTTTTAGTTGGTTTTTGTTTTTGTTTGCTTTGGTCAATCTAACCTAAAAAAGCTGTTGGTTTTGAAAAATAATGAATGATTATAAATGCTAAGTAAAGTTGCTATGGTAATGAATGTAAACAAACTTGTGTTACTAAGCATTTTATTAGAACAGCTGTTTTCGTGAGTTATGGTCTTGAGTTCATAGAAAAAAACGATGTTCATTTTTCCCGAATTTTAACATTTTCCGGGAAACTTTTCAAATTTTTCTTTCCATAAAAACCTAATTCGGACTATTACGAACATTTTAAAACAAAAAATAGCCAAATTGGTCCAGCCGTTCTCAAGTGATGTGTTACCAACGAACAGCATTTCATTTTTATTATATAGATTATACATTTGACTCAACTGTTGTATATCTGTTATTTTATTTTATTGGTTGCTGTTGGTTAATGTAAATATATTCAAATAACATGGCTGTGTTAGTTCATCAGTCTAGTCCTAACCTAAAGTTATTTTGTGTCTTTAATTTTATTTATGTATTTTTCCTATATTTTCTTAATAGATATGCTGCTATTTGGGACGGAGACAAATCCAACAAATCAAAGATTATAAAAACTGTTTCAGCCATTCTTGAGTTATAAGTGGTCTAACAAACCAGACTTTATTTTATATATATAGATATATATTTTTAAAAAGTTAATGAGATTGTCATAACATAGATTTATTGGAGTGTTTCTCAATAGACATGTGGTGTTTGTGCCAGGGTCCATGAAATCAATAAAAACGACAGATTCATGACATTTTTTTTTTGCGACTTGGTTTGCTTAATTTTGTTAGTTTTCGTGAAGTGGACATTGTTTTTGTGAACACACCATTGCATGGATTTGTTGTTTTGTCTTAGTATTGATTAAGTCACTTATCATCGCCATTAATGATATGGGAAAAAATCGTCTCCCTCTTGATAAAGTGGTGCAAATTAACGTGTGCAGATTTCCTTGTCTGGATTTTGTGAGTGTGAGCACATAGTTTATGATAGCCTAGATTGACAGTAATAATTCTGAACAATGTTGTTTTTTTAACCGTCTAGAAATTCTACATCACGTTAATCCATCCATTTCTCTGTAAAAATAAGGATGAAAGTATATTTCTAAATTCAATCAAGTGCTTCTTTATTAATTTTAAATGGCTTCACATTCAGACTTTATACTGATGAGATAAAGATAAGAGGTTATCTTCTAGGCATAGAATAAGAGTACTTTGGTATTTCATAAGTTTAAAGAGATTTATTTTTATTTTTCAACACTATATTTTTTCTTATTGTTGTAGCACATGCCGATGGGGTTTTTAAAGAGGAGTTGTGTCCAGTAACTGTGCTGAACAAACGTAAAGAGGTCCAAGTTGATGTTGACGAACACCCTAAACCTCAGACCACTTTGGAAACTCTCAGCAAATTAAATCCAGTTTTTAAAAAGGATGGAGTGGTTACTGCTGGATCAGCATCTGTGAGTAAAATTTTCTATTTTTCATAAGATATTTTTGTAGTAAAATCATTGTTTTCTACAGTAGATTCTCAACAGTTAATTCCACAAGCTTGGGTTTTTTTGTATAATTCAGATTCTTTACTACTGAGCAAAAACATATTACTTGTCATTTCTTGTACAATCTGGAAAAATGTCATTCTAATGATAATTTTCTCTCTGATTAATGATTATATAATTTTACTATGCTTAAAGCTTTTTTTAAACCTGGGTAGCAAAATGGAAATATTTAAAGAGTTATGAAAAATGGGGTGTAATAAGAACAAGTAAAATACTAGAACTGTGTTGATTTGAATGATTTATTGTTAAATACAGGGTGTCTAGCAGTCGGGAAAGTCGGGAAAATCGGGAATTAACATAGAAATGAAAAACAGTCGGGAAAAGTCGGGAATTAACATATAATTTTTTTTAAAAGTCGGGAAAATGCATAAAATTGTTTAAAACAATTTTTATTTACATTGAAATATTCTCAACACAACCGAAACTAATAGCAATCCAATTTGGCGTATGAAAATGAAGCTAAGCAGAGCAGGTATATGGGCTATTGTACATTATTCTTGGAAGTCGAGACGGCCGTTACCATGCCAACGGGTTGGTGGTTGGGGGCGCATGCGCAATGATTAAATCATTCAAAGTAGTTAAATTACTATATTTTTAGGTATGACATCACGGTGAATTTGTTCATACGTTCACACGAACGAACCCTTCGAACAGTTCACATTTTTTTATGTCCGTGTTAAACACTTTAAGAAAGAAATAATAAACAGTATGCATATTGTACTGTCCGGGTGCCCACTCAACCGTGAATTTCGTGTACCGTGAAAAAACCGTGAATAAGAAACCGTGAATTTCGTTGTCAAATCTTTAAAAATCTAAACATTTTTAAATTACATAGAATGAAATTATCACAAGAAAATAAAAGAAGTTTTGAGTCACGTTAATGTGTTTTGGAACTACAGTATTTGAAATTGAAAAACTGTTGCAACTTGCTAGCAGCTTCGTGAAAGACCGAGATGACTCATGACGACAAACCTTGAAGAGCGTGGAGGAAAGAGAGAAGGGGTGGGGCCGAGTGAATTTGAGACTATCTTCTAACAGACTACAGTTCTAGTACTCGGCTTTGTGAAAAGCGTTGTTTTCTAAGTACACAAAGTAACAATGGGTCAACATTATATTAACATTAATTTATGTAATAAAATATGATTTATATGCCTGTAGTTACAATATTCTTTTAATATTCCCGTTAACATTGTTTTATTGTAATTGTATATAATTAACTTAATCATTGTATTATCGTTCAATAATTAATAATAACGCGAGTGGACATTGTAAGGAACATGGCTGGTAATAAGCAAATATTAGTCAAGAAAAAAATGCCAGCCGGTGAGAAAAAACTATGCAGTAAGGTGCCCGGTTTAGTTTGCCACATTACGGGAAAGTGACAAGACAAAGTGGTAGTGCGAGGGGGAAGGGGAAGTAGTGTGCCCTCCCTCGCTACTATCTCATTCTCTCTCGCACAAGTACTCAAAATAAGTTGCCGTCTTTAACTTTAAATCCATCTATAATAACTCCCATTGCAGTGATGGGTTGATTTACGATACCACCCATACTTTTTTTTCTTTATCGATATCGAGAGAGTCAATAGCCGAAACTCGATATCGAGAGATGTTCAGTTTAGTTTATATCATTGTTAATTAAGCACTTCTTGTTTTATTTGAATTCAACTATTCATGCGCTTAGTTATTTGTACTACAGATGAAGGTAAAGTAGGCTCAAGGTCAACCACTTATGGATTCGTTTCTTACGTGTCTATTTATAGAATTAGGGTGCCTACTGTGACGAAAAGTTACAAATTGTATAGATCGGTAACTAAAGTATAATACCGTAATTATATTTGTTTTAGTTCGGGTAAAACATTTTAGACATTTTCGGGATTTACGTTGCCCGTGATTTATGTTTTCCGTGGGAGTCCCGACAATTGCCTTTGTTTTACTTGTTACTCGTTCCTGCAAATAACGACATTTATTTAATTTCTGCTTTTCCGAATTTTACAAGTGTTATCTATATAACCTTTTCGGCGGACCTTAGCGGTTGTATATTAAATTAATTTTAACTCTGGTATTTTATAGAAACAAGAAAAAATTATTGTTCTCGTGAGTATAGGTTTTTTCGCTGACACGCTGTTTTATATTAAATTGAGTTTTAATGACGTCGTTTTATAAAATTAGCGCTATAATATTTGGAAGTCGCATTCTTTGCGGACATTCATCATTGTATTTTAAATAATATTTCAACAATAGTAGTTGATAAATTTTTCATAAATTGTATTCGAGCATCGTTTTTTTTCGCGAACATACACTGTTGTACCCACAGTTGTATGCACTGTTGTACATTGCGTTTTATAAAATTAGCGCTAATAATATTCGGGAGTCGAATTATTTGCGGACATTCATCATTGTATTTTAAATAATATTTCAACAATAGTAGTTCATAAATTTTTCATAAATTGTATTCGAGCATCGTTTTTTTTCGCGGACATACGCTGTTGTACCCTATATTACATTGCGTTTTATAAAATTAGCGCTAATAATATTCAGGCATCGTATTCTTTGCGGACATTCGTCATTGTATTTTAAATAGTATTTGAACAATGGTAGTTGATAAAATGGCACAATTTGTATTTGGGCATCGATTTTTTTGCCGAAATACGCTGTTGTATATTACATTGCGTTCTAATGCTGGCGTTTTATAAAATTAACGCAAATAATATTCGGGCGTCGTATTCTT